>CM067305.1:19512812-19959692 GCA_034231615.1 Meghimatium bilineatum | reverse complement strand
ATTTAATTGCAAAGCCAACTCAAGCTTTGCGTTTCACTTTTTTTCTGCCAATCCAGAAGAAGGAATATCCACCGTCGTGTTCCACAAGTTCACATCCCTCAGATAGTCGAGTATCTCTCGATGTCAATTTTGTACCTTGCTAATTCTTTCGCTACATGTGCGTACCTGCGAACTCCACGCGGTCCAGAAAAGTCAAGAGAGAAGCAGAAAAAAACAGCAACCTCTCACATTTTAGAAAAGCTCAATGGATTGATTCTAATTTATGTATGCTTAAAAATGATCGTCTACGAGACGTAAAAGTCGAAAAATTAATATATATATATATATATATGGAAGCCTAGGTCGACAGAAACACACCAACACATTACCCTATTTCCCGTCACAGCCAGAGACGACTCAGTGCTTTTCACTGACGTAGTGACGCTCAATAACGAAATACGTGACATATTTACGACAATAGGTCACACATAATACTCTGAATATTTCCACCAAAAATAAATCAACTAACATGAGGACCTTTGTGAATGAGGCTGACTTAATTAAAGTAAAACTACAGTGAATGGATATCTGGGGGGAAAAAGATAACCCAATCAGCCCACATCTATCTTAGGCGCACACAAAAACACTAAGAACAGAAAATTCCATATACAACATACAAATATACGCTGACCTAGATCTAAGTTCCCTAAAAAAATATATGATGAATCATAATGATTACCCAAAATCCTCTTGGATCAGAGCATATACAGCGACCTCGGCAGAGAAGGGGGTGAAAATTGGCAGTGGGAGTATCTATATAGAATGGGTCAACGGAAGAATCTTATCATACGTGATAAATCAATAGCCAATAGTGTTCACGCTACACATTTCAAAACACAATGTGAAAAAAAGTCAAGTAATCAACTATTTTGCGGCTGTAATCATCCCAGCTATAAAATAGAAAAACGGTTTTCATACTCACAGGTTAGGTCGTATCCATATCCACTGTAACTTATAATATATATATATATCCATATCCACTGTAACTTATAATATATATATATATATATATATGTCGTGTGTGTATGTGTGTGCGTCTGTGTGTGTGTGTGTCTGTGAGTGTGTCCGGCGCTTAGTGACAGAATAATACATAGCGCGCCTCAGCAATCTAAAGCAGTAGTAATTTTAACCCATCCACCCCCCCCCCCAAAAAACAAAAAATTTCATCCCTCTTCCGCAGGCAGTTTTCCATTCCGACAGTTCAGAAAGCAGTGGCAATCTACTGAACCTAGTTGTCGTGCCAGGAGGAATACAGGATACTGATTCTGACCGATAATAATTCTGCTTCTCACGTCCTTCTAAACTCAAATGCGGCCCACCTGAACGACCTAAAATCAATTCCATCTCAACGGAACAATAAAGCTCAATAAATCATTCTAATATATTTCGGGACATTAACAAATCAGGGGAAATGAGACAGTAAATCAGCTAGCCACAAGTGGAAGTAACTGCCCAACAACAAAATATAGAAGACATAGTATCATTTCAAGAAATGAAGTTCATCATTAAAAGCTCCATCGACATGAAATGGACCTCAACTCCCTCATGCAGCCAAAAAGACTCAAACAGTGCATATATAAGAGAATTGGAATTGTCGTCACCGCTATTTGCCTATGCGGAAAATCTGCGAGAAACAAAAATTATATTTGACATAGCAGAACATTGTACCACACCACGCTAAAACAATGATGACCATCTAACACAGCTCTAACGGACACGCTCGGACACATAATCACAAATGATGGCAGATGTAAAACAGAAATTACAAGAAGAATAGGAGTAGCTAAAAGTACTTGCAATGGCATGAGGAAAATATTGACTTCTAAACAAATTACAATTTGAAATGATAATTACAAAATGATACATGTACGAGTATTATATATTAATGTATGGCTCAGTAACATGGACAATGAACAAACAATTAAAATACAGAACTGATGCCGTTGAGATATATATATATATATATATATATATATATATATATATATATATATATATATATATATATATAGAGAGAGAGAGAGAGAGAGAGAGAGAGAGAGAGAATAGAGAAAACATCGTGGAAGAAGAAAAAATCCAACAAAGAAGTTCTAACAACACTTTGCATGAAGAAAAAATTATTGAAAGAAATAAAAATCAAACAAATATAATATTTTTGACATATATTAAAGACATGACACCTTGTTGAAGGCCGATAACTGTGGAGGGTAGGCGAGCAAGAGGAAAATAGAGATAGAAGTGTGATAGTAACAACGCGAGATGGGCAGGCTGCAGTCTAGCAGAGTGTAACACCAAGACAACATACAGGGGATATTCGTGAGCTATTGCAGGCAACCTTCGTTGCAGACACGGCACTCCATGATGGTGATATATTATCTGACATCTTCTTACGAAGTCACTACAGTTCACAGTTCACTTCATGTATGGACAAAAGTACACTTTAGGTAGTGGCGACAGTTCGGACAAAAATGTATAAACAACTGCATTTTTCATAACAGTTAAATTTTGTCCTTTGATTGGTTCTCAAATTCCCGCTGGATTTTCCTTGTACCAGAAGAATGGTCCGACAAGATGGCCAGCAGCATATAGTCCGGGAAACAGAATTGCGATGTGTCGCTATTTTATTTGCGCCAATTGCCCGACACATCCTACTTCAGCGTGGTAACTAAAATTTTCAGTGATTTACCACTTTTAGTGAACGGTGAATATCTTTATCCATATCGATACTAGGCTAGTCGTACGAGGTAACCAAGCCATATCTATACTAGACTAGTCGTACGAGGTAACTAAATTCCTATACTGTACACTGAACATCAATCTCAAAGTTATCCACAGTCAAGCATGATTTACATTTTCCACAATCAAGCATGATTGACATTCTTCTAGCTGCAGGTAACGCTGGGGCATAGACATTAAATAAAACAGTAGCAAAGAAAATCGCTGCATTCGAAATGAGAATGCTAAAGAAGAGTTTTTCTTATGCCATGGACCGCTAAAAAACAAATAAAAAAGTATTAAGATCAATAAACGCCTAAGAGGGTTGACTCCTTAACAAGAAAAATGTGTGGTTTTTGTCATATAAAGAGACAAAGCAGCGTGGAAAGATTAATAGATAAAGACAGAGTTCACAGAAACAGGGGAAGAGGGTGCCCAGACAACGATGGTGCAGTGATATATTAGATTGCTTTAGCATGTCTCTAGCTGCCACAGGTCAACTCGCCCAGAATCGTGGAGTGTTCAGAGAATCCATAAGGAAGACCTCGTTCTGGATATAATATGTCGCTTGATGATGAAGTAACACTATCAGCATAGCTACAGATGCCAAGAACAGCTACATTAGACTTAGACCATCACAACAGTTAGCACTTAGACCATCACAACAGTTTGCACTTAAACTATCACAACAGTTTGCACTTAGATCATCCCAACAGTTTGCACTTAGACCATCGCAACAGTTTGCACTTAGACCATCGCAACAGTTTGCATTGCACTGACTGAAAAACTTGTGTGTGAAAAAAATTGTGTGAAAGAAATCTGTAGAAACATACATTAAAAAAATACAGCTTCATCGCTCGCAAATCCCGGGGATAGGAACAAATAATTCTGCTGCTAGAGACAAATACTAGTATCTACTTACCTAACCACTACAGTGCTTGAGTCTGGAAGTCAAAGACTTGGTAGTCAAATCTCAGGACAGCAAAGTCCAGTGATCAACAGCTTTAGTTTTGCAAAACTACCGACAGTTATACTTTTTCAATAGTTCTTATTCTGACGACCTCCTTAGTTACTATTTTAACGTTTATCAGCCACCTTTATTATGGTGGTTAGTTTTTGTACTATTGTTTCCTCTTTTCCTTCATTCAAACAGTTTTGGAGGTGGGACTTTCTTGACCAATGTAAAATCTCAGAGAAAATTAAGTCTCCGGACCTTTATAACGGTAAATGAAGGAAAGACAATTCCTTTTATTTAAAAGAACTCCATTGATTGGTTGAAAGTCCTCACCCCCATTTCTACGCAACGCCACCTACATGAGCATACGTTATGGTGGCATCGGAATTTGCATTCTGGCGAGAGAGAGTAAACTTGCGACCGCAAATCTACGTGAGATTTTGACGTTCCTTCTAAGTGAGATACTACAGTGTATAAACGATAATGTCTGTTTATTTGAAACAGGTCCTTTTTTTTCCTTATATTGTTTCTAATTGTGTTAGACTATATTACACGTATTGTAAAGTTTATTAATCTCTTTAACTCAGTACAAGTGGTGCATGTAACTTCCTTCCGTTTCAGTGATTCTACAATTAGTTCGTTTAAATTTAATGTTAATTTTCTTCCTATCACTGTTCTTAAACTTCAACTGTAACCAATATATTGGGGTTTTCATTTACATCCCGCTGGTCTCTTTTTGTCTTCTTCTTCTTCTGCGTTCACTCTCAGACTCCTGCAAATAGCAGGATGTAGTTCGGAAAGCGGAATGTGTTGTGTCATGGTTTACAGCTTTGCTGCGATATATACACATTTCGGACTGATACATCCGATTTCAGAATGTGTTCTTTTAACCCAAATGGGATGTGACAGCCAAAACCAACTCCCACAACCTCCTCAGTCGCATCCTACAACATGCATGACAGGTACAATGTCTAAATTATGTATTCTTCTTTCGGTTCCGACAACACACGGGTGATACCACGGGCCCGAAAAGTCATTTCTTCCGGTCCTCCACGTTATTTTAAATGTTGTATATGAACTGGTCCCCGTGTTCATAAAACACAACTTAGATCTCCAATAACTAAAAGAAAATTATTGCGACCCATCATCACATGAGAAAATCTCAATCAGGCATTTACTCATGAGAAAATTATTGTGACCCATCAGCACCTGAGAAAATCTCAGTCCGGCATCAACTCATGAGAAAATTACTGTGATCATCAGCACATGAGAAATTCCTGAATGCTTAAAGTGACATTCATTTTTGTGCTGGAACATGCGGGAGTCCGGGGTAATGAGAGAGCAGATAGGTTGGCCGCACACACTGCTACTACGGCTGTTGGTGGAGCGATGGATCCAGCAGACATTGTGAATGTCCTACGGGAAAACGCACGAGCAAATGACTGTATAAGCCAAGATGACTCGTTCCATGACTAGAATAAAGAAATTTGGTTTGAAATGTGGTGTCGCTAGAACCGAGCAGTTTCGTGGGCAAAAAAGAATGATGGTCAATCGACTGCGTACTGGGACTGTCCGTCAACGTGTAATGGCGGCTACACTCAAGGAGAGATCTGAGCACCTATGGACTTGTCCGGAGTACAATGTTGATGATCCAACGATAAACTAACTAAATAACATGAGAAAATCTCAATCAGGCATCACGTCAAGAGAAATTATTGCGACCCATCAACACATGAGAAAATGATTTCGACCCATCAACACATGAGAAAATTATTGCGACCTATCAGCACATGAGAAAATTATTTCGACCCATCAACCTCTGAGAAAATTATTGCGACCCATCAACACATGAGAAAATTATTTCGACCCATCAACACATGAGAAAATTATTGCGACCCATCAACACATGAGAAAATTATTGCGACCTATCAGCACATGAGAAAATCTCAGTCAGACATTACCACATGAGAAAAGTATTGCAACCCGCAGCACATGAACAAATCTCTATCCAGCCAGTTGACATACGAAGATTGTCTCAATCCAGCCAGTTGACATACGAAGATTGTCTCAATCCAGTCAGTTGACATACGAAGATTGTCTCAATCCAGCCAGTTGACATACGAAGATTGTCTCAATCCAGCCAGTTGACATACGAAGATTGTCTCAATCCAGCCAGTTGACATACGAAGATTGTCTCAATCCAGCCAGTTGACATACGAAGATTGTCTCAATCCAACCATTTGACATACGAAGATTGTCTCAATCCAGCCAGTTGACATACGAAGATTTCCAACTTCTTTGCCGTGATCTTCGACAGTATTACACGACCTACGCACACGTAAAACGTAAACGTGACCAGAAAGGCAAATTTTTATTATTTTCGCTAATTTCTTTTGTCGGCCTTGTCTATTTTTGGCACGCGACTACAAGTATATAAATAGTAACCAACGAAAAACACGACAATAACAGAAAACGTAAAAAATTAATTCCTAATTAATTATGGACAGAGGTCATCTGATGACGAGAAGCACGATTATACCCAGTAGGAAGTCATTATCAACAAGATTTCAACATTCTGTGCCACGAGTAATAAACATGTTCATAAACATATCTGCCTCAGTGTTCTCCACGTTTGTGAATAAATGTAGGGCCTATGTATTCATTATCGGTATATAGAGAAAGTTAATCTTAGTGTTAATACATTGTTAAAGTTTATACATTCACTAATGCGATTCACACATTCTAGTTAACATAAACATTCTTGCGATTCACATATTCCAGTTAACACAAACATTCATGCGATTCATATATTCCCGGTAACACATTCATTCATGTGATTCACACATTCCCGGTTACACATTCATTTATGTGATTCACACATTCCCAGTTACACATTCATTCATGTGATTCACACATTCTCGGCTACACATTAATTCATGTGATTCATACATTCCCGGTTACGCATTCATTCGTGAGATTCACACATTCGCGGTAACCAAGGCATTGAGGCGATTCACACATTCCCGGTAACACATTCGTGTGATTCACGAATTCCTGATCACACATTCATGTGATTCACGCATTCTCGGTAACATATTCATGCGATTCACGCATTCTCGGTAACATATTCATGCGATTCACTCATTCTCGGTAACATATTCATGCGATTCACGCATTCTCGGTAACATATTCATGCCATTCACGCATTCTCGGTAACATATTCATTTATTTGATTCACGAATTCCCGGTTACACAGACATTGAGCGATTCACACATTCCCTGTAACACAAATATTCTTTCGATTCACACATTCCCAGTAACACATGCATGCGATTCACACATTCTCGGTTACACAGGCATTCATGCGCTTCACACATTTCCGGTAACACACTCACTCATGCGATTCACACATTTCCGGTAACACACTCACTCATGCGATTCACACATTTCCGGTAACACATTCACTCATGCGATTCACACATTTCCGGTAACACATTCACTCATGCGATTCACACATTACCAAATAAGACAAGCATTCGTGCCTACAAACAAGCTGATTGAACATAACTTTTACATACACACATAAATCCCCTCTATCCACCTCCACCCACTTTTCTGAGATTACTGCTCAAATCTTTGCATACCGCTGACAGATTAAGTCTTCTGGATATTAAAGAAACTCTCAACCTCCTCCCCCCCCCCCCTCATAAATTGAACATAGAAAGAAAGCGCGCCAGCGTTCATAATTAATGTGAATTAAGCAAAAGAGCAAAGTACAAGGGTCAAACTACACATCCGCCGCACAACTGTAATTGACATACATATAATTGAGAAACACTGTAGTTTTTTTTTGAGATAATTAAGTAATCTCCCTTTGATTTTAGTTATTGTCGTTGCTAATGACGCTTTTTGGTGAATTAAAAAAATCATGCTGGTTTCTATGGTTTCTTTCAAAGCACGGAAAACATGTTGCCGCTAATATAAAGCACAATGTGCACTAAAAACTGTAATAATATTATATAAAATTAGTAGATATGTAATTATGTACAGCCTCACTGCGGCACGAGTTATAGTTTTCTAGAAATCGTAAAGAAAAGTATTATAAGAAAGAACGACTTCTGAAACAATAAGATTCGATGTTTGGTCAGTTTCTAATTATTACTGCAGAATCGAAAATCCACCACAGAATTGCATGAAATTTTGCATATATTTTAGATATATAACAGCAATGAAATAATGAAAAAATAAGTTATCTGACGGAATAATATAGAAAAGTGACAGAAAGTCTTGCAAATATAACAATGTTGTGTTAACAGGGTCGCAGATAGGGTTACCTTAAGGAGGGGGGTTTTAACATAACCTTTTTTTTGAAGTTGTCATGCATTAAAGTACACTATGTTTCTTTGATTTTTTTTTCTATTGTTATTAGAATTGTGTTATGTTTTGAATTAGGCTTTGCTAGGTTTGCAACGTGCATTGTCATTTTTACACTTCTTTTGCCATGATCACCCCCCCCCCCCCACACACACACACACACACACTTTAACCCAAATCTGATTCTCTGGAATATATCCATTATGCCAAGTTAACAAACCCTCCCCTACTATAATCACTCAGAAGAGCACTAACAAATAAGTCTAAATTATTAATGTAAGCCAGTGGTGTCTCCTTTGTTCAACCCTTATCACTCTCAAATTCTTTCATTTCAACATTCGCCCAGTCTCTTGTAATTTCTTTTTCATATTGCCTTTGTGATCTTTCATGTGGCATCTCAACACCATATTATTTTTGAAAAGTTCTATGTTTTCTTTCCTGTCTCAATGAAAGTTCCAGTGATTCAATGAGAAAGATGATTCTGTGGGTATACTTACTTTTAAATGGACAGCTTTACTAATTTTAACACGTTATTATTTATTTATTTTTTTATATTTTTTGGGGGGGTGGGGGGGGGGGGTAATCGTTTTAGTTCATGTGTCTATTGAAGATCTAACGAATCCGTGGATGTGCATGTTTTGCGTTCTTTAGCTGCTTGAATAAAGTTGTATCATATTCATTTCATTAGAGATTTTATTTCGTGTGATTCTTTCCTGTGATTTATAATTGTGTGTAATGTAATAGGCTGCCCAGCAGTTTTGCAAGAAATTATGTTTTTAGTATGTGTTCAGTTTTTTCTTAACAAAATGTGTAAGTAGCTTTTCTTCAACTGAAGAAAGTTCTAGTGTAAGTGACTTGCAATGCATATTATGAAGTTTGTAAATGTTTTGCGTTAGGGATGTTGGTGTACTTGTCAAGATTGCATTTTAACTAGGTACGTTTGAATGTGATTCATCAGACACATTAATCCCATCTTGTAAAGAAATGCTACATTCATTGGAACGTTTTAAAATATCGGAAATGTCGGCATTTATTTCATTTGTGGGCCTAGTACTAAAATGTGTCATGCTTCCAAGACATTTCACTGAATAATGCAAAAACACACGACAATCATTGATACAAACATCAGGATTAAAATTACTCCATACATTTCTAGATATGTCTCCAATTTGTTGTATTAACTTTAGGGATTGCTCTAAATGTGTGAGATTAATGTGTTGAATTTTATATAAATATTAAATGCACATACTTGTTGAATATTTATTAGGCATAACGTTATTCACATTAAAACATAAAGAAAATATTATTAACACGTTGTGTACACAGGACTGGTTTCTTGTGGTTACATTTCTGTTCTTTTTTTCATTAGTAATTTCTCTCCACGTGTCCTGCATAAGTCTGGAATATTTGAAATGTGTTTCTCCAAAGTGTTTGCCATCATTATGTATTTTGTTATGTAGTGAAGGTAGTAAATATGGACTTGAACAAAAACAGTTCTTTCACACAAATAGCAGGAGATGTGTGATATATTGAAGGTGAACCTGCAATAGAAACAAATGAATCATTTGTTAGTGCTAGACTGCACATTTTTTTTACTTGTTATGATGTCAGTGATGGTTGTTCCAATCACCATACACTATAAATGATTTGGAAAGCCACTTCATTTGTATGATGTGAAATAGTTCCTGCAGAAATGTATTCCGAGAAGACTTACTCTCAACATTATGCAATGCTTAAAAAGCATTTCATTAAGATATAATACATCCTACAGGTGTGTTGTACATTCCATTAAGATATAATACATCCTACAGGTGTGTTGTACATTCCATTAAGATATAATACATCCTACAGTGTGTTGTACATTCCATTACGATATAATACATCTTACAGTGTGTTGTACATTCCATTACGATATAATACATCCTACAGTGTGTTGTACATTCCATTACGATATAATACATCTTACAGTGTGTTGTACATTCCATTACGATATAATACATCCTACAGTGTGTTGTACATTCCATTAAGATATAATACATCTTACAGTGTGTTGTACATTCCATTACGATATAATACATCTTACAGTGTGTTGTACATTTCATTAAGATATAATACATCCTACAGTGTGTTGCACATTCCACATTTCCACAATATGCAAAGTGTGAAATAACAAGCTTCAACTATCCTGCTAAGCATCATTTCATGTCACAGATGTCCACAGCATGCGATATGTTTCGATGTGTTATCGGTGGCAGTTGGGGCATCCATGTTCACAATTATCACCATCCAATGATATTTTTCAATTATAGATTCTTAACTGTGATGTTTCCTTGATTCTGGATTCCCTCATTAACTGGTCACATCCAACACAGGATTGCTTTTCATCAGACGACATGCTCTACCAGTTTATATTAGGCACCAGGACAGATTGCTTAGATAATGGACATGGATATAGCTAAATTCGAAAGTCGTCTAAAGTTAATTATTGTATAATTACTGTTCTGATAAGTTGATAGTGAAAAAAATTAAGACTGGACGCAAATAATATGCGTACATAAATGTAATATTCATATCACAGTATGTGAATGAATTATATACTATACGCCTACCAACATTAATCTAGGAAGAATTCCTTATAGCTGCTCCATACGTATATTCTTGTTCATATGTGGTCTTATATTCCAGAATTAAAAGCAATATACATAATAATAGGACAGTTATCCCCACAGCATATTATCTCCAAAGGATATCGTCATTAAAAACATAAATAGGTCACTCATTGTATTATTTTCGTGGTAAATTGAATTTTCAATATTTCAAGATGTCAATGTTTTATAATATAGGGCTATTGTTATTGAATTTCTGTACACATGTCAATATTCTCCGCTAAGTACATCATAAACACATTTCAACATTATGTTCAGTATTAAAATTCATACTTACAAGAATCAAAATGAATGACAAATTCAATATTTGATTGCAGCTGCCTGATCCAGGATATTTGAACAATGTACGAGACAGCTGAACTGAAACAGTGTATAAGAAATAACGGCAATGAATTATGTTATTTTCATATAATCAAGAAAAATTATTACTATAGGTTTAATATAATTTAATGTTATAAAAACTTACGAATTAAGTGTTTCTCTTGTAATTCTGTAAACACACAGTATTTTAAGTTCACCCACTTCTTCTTGCCGGCAGCAAATATATGAATGCCACAAAAAATTAATAATATGGGTAGTTTATAGTATCTCATTACCAATAATGTCAACCTCACACATTTAATACAGTAGCCAAATTATATTAGGACGTGTTAATGAGTATATAAATAACAATTTATGTATATAAACATAAATTTTTAGGTTGTTTAAATCAAATTTACTCACCAAGTTTTCTCGATTTACATACATCAGACGAATATACCCCAACTCTTCATAATAATCTGCGTACTCATCACTTAACCCTAGCCCCAACAAAAAATCACTAATCATCCAACACTCCAGCTAAAATGTGCATACTTGCTAGAATTGACATTCATGATAACAATCATGCACACCTCCTTCTTCAAAAAAAATTTTTAAAGCATCACATAAAACGATATTGAACACTAACCAATATTTTATATTACCTAAGGAAAAACTGTTTTACAGAATCTACATTCCAAAAATTACCACGTATTGTTTACTTATTGACGATATACTTACCGTATAGACCTGGAAGAGATCAGAATTTTTCCGGACACGATCGCAGGCTACAGTCGTCAGAAAGAGACATGACGCAAGGACACTATTTTCGCAAACGACGTATTCGATGGCTTCCATGCATATCTGATATTTCCACACTCATCCGCATCGCTGAGGATAGAATTCGCTGGGGGACTCTGTGTGCTGAGGCATCCGATGTGGTACCCCTACGACCCTGAAGGGTTAAGGGTTTATTGATTGATTATTGATGCAGGTCTGGAAATGTGAGATGTCGCGATTGACTTGGAGGACGCGTATGACAGCCGTTCGAGTACCTCATCAACACGCTCTTGCTCTTTAATGTTGATCTTTTCATCAACATATGAATATCAGCAATGCTGCTCGAGAGGAAGGTGGCTCTCGGGTGCGGCTGCTGGACACCTAAACCCATAACAATACGCCCAGGCCTTCCACCGGGATCTCACATGTATTATTCAATGTCTACACCGTAGCAATCACACAGCAGCAGCTCGATGGAAGAGGTAGAACAATGTCTTTTGTGAATGATATCCTGATATACAGACAGCGAAGAGATAGAACACTGCAGAATGAGCTTAGACCGTATCGCTGCCTGGTGTGATGATTAAGGGGCACAGATTAATCAAAAGAAGGCTGCGGTGGCAAGGTTCTCTCTCAACAATCACATCGTAAAGTCTGCTACACCGACGATGGAGATGAGAGGGAACCATGTAATCAGGACCTCATCCTTACAATACCTGCTCGTGCTACTTCCTCGTACCTTAATTTATCCTCATTTATCTTATTTTACTTGCTACTACACCTTAACTATTTTCACTCCTCATCTCCTTCTGTGCACTTTCCCCTCCTCACTTCTTCCCATACCCTCTTCCTCCCTGATAGGCAGCTCCATCGCTGCTTCCTCTGCTATCTATTCGTTATACTCATCGCGTGTTGCCACTTTTGAGGTAAGTATCTTAATTTAACCTTATTTATTTTACTTCCTACCACACCGTATCCATTTTCGCTCCTCACCTCCTTCCGTGCACTTTCCCTCCTCATTTCTTCTCCCCATACTCTCTTCCTCCCCAATATGCCGCTCCCTATTTACTTCCTCCACTATCTATTCACTATCTCTCCTCCTCTTTCCTCCCTATTAACCACGTTTGTTTCCATGTAAGATTCGTTGTACCGTTGTCTTTCGTTTGTCCTGATGAAGGCTTAATAGTCGAAACATCGTCTGTCCCTGTATCTCGTTGTTAGGTTGTGTTATGTTTTATTTTATTTTGGTAACACATCTACCTATTTTTGTTTATCTTGACATTTGCCCGGTGTTACTCCAGCCACCTGCTTCCTGTTTAGGGTTGTTACCCAACACTGGAACATTTATCCCTTCATCGTAGTCTGTGTTTTTAGGAACACGATGATCATGTTATCGAAAAGGCCAGCAAAGGACTTTCATCTCTCAGAGTAATGGGAGCCACTGATACAAAAATATCACAGCTCGTAATCTGATATGGCGCTCCTGTGATTGAATATGTAGGTGCTACTATCACCGCCAGTCACACACAGATTGAGTGGCTGACGAGAATTCAAAATGAAGCGGTGCGGATGATCCTTTGTTGCATAGGGGACACACCCTGTGTGGCTATGAGATTTCTGCTTTATTTTCTGCGCAATCTCACAAAATTGATATGTGACGTGCCTGTATATACCTCAGAGTGAGTTCTGACAAAGACTACCCACTGCACAGTGAGCCCCCTCGTGTGAAGGAAAGCAGGCTCAAGAGAAGCAAGTCGTGGATTTACCAACGTGCCGAAGATACCGTTAAACATATCTGCGCCCCAGCAGGCATAACTCCTGGCCAAAAATGGATACCAATTCCTATGGTCTTTCAAGAGGCAATCAAGACCGTCATTACACTCAATAGAAAGTGGAGAGAACACAACTCCGTGGGCGTGTATGCTGAGGTCAAGGTACTCATCGGTGAGCATGCCAATGACAAAGATAATGTAATTACGTTTTGTGAATATTGTCGTGATTTTTGTTGGCGACAACTTATATACTTGGAGTGACATGCCACACATAGCCAAAGTGACTCCAATTATGTAATTAATGACCAATGAATCGCGCGACAATAATAAAAAGACGTAAGGAATGAAGTCCTAATTAATTGTGTACAGAGGTCTTATAAATATAGTCGAAGGCACGATGTAGCTCTAGTTCTGAATATTTAGGACCTAGCCATCAACATATCATTTTTTGACTGTAGCGATTTTCTAGGAAATATAAACAGGTATAATAGTTTTTCATTATTTTCGGAACGATACGGATGCACAACTGGCTGTGACGGGATTCGAACATGGTATTATGACCTTCAGAGACGCTCTCTGTACCAAACAGCCACAGAGCCGGATAATAGCTCTAGTTACTGATGTATATTACCAAATTCTAGTTTAGATCAAGTACATATTTTTAGATTACACTTGTCCATGGGCCGCTGGATCAGCAACCAACCAACCAACCACTTTACACTTGTGTGAATTGCGACAATAATTTAAAGGGGAAAAAATTGACCACTCTACGTTTTCCTGTTAAGCATTTGCATTGTACCTTCCAAAAATAAAAACCCAATCCCAATCGAGGTTCGAACCTTAATGTTTCTAGACTGGTGTTTTAGACATTCTGCCACACGTTTCACTCTGATAGCAATGACTAACATAATCTCTTCTCCCTTTCCTTGGCATGTCTTCAAACATTGTTTGGATTACGTTTTAATTTTATTGACAGAATTTAAACTGAGAATGAATAAACCTATTATATTGTTTGCACATAAGCGAGCTTACATTCCAATACGTAACAAGAGGTTTAAAACAGATTCCAATTGTCACACATAGTGACATTCGTTCACATGAGCTTCTTTGCCGGGACTCACATTGACTTAACCAGATACCTAACTCTAAAGATGGATGCTAGCGTTCTAATGTTTCAAAGTCAATTTCGACGTTAAGTAGCTTTAGATGACTTGGAACTTTTTGTTAGGCAATAGACACATTTTCACACGCAATAATTATGTTTACTAATTGCAAGTCCTTTACTATAATAGTTCTACGTGTGTATTCTCAAACATCACTTATTTTGCTAGTCTGTCTTTTTTCACGACTCTCATTAGATGGCGACGCAAAGTATATGGTGTCAAATTAATAACTAGTTGTGAAAATATTGCTGTGCAAACTTGTGTATTCCCTGCAACATATACTGCTATTGTGTGTCTTATTTTGGGTAGTTTTTCACATTCACAAATGGTGTTGGAAATATCTGCCGCGGTTTAGTTAGAAGATAATTCTTACAGCTGACGAGAATTGGACCATGTCCGTTCTAACGGAATCGAATCGCCTTGCAACTTAAGTAAACAGGTTTTCCGCGCTTGAACAATCACATCCCCAAAAAATATGTGATCTCTTCAAGACATTCAACCTGTGCACTCAAGTCACTGAGAACGGACCAATCGATACAAGGACTATTACAACATCAACGAGCATCCCGTTGATGTTGTAATAGTCCCTTTTCTCGATTGTTCCGTTTAAGCAAAGTGACAAATTATCAGTCGCATCGGCCAAGGTTAATGACACTGTTTGGGTTCTTTGCGTAGGACTATTCTGAATGATGATTTGGCCAATAGCAACTGACAGACACGTGGATTGTTTTTAAGCAGATTTAGTTCAAATGTTTCAAGACTGTTTTGAAGTCAAGAGTGCAGGAACTACAGATCAGCTTGGTGTCCTTTTGTTTTGACAAATATTCTAGAACTTTGATATATAGTGCGAAGTAATAACGTTTTCTATATCTCTTTCAGAAATTTTTCCACAATCTTCTTATTCTTCGTCATTCTCCAGTAGACGTTAGATTCTGAGGAACTCTGATCGCAGTCCAACCCCGATTTCGTTCTTGTTTCCCATTAGTGTACAACTACATATTTTGTGGTTAATTTATCTAAATATTATATCAATAAATAATCAATAATTAATATAAATATTAACTTTTTTATGATTAGTGGTTACGGTTACTTGTGTTTTACATAACTAGTCCAAACCCTAACCCTAAATATAATTATATTTAAACTAATAAATGATAAAGGTAACTGATAAACATAGGCAAGGGAAATAATCACATAGGTAGGCACTAATTGGCGCAACGGGAGGTTGAACTGCCATCATAGTACCTATTCTGATACGGATTTCATCAAGGAGTTGTACTGTGGTCAGCGGACCTGAGACATGGTCGTAACAAGCAGAAGCACTTTTATCACTGGTAACCTCTACAGACTCTTGAAAGAAAGGAGAGTATTAAAAAAAACACTGGAAGGGCATGGAAAAACTATATTCTGGTCATTATCACTATGACTAGGCTGTCCAGAACGAGATACGTTAGAAAAGTGGGATTTGAAAACAGCATTTGCTGTGTGATAACACCATAGCAGATACGCAGAATGTTGTTATATATGGTTCTGTCAAACCAGGTGGAATTTTAGGGTGTGGCTATACGGCCAGAGAGGTGGGTAGAACTGAATAGGAGAAGAATTGTTCTTTCATGACATAGATCTCCGGCATGAGAATGGAAATAGAGGCAATTTCTGCTGTGTGTGTGTGCGCGCGCGCGCTGGTGCGTGAGTGCGTGTGCGTGTCGTGACCGAAAGAGCAGGACAAAAGAACCACGCCGAATAATGGAGAAGGCGAGACAACAAACGTGTAAATATTCGCTCACCAGAGGTTTTTCTTAACATATCGACAACCTACTTAACAACCCTACTCCGCGTCACTAGTATATCGACAACAATACCAACAACCCTACTGCGCGTTACTACGAGAAGCTACTTCGTTCTTTTCATTGATTGGCAATACCTGGATAGCCTCTCAAAGTGACGCTCAATAGAGTAGTACAACAATGTGTTAAAATGAAATGTCAAAAAAATATATCCGATGAGCGGATGTTTACGTTTCATTGTATCGCCTTTCTATAGATCGATGTCAATAAACATACAGATTATTTCAAATTCGACTTTATGTGTCCCACATATGGTAGGGGGTTCTATGACAGAATTTGATGTTTCACTTATATCCGCACACGATGAATAGATATGCATATGTAACAACACAAATCTGACAATGTTACATATATACATATATTTACAGATCATTCCTTATTCCATCAGCATGTGGTTGCGTCTGTGGGTCTCATCAATGGCTCACTAGACAAACCAACCATGCAACAGACAAACGTAGTAGATGACATGCCTCTATATTGAGGTTTATCTTATAGAAGCTTCATGGCACGTCATCTATACAATCCCGTATTCGTCACCTTCGATAACAGTTACCATTGTGTTCCGACAGGCCGACGTTGTGCTTGAACTAGTTACGGGCACGGCTGGGTGGGCGGAACAACAAAGAAACCTGTCGCAAGGGCCAGAGTTGTGCCCTGATGTCGACGTTTGTGTTGGTCACATTTGACTCGAAACACCATCGAGTCGGATGTCTGCTGGAACAGAGGGCGGAGCACTTATGGGAATGCCCCACGTGCTGTGGGGCCAGTTTCTAATCAAGAATCAAGAATCTTTCTAATCAAGAATCCTTATTCCAAAAGTCAACAATATCCCGTCTTGAAATATGTATTGTCTTTTGTCGTTGAAATCCTCCAGTTGGATCATTTCTGTGTGCAGTTGTATAATAATCCTACGAGACTCCCAGCAGAATTGAGTGCCGAGAAGATGCGTTTTATTTGTGCCAATGGCCCGACTCATTCAATTTTGGTGATATTTATAATGTAATAATACGGTTAGAACAAGGTTTGTAGTAACTGGACAAAACACATGTTCTTAAAAACTACCTGGACTCCTCATCATCTAGTGCCATGCCAGCTATCGTAGGCTATCATGGCTCTCCGCAGCTCTCTGTCTCCAGTTTTACGTATCAGGATCGTTGTTATTTCCATTCCTTGTCAGGTTATTAAACTGTCTATTATTTTTCCACGTTGTCGCCCTCTGTCTCTCCTGCCTTCAATCGTGTCTGTTGTGATTATGTTCATCAAGCCTCCTTTTCTCATTACGTTGCCAAAAAATGAAGATTGTCTTTTTATTATATTATTAATTATGCCCAACTCATGGTAAGAATATTGAGTCATGTTCATCGCAGATTATAAGAATGCACAAAAGGGATTCTACAAGAAAATTAATAATAAATATCAACCAACAGAAATAATAGATGGCGACAACGTTAGCACTAAAAGAACCCAAGCAAATGATGGAAAGATGACAACAATATTTCAAAAGAGCTACTGAACCTAAAGGACAGAGAAGTAGACACAACAATAAATATTACCAAAAGCAAACCAAAAACCAAATATACTACTATGGGAAATAGAAAATGCAGTAAGCAAAGCAGCAGGCTCTGATATCATACAAAAATAACTTATCAAAGCAGCAGTAGAGAGCTAGACAGACTTTTCAATGCAATATGGAAGAAACAGGAAATAGAAGCGACAATCATTCCCATATGGAAGAAAACAGCCAGTAAGAGAGAATGCACAAAATACAGAGGGATATCCTTACTAACTCACACAGGGAAAATTGTTAACAAAGATTAGAACAACGACTACGATCATACATTGAACCACAACTTAAAAACACCCAAATGTGCTTCCATACGAACAAAAGCTGTATGGGTGTTACCTTTACACTTAAACAACTAACAGAAAGAGCCACAGAACACAACATAGAATTATACAGCGCATTCGTCCACCAAATAAAGATCTTCGGTTGTCTCACTAAGCCGTGCCATCTATATATGTATATGTATATATGCATATATGTATGCCTATAGATATATATATATATATATATGCAAGGCATGAAATCAGCATTCAAGTCAGTAGACCAATAGAAATATTGTTTGCGTGTAAGATGCGGAAGTAGCCAATAGAATCACTAGATAGACGCACTTAAATTTCCTTTAAAAGCTTTCAGCATAAATTCATGCAGACTGAAGGATGATGCACAGGACTGAAATGTGTTGGCGAACAACTCTTTTCGTAAGGGTGCAACAACGTGAGGAGCATTAAAAAAAGAAGAAATGAACACATCACATAATAGACTAGAATTAGTCGGTGCATACTTTGCCCACACTAAAATATATAAATATATTCAGCCTTGCAAATATATGTCTCATCATTGGTTTTCCTATTCAAATGTTAAGAGTACTTCCGGGGTTAATTTCTTATACGGTGTAAATGAGCATATATATATATATATATATATATATATATATATATATATATATATATATATATATATATATATATATATATATATTACAGATAATAATTTATATCTTACTCTGGTTTAATATATAATCCATACACGGATTAAGCTATACTATAGTTTAATATATACTCCATATGATATTTATATGATATTATAGTTTAATATGTATATATAATAATTTCCTTTATACCTTATATTCCCACAATTCTGCAAGATAGCTTTCAAGATGGTGTACAGATGTGGCATGATGTTTCTTGTTTCTCCAAATGAGGTAAACAGGTTACTAAAACACTTACCTGGCCTATTAATAAAAATATATTTAAAAAAGTATATATAAAAAAACATACAATAAAACTAAACAGGACAATTCTCCACGTATCGGCTCAAATTGAACCTTTTTCAAGAGACAAACAACAGAAAACGACAAAATAAAAAAACAAGTTGTGTTTTGTTTTTTCTTTTTTAGTTTGTTGTTTGTTTTTTTGTTTTTATTTTGTCGTTTTCTGTTGTTTGTCTCTTGAAAAAGGTTCAATTTGAGCCGATACGTGGAGAATTGTCCTGTTTAGTTTTATTGTATGTTTTTTTATATATACTTTTTTTAATATATTTTTATTAATAGGCTAGGTAAGTGTTTTAGTAACCTGTTTACCTCATTTTGCGTTACTATTTGTCCATTAGGTTACTGCGGCACCATCCACTTTGTCGGAACCCTCTGACCATTTGGTTATTTATATTCTTGTTTCTCCATTTCACGCTTCCCCAAAGTCGTTCAATGTTCACAGTGCCATTGTTTTCATTGTGTTTCCGCAACGAGTAGATAAAACACAACGCCAATCATTCCTTCTGACTGAAGTTAGGCTGTTATGTCAAGATTAAATCTAATATGGAAAAACAACATCAGTGTTGAAGTCAAGATCAGAATGTATAACTCACTAGTGATGTCTATTATGTTTTATTGTTATGAGAGTTGGACACTCTCACAACAATAAAGACTGCAGTCTTTTGCAGTAAAGTCTGGAGTAAAGCTGGGGTTCGTTCTAGCCCCCATCTTCCTCGGAATCTTCTTCTCTTCGCAGCGCTTCTGAAACATGCTCTTGCAGATGCAGCACTGACGTTTTCATCCGCACACGTTACGGTATATCATTCTTTACGTTAGCGCGTCTCAGAGCGAAGACGAAAACATCAGAAATACTCACCAGAGAACTTCACCGATAATGCTGCATTAGTGTCACACAGTGAGTCCACCTTGCGGTCCCAAACTGACAACATGGCAACGGCCTGCGAGCTGTTCTGCACGACAAAACAACATTACTAAAACTGTGGCAATCTGTCAGGATTATTCAGTACCAGCAAAGTTCACCTTAAACAACACCCATCAAGACCGCGGTAGACCAATGCTGAGGTATAAACATCTGCTAATCCTCAATGAAAGGATTACAAATAGAATGCAAAAACTATGAAAAACACAACTAAATCTCGGGATGTCAGGAGGCAGAACCTGCGTGCCGGAAGCGGCATTATTCAGAAATAATGTTTAAAGATATGAAGAAAAAAAAAGATACAAACAAAACTCTTCCGTGGCTGTGATATGATCGATTGAAAAGTCATATTCCTTATAAAATACTTTACGGATTGCTTTTACTTAGTGTTAAATGACCATCTGCAAGATGCAAAAGGCCATTTTATATATATTAGATAGATAGATAGATAGATAGATAGATAGATAGATAGATAGATAGATAGATAGATAGATAGATAGATAGATAGATAGATAGATAGATAGATAGATAGATAGATAGATAGATAGATAGATAGATAGATAGATAGATAGATAGATAGATAGATAGATAGATAGATAGATAGATAGATAGATAGATAGATAGATAGATAGATAGATAGATAGATAGATAGATAGATAGATAGATAGATAGATAGATAGATAGATAGATAGATAGATAGATAGATAGATAGATAGATAGATAGATAGATAGATAGATAGATAGATAGATAGATAGATAGATAGATAGATAGATAGATAGATAGATAGATAGATAGATAGATAGATAGATAGATAGATAGATAGATAGATAGATAGATAGATAGATAGATAGATAGATAGATAGATAGATAGATAGATAGATAGATATGGATGGATGGATGGATGGATGGATGGATGGATGGATAGCTATGTAGGTAAGTAGGTAGGTAGGTATGTAGGTTGGTAGGTGGGTAGGTAGATATATAGATAGACTGCACTACTTCATAGATAGTTATGAAATATGTCAAAGAACATAATCTTACATCAGTAGTTCTCAATCAATTAGATAGACGTGGAATCAACACTGACTGCGATAATTGTCATAGATCAGTAGTTCTCAACCAGATATAATTTGGGAATCTACCCTGAAGAAAGAACATTGCCTCAGATCAGTACTTCTCAATCTATGTTCTGCCCGTGACTCCCGTTTTGAGACAATTACCCCGCCATCTCTGCCCACTGTGCATAAATAATTTCTTTGATTTCTTAACCGAATCAATTAATAAAGAGCCATGCGGAGTGGAGTAGGCGATCATGTTTCTCCACAACTCTCTGTCTATTGTGTTTTTAATAAGTTCAATTGGCGACATCTTTTTTGTAAAACAGTGACAAATTTCCTCCAGAAATATCTCTCGTTCTCTTCCTCTGTCTTCTCTCCCCTTGATTTTTGCTATAATTTGTCTTTTTTCTCCAACATCTCAGATTACTTCTACATTAGTTTTTTTTTTCTTGGCTAAGTTTCATAATTCTTTAACGAATATCACGGCTATTTAAGGCTTATCAACATTTATCATTCAAATTGTTAGCTTACATTCAACCCAAACCCCCGCCACCCCCCCCCCCCGATACCCCCCCCCGCCACCCTCCCCCCTCCGCCACCCCCCTCCGAATCAATGTGCGTCTGTGGCACTTAATTTCAAAAATTTTCTTCGTCGCCCCCTGATAACTATGTGACTTTTAAGGTGGTGATATGACCTTACTTTGAGAACCACCTTGATGAAAAGATCGTGGGTAACTAACAATCCTATGTGATCTTAATGTCAAGAGTAGGTAATGTTGCTTTCATTCGATACTTTCAACCCCTACTCAGTTGAAAATTAAGGGAACTTTTCCCTTTGAAATATCACAGTAGGGTTAAATAGTGTCTGCGAAAACTGGGCAATAAAAAGGTCCTTAAACATTGACCAGGCTAGACATAGAATAGTAATATATATGCTTACCACCGCCTGTAAGAGTCAAATTGCCATTAAATTCTACTGCACAAGGGAAAGGCGGTACAGAGATGGGGGTGATTGAACATTTCATGACGGAAACTGGCACTGAGATGGGGCAATTCGACACTGCATGAGAGAAAGACGGCATTGGTATTAAAGGATTGTACACTGTTGTTTAAAGAATTAACCTTGTTAAGTCAACTTCAGAAGACATACTTTTTTTTAAGAATGCTACTTTAATGGCTAGAGTAGATTGAGCACAACAGTAATTTCATCAACAGAATATAGGAAACATACAAAAAAACTGAACAATAAACAGCAATATTTTATTAATGATCTTCCTGATGGCATGTGCGCTGCAATTCTTATGCGTATATGGTATAGCATCATAATTTAATTCATTTATTCATTTTCCTTTTGCGCTGAAGTTAGCGCCTAGGGCAGAGGTCAGGTCTCTCCAATTCTGTGTGTTAAAAGCTATTCTGTGCAGTTCTTGAATAGTATGGATATTGGTTGTTTTACTTTTTCTAAGTATTGTTCTTCTGTTTCTTTTGGTCTACCCCTTGCTCTTTTTGCCTGTAGGTATCCATTCAAGATATTGGTGGTGTATTCTGTTTTCTGTATTATGTAGTACCAACGGCGTTTATAGTATCATAATGCCACTTGCCTATTCTCGCAGGGCATTATAGGGTAGGCCACTCTCTATGGACCGCAGAAGCTCAGTTGCTAGTGAATTAGCTTTCTATTCAGGTATAAACTTAGTACAATTTCCAGTACAACCTAGCATATTTTCATATTACCACAAACATTTAAATATTTACACATTTCAAATTTACAAATTACAAATTTACAATTTACATATTTTATCAATTACAAATATAAGTAGGTCGAGAACCACACATATGAAATAAATATCAGATCATATAGGAAAGTAAAGACGACGGACGTAATAATGACCACTAATGTAGTTCTGACGGTGGCCAAGGAAAATACGAGCCTAATAAGGTATACACGCCTCAATGGAGGTGTAGATACAAGCCTTACAGCGTATATACGTCTCAATGGCGTGGTAAGTACATGCCTAACAGCGTGCGTAAATACACGCATCAATGGCATGATAAATACAGGCACAACAGTGTATATATGCCTCAATGACATGGTAAATACAGATCTAACAGTGTATATACGCCTCAATAACATGGTAAATACAGATCTAACAGTGTATATACGCCTCAATAACATGGTAAATACAGATCTAACAGTGTATATACGCCTCAATAACATGGTAAATACAGATCTAACAGTGTATATACGCCTCAATGGCGTGGTAAATACAGATCTAACAGCGTATATACGCCTCAATGGCGTGGTAAATACAGATCTAACAGCGTATATACGCCTCAATGGCGTGGTAAATACAGATCTAACAGCGTATATACGCCTCAATGGCGTGGTAAATACAGATCTAACAGCGTATATACGCCTCAATGGCGTGGTAAATACAGATCTAACAGTGTATATACACCTCAATGGCGTGGTAAATACAGATCTAACAGCGTATATACGCCTCAATGGCGTGGTAAATACAGATCTAACAGCGTATATACGCCTCAATGGCGTGGTAAATACAGATCTAACAGCGTATATACGCCTCAATGGCGTGGTAAATACAGATCTAACAGCGTATATACGCCTCAATGGCGTGGTAAATACAGATCTAACAGTGTATATACACCTCAGTGGCGTGGTAAATACAGACCTAACAGTGTATATACGCCTCAGTGGCGTGGTAAATACAGACCTAACAGTGTATATACGCCTCAGTGGCGTGGTAAATACAGACCTAACAGTGTATATACACCTCAATGGCGTGGTAAATACAGATCTAACAGCGTATATACGCCTCAATGGCGTGGTAAATACAGATCTAACAGTGTATATACACCTCAGTGGCGTGGTAAATACAGACCTAACAGTGTATATACGCCTCAGTGGCGTGGTAAATACAGACCTAACAGTGTATATACGCCTCAGTGGCGTGGTAAATACAGACCTAACAGTGTATATACACCTCAATGGCGTGGTAAATACAGATCTAACAGCGTATATACGCCTCAATGGCGTGGTAAATACAGACCTAACAGTGTATATACGCCTCAGTGGCGTGGTAAATACAGATCTAACAGCGTATATACGCCTCAATGGTTTGAAGAAAAATAACTTTGTTTAAATTCCAACAGCATTAAATTGTGATGTTTATAATGCATGGAACACTACAGAAAGTATTTAGAAAATGCTTTGCCTTAAAAATCAATATAGTCAAAAAAATCATGAACGTAATGGCAACGTCATGAATAGGATATGATACAAATATATCCTCCCTCATAGTGATTCATTATGTTATTGACATTCTTCCGTGTCATTAAATTAAAACTACATGTAAGAAAGGCTGCAGTGTAGAATAGATGAAACATATAAACCAATAAATAATATGTGCTTAAAGTTCACTTGTAAATATTTAATGTTTAAAACAAATATGTGAAATATACTGTTTCTACAAGACCTTTTTTTCAATTGATGACAAACATACATTATCATCATTAAATTCGGTCTCCGCATTGAAGGTGTGCTGCAACAGACCTCCAACATCACCTGTCACTAGTCTTGGTGATGCACTCTGCTAGATTGTAACCTGTCCATCTCGTGATGTTACTTTTCCAATAGTATCTTTGCCTACCTCTTGCTCGCCTCTCCTTGACTTTACCCTCAATTAAGATCTTCAACAAGGTAAAAATCCTCAAGAAAGGTCTTTAACAATGTAAAATGCTCATTTAAGGTCTTCAACAAGATAAAACCCTCAAGCAAGGTCTTCAACAAGGTAAAATCCTCAAGTAACGTCTTCAACAAAGTAAAACCCTTAAGTAAGGTCTTCAGCATGGCTATACCCTCAAGTAGTTTTCAACAAGGTAAAATCCTGAAATATGGTCCTCAGCAAGATAAAAACCTCAAGTAAGGTCATCAACAAGGTAAAACCTTCAAGTAAGGTCATCAACAAGGTAAAGCTCTCAAGTAAAGTATTTTACAAGGTAAAACCCTCAAGTAAGGTCTTCAACAAAGTAAAACCCTCAAGTAAGGTCTTCAGCAAGGTAAAATCCTCAACTGTCTTCAATAAGGTAATACTCTCAAGTAAAGTCTCCAGCTAGGTAAAACCCTTAAGTAAAGTCTTCAAACTGTATCATCATCGAATCCTTGTAATTTAAAGCCGATCATTTTGGTGTTATTCTATGTTAAGCCATTTAACGCTGTCCTGCCTGTAGTGTGGCTCCGACACAACCTTTGGAGAACACTGACCTTACTGAGGATTAACATGTATTGGTAGCATATCCTATCCAGGACGTAGCTATCAACCCAGCAATTGTTGGCTGTGGTGATTTTCTAGGCAATATAAATACGTTCAGTAGGTTGCCATTGCTTTCTGAACGGTCCGGATGCACAATTGCCTGTGGTGAGGATGTACATGTGTACAAAATGAAAATTGAATTTCATAGAACTACAACGTAAGTGTAATATATAAGAATTTCTGTTACCATACAGGAGAAATAAACCAGAAATAAATCATAACAAAACAGAGAAATCCTAGCATACATCTAGTGTAGATGTAGATATACCTATGCTAAAAGTAAAAATAGATAAATAAAGATTAAAGTTAAACTTACTGAAATGAACACCTTCTTTACACAACCAATACAAAGAAAGACGCACTGTACAATATTGTTGAAGAATACGTGAGGAAATTAAAGGGAGGTAAGTCAGCCAGAGAAACAGAACTAATTATAAAACAGAAGATATCAGAGGGGGAATGATTTGTTGGGATTGGAGATGCGTTAGATCAGAGGTTTGCAACCTTTTGCTAACTATGTGTCAACTTAAGGTTTCCAATTATTCAGAGTGACGAAATGAGCGAGGAAACCCCGCTAATCGATTTATAGTCAACTTTATACAGGAAGCGTGAAGAGTCTGCGTGCCATTTGAAATTACTTGGCGTGCTATGTGTGGCACGCGTGCCATAGGTTGCCAACCCCTGCGCTAGATCATATGAGAGGAAGACATACGGCTAGGCATATGAATGAACTGTATCATAGCTTCTGGTATCTGCGTGTCCCGTGTCCCCATGGTGTCAATGAATTAAACAGAATTATTTTTTTTTTTATTATTTTTTTTAATTTAAAAAAAAATTTAATTAGACTACTCACAACTTTCTCTTTATAGCATTATCTGGCTTTTTTAAATCTATATAATATTTCCTGTTATATTGTTGTTTTCCTGTCCAGTCATTCTAAATCTTTGAAACACTTGACCTTCTTTTGAGCTACTTTTATTCATATCTTAGCGTTATATGTGATAACATTGTGTATAGGAAAACATCCTTGCAGATCTTCTCATTGTACGAAATTATTCAGTACTATATAATACGTCTCTATCGAATGGAGGTCGCCCTATCCATATTATCGAACGTAATGTGCGCTTCGCTGGTGATATCGATGTTGTGGCTGCTCAGGATAAGGACTATAAGAGCACACAGCGCAGTTGGAACAAAGTTGTCAGCTTGTAGGAAATCAACACCGAAGAGAAAAAAATGTCGTTAACAACAGAGACATTGAGGCACAGACTAACATCGCGATGAATGGACATACCTTTAATTAAGTGAATAGACTAACATCGCGATGAATGGACATAACTTTGATGAAGTGAATAGACTAACATCGCGATGAATGGACATAACTTTGATGAAGTGAATAGACTAACATCGCGATGAATGGACATAACTTTAATGAAGTGAATAGACTAACATCGCGATGAATGGACATAACTTTAATGAAGTGAATAGACTAACATTTCGATGAATGGACATAACTTTAATGAAGTGAATAGACTAACATCGCGATGAATGGACATAACTTTGATGAAGTGAATAGACTAACATCGCGATGAATGGACATAACTTTAATGAAGTGAATAGACTAACATTGCGATGAATGGACATAACTTTAATGAAATGAATACTTTCAAATACCTAGGATCTTGCCTATGCAGTTATGGAAAATGTAAAACTGAATTAAAGATAAACTGAAGATGGATTATGCTGTTTTGTCAATATTCAATCTAATATGAAAAAAGCAACATCAAAGTAGGAGTGAAGTTCAGAAGTTATAACTCACTAGTGCTATCTTATCTAGAGGCCTGTAGATAAGGAGGGGGTTATGTTCAAATCCCCCACCCCCGCACCATAGCGAATCTAACATAACATTTAGCAGTAGGAATTTAACCACAAGGTTAAATAGAAACCGCTCCCTTAACGATTTTTCACAACGTGATATTCAAATAACCGTCAAAATTTCCCAAGAATTCATGCATCAAAAGGAACAAATTATTAATTTTTTTGGTGAAACCCCTCCTTAAAGTACTCATATCTACGGTCCTGGCTATCTATTATGCTTTATGGTTGTGAGAGTTGGACACTCGCCGTAGACATGGAGAGGCGTATACAGACATTCGAATACAAGCGTTATGTGCCAATTTTGCTAATTTTCCATAGAAAACATAAGACAAATGTGTACGTAATGTGTACGTACATATGCAAATTTCTAACCTTCGAGTGTTTAAAAACCAACACGGAAGAAATATCAGATGCAGAACTTAAAGATGAAACGACGAGATATAATTCTCAGACGTTTTCTCTGAATCTCTCTCTCAAAATATTCGATATTTATTTTTTCCTGTATCATGAAATACGCGATGGCCTGTACCATTGAAGTGGTAGAAATCCCTTGTGACATTCAGATGACGACAATTAACTTGTGATCGTCACGCGCCGGAGAACCACTATATAATATAATATATATTATATAAAATATAATTTATTTTATATTATATATAATATATATATAATATAAATTTAGCACTATTGAACCTTGTTTTTGAAAAATGTCCGTCAGTCGTATAGATGATAATATGTTGTTCCGTCATTTCTCTGCTTGTCTTGTTTTACTGATATTAGGGTGTGTTTTGTATTTTTTCTTATTGTGTTGTTTCACCTCTGACCTTCTAGTTTTAACCCTTGTGTGTTCATATGTCCATATGTCAATATTTTGTTATGCTATGTGAACATTAATAGTGCTTTTTTTCCTCGTCGTTTTTTGCTGTTTTTGTTTTGTCATGTATTTTTGTTGTGCATTTTTGGTGTGTCTTGATGAAGGCCTTTCGGACCTTAAGGATCCATCCAAATCATCATTTTCTTCTGCACATTCTTCCTACGATTTTTCCTCCTTCTATTATCCCCTCCCTTATGTTAATTCACCTTCCTATCATTCTGTTAACTTCTCTCACTCTTTTTTTCTTAATTCACTACCCGTTTCTTTCTTTCTAATAAATCCCCTCTCTATGTCTATGCCCCAATTTATTATCTGTTCACACCTTCCCTCTTTTTTATCACTTCCTTTCTCTAGTTATGTTCTCTCTCTCTTTCATTCTCTCTCTCTCTCTCTGTATGCATCTCAGTATCCCATTCACGGTAGGCGGGTCAAACACAGGAATTTTTGTGTAAACAGCAAGTGACCACATCCCAATTGCTATACTGTTGTGGTATCCCTGAGATTGTGGCGACTTGATCATTGTCAAGTAAATTTTAACCACATCACCTGTCAATTATACAGCCTTGTGGACTCAGCTGATATCGTCCTGCAAAATTCATGCTATTTGACGTTTAACATACTTTTCTGTGGTCACTTTGGGCATACTTTAAGTCGATAGCCAATGAGAATCACGGGAACAACCATACAGCGTTACTTTTGAAGGCAGAGTATCAATGTCCACGGGACAGTATAATTGACGAGAGACTCTTAAAAGCAGGCCGCTTGATTGTGGTAGGAAAGAACACTCACATTCCATTATGTTATGTTGGAATTTGAAATAGATAATGTAATAATTTGTATCTTTTTTTTTTACATTTAGAATGTGTTGGGGTATGATGGAGATTGGGGGGTGGGGATTTGATGTAATTAAGCAAGATGCCTTAGTTTTTGACAGTTGTTGTCAGCGCACAGCAATGTTGAAAAGGGGACAACAAACTGTTGACATAATTCATAATTTATTATACAACCCCACAGTCACATCTGAAGGACATACTAAATAGGAGATGGTAGCACTTGTGAACATGTCCGGAGTGACATGATGTTGATTTGACCACTAACTAACTAGCTAGTTAAATAGCTATCCAACTAAATAAATAACTAACTAGCTATCTAAATAACCAATTAACTGGCAAACTAAATCACTACTTAATTAACTAACTAGTTAATTAACTAACTAACTAGATAACTAACTAATTAATTTGCTACCTAACAAGATAACTAACTATCTAACTAACTAACTAGACAACTAACTAGCTAACTAACTAGTTAACGTTGTAACTAACAAACTAGCTAGCTAATAGATATCCTACTAACTAAATAACTAACTAGCTAGCTAAGCAACTAACAGGTATTTAATTAATAGCGAACTAGCTAACTAATAAGCTAGCAAACTAACTAACTAATTAGCTAGCAAAATAATTAATTAGTTACCTAATTAACTAACTAGTTAATTAATTAACCAGCTAAAATCTAGATAACTAATTAACTTCCTAACTAACTAGATAGCTAACTAATTAAATTGTTAACTAAATAACTAGCTAACTAACTAACTTACTAATTAACTTTTTAATTAACTAACTAGCTAACTAATTAATTAAATTGCTAACTAACTACCGAGTTAACTAACTAGCTAGCATCTATGCATTCACACTGTATTTACTTAAATTGACTTTCATATTCAGAATCTGTACTTCCCATTCTCCCCCTTTTTCTCCTCCTATGCTCTGGTTATACTCTTTCATAGCTCGTCCCGGTGATACCACTCTGATTCTCCCCGCACAATCTTCCTGGCTATAAACTCTAAGATTCTTCAGTCAGCGGCGGTATCTAGGCGAGCGTACAGGTATTAATTTTGCCGTCAAGTCTAGATCAGTCTCAGGGAATTGATATCAAGAGAGATACGTAACAGAGGAGTCTGGCAGGAATAATTATTGATGGTCCCAGAGGGTAACAGTCACGTTATGTTCTGAATGTATGAGGAGGTTCATGGCGCTGTTTTCTCGGTTCGCTGGAATATGACACATCTCACTCACGAGTACAATATCAAACACTAAACACGTTTTCTCACATTTCCCTTTTTCCATACTAAATATTGTCAGGGGCCGTACATAGGTCTACAATACGGAAGAGGCGGGGGGGGGGTGTGTTTACCTAAAAACAAAACTCATTTTAGTAAGAAATTCCCACTTTTTCATTTGGTTTTTCGTGGCCTTTTTGTGAAACGGATTCTCGGTTTGGGGGGGGGGGGGAACCTTTAAGACCTTTAGTCTTAATTGACTATTGCTGAATGTCATGTTCAGATTTTCTAGGGTCAGGTGGAGATAGGAAGTGTCGAACATCTCCCCCCCCCCCGCCATTTTCAATCTACAGGCTTGAGTTTTTTTGTACTGTCTATCATGCGCCTGTTTTTTCTGTGTCTATTAGTTGCTTTTTCAACTTTCTACTAGGTACTGTATTTAAACGTCAGCGTATCATGTATTAGTCAGCTTATCATGTATTAGTCAGCTTATCATGTATTAGTCAGCTTATCATGTATTAGTCAGCTTATCATGTATTAGTCAGCTTATCATGTATTAGTCAGCTTATCATGTATTAGTCATCTTATCATGTATTAGTCAGCTTATCATGTATTAGTCAGCTTATCATGTATTAGTCAGCTTATCATGTATTAGTCAGCTTATCATGTATTAGTCAGCTTATCATGTATTAGTCAGCTTATCATGTATTAGTCAGCTTATCATGTATTAGTCAGCTTATCATGTATTAGTCAGTTTATCATGTATTAGTCAGCTTATCGTGTATTAGTCAGCTTATCAGACCTATTGGTCCTTTTAGAATTTCTTCTTCTGCGTTCGCTCACATATAACCACAACGAATATATCGTGTGATTTCCGCCGGGGAGCGTGAAGTACGTTGTGCTGCAAGATCCACAGTAGGCCTGTGTTATTTGCACCTCGGTTGGCCACTTGTGGTCAGGACATCCGAGGTCCAGCACATCCGTTTTCGTCTTGCCTTTAATTCGGGTAGGCTTCCCTAGTCCTTGACAACCTGTTTATCTGTCGCCGGGCACACTAGTGTGTAGTGCCTCTTCGCCAAGACGTTTGTCGAGCGCGTCTATCTGGCACGATGTGTTCCACTGTCTATGAACTCACCTCGTGCAATTGGACATACTGTGCCTATGCCCATCGGGTACTGAACCGTTTCACATCCGCGAGCCTGGTTCCGTATGAGCAAGAACTCGCCAGAAGAATTGGACCCTGGCTCGTTCTCCCTCCTACCCGAGGCGTCGTTAACAGACATCGTGAACCCCTCGTCCTAGTTCGAGTCTCACACCACGCGTTTGAGAGCAAGGCGTTCTCGAGCTGAGCGACCTTGTCCCAATAGCGCCTGAGCCCATCAGGTACTAAACCCTTTCTCTCTGCAAGTGTATTTCCGGTATGTGAAAGCTTGACAGTAGAGTTGGACGAGGGCTAAAATCGTTGTCCCTTTTATGTCTGAGCCCATCAGGTACTGAACCTTTTCTCTCTGCAAGTGTATTTTCGGTGTAGGAAATCTTGACAGTAGAGTTGGGCCAGGACTGCCATAGTTGTCCCTTTTTGCCTGAGCCCCTCGGGTACGGAACCCTTTCTCTTCGCGAGCATATTTCCGATTTGGGAAGGCTCGCCATAAGAGTTGGGTCAGTATTTCTTGCTTTTCCGAACGCCCATGATTGTATCTAGGTCTCTGCCTATAAGGAGCACAGGTAACTAGAAGCTCATCTCGAGCTAACAGAGCTTATAGTTCCCCTTTCCTAGGAACTTTTCCCTTTCTATTTGCAGTTCGCGCTGCCCTCTGGTGCTGTTCTGCCCTTTCATTGTGTCATTGTACTCAATATGAAATCTATTTTTCTCTCGCCATGCATCTATCTTTTGAGCCTTTTACATTGGCCGCCCCACCAATGTTCGGACTGGACTGACTAACTTCACTGTATGTCGACAGTGTCACTGAATGTGGTGATGCTGATAGTGTCGGAAATATTGTTTGTCTCTTATGCAGTCAAATCTCTTTCCATCTGCTACCTCCACATTCTTGGACACTATCCCCAAATGATTTGGCCAGAATCAGCTCGAGCTGCTGTATTTCTGTTTCCAGGGTGCACCGCGAGGAGGTAAATTTGGGATCTTGGTTATCTGCTAACCCTGGTTCCGCCGAGAGCATTGCGTTCCCTTTGCACCCCATTATTCATTCTTTTAATTGATTCATTATGTATTACAAGGTTGATGTAAAGTTTTGCATTTTTCTTTATTTTAATTGTAAGTTATATATTACGAGGTTGATGTAATTTTTTCATTATTTCTTTATTTTAATGGTAAGTTAAGTATTACAAGGTTGATGTAAAGTCACTTGGTGATGAGTGACAGGAAAAACCACTTTCATCCACGGCCGCGAAGCCATATTGGTTAATATGAGGGCCCAGAACATATTCCTTGTTTCCTTTATTTTCTCTTTATTCACGATTGAGGCAGACACAGTATTTTTCACTGACCAACGGCGCACCTAGAAATGATGTGGTTAGATTCAATGATAGTGTGTGAATTTTGTTTAAAAACTGAATTTCACAGATCAGATAATGCATCTCTGAGAAGTATCTACGTTGCGAGTTTTACGAATGGGACACAATTCATTTTTTCTTGCGCTGCAGAACGCTCAAACGGTTATTTCCCATTTTAAACAAACATCACTCTTGAATGGCTACCCGCCCATTGTGGTATCACTGGAAATGAGAGAGCTTATGCAATGGCAAAAGCAGGGGGTGAAATGGAACAACTCAATTATTCTCTGCAATAGTGAGACAAAAAACACTACGCAGCCATTATACTTCGCAGAGTAAGAAGGATATGGATATTGACTCGAAAACAGACCCCATGCACCAACTTCATAGGCAACAGCAGACCATCATGTTTCGATTTAGAATTTACCCCTGCAGGTTACAGGACCGGATCCTAGTGGCCCACACAAATGAATGCCGTACGGAACAGGCATACATACCCATGAACACATACTCTAAAGTTGTCCAGAATACAAAGAACTGCGAGGCAAGACACTACCACAATGAACTGAACTGAGGCAAAAACTTTGGGGCAGCCGCTCTGACCAGCAGAAGACTGGGAGCTTTGTCTTTGAGACTGGCCTGTAGATCTATCAAGACCAAAAGAATACTAAACGAAGAAGAAGAAGAAGTTTTCGCTGTTGAATTATGGGTTGCATCTTCAGAAGTTGCGGTAACTTGATTACCAGAACTGCGATTTCCAATATGTTTTGATGGTTGAAAGCTCTAATATAACCTAACTGGACAACCGTTCGCGGTGAAATAAACGTACTTATTCATAAAATGTGAGATATATTTGTAACGAAAAAAACTTAACTAAAGGATGGTAATTTAGTCTCTTGACGTTGGGGAGTCTTCATACAAGAAAGTCAGGGGGGCCCACAGCAGTCGTTAAACCTTTTCTCGGTTACATAAGAGAGTATTATTAGTGTTACACCAGACCCGGTTGCCACACAGGTGTTGTGATATCATATATTCAGAAGCCGTTGTGGCAGAAATACTTGAACTGAGATCTTGTCTGAAGAATATATTTGATGGTCAGTCATCTTGCCATGGTAAATATTCAGATAAGTAATCTGGAAATCTGTATTATCACACCAGGCAAGATAGAAGGCACCAGAGACAGAGGGCGACAACGTGAGAAAATATTAGACAGTTTGACAACCTGGCACGGCAAAGAAACAACAACGACTTTGATACATAATACTCTGGACAGAGAGCTGTGGAGAGCCATGACCGCCTACGCCACCCGGCATGGCACCTGATGATGATGATGATTAATCTGGAAATCAATAATTGCCGGTTTACAGAGCACGATACAGAATAATGTCGTGTGTATTTATTATGGCCATTTATTATGGCCGTGTGCTCAATATTTATCAACTATATACTTGAAAGTGCTCGTTCATCACATGCTTTCATGTTTTTTAAAATAAGATTTAAAAGCCGTAGAAGATTGACTTCACTGTACTCAGTTTCCCATATGTAATCCGTCACTGATAGCACGTAACTCCGTAGCTTCAAGTGATAATCCACAGGGATCTCCGAAAAAAATCCACCTTATAAACAAGACGACACGAGCCGCATTCGAACCCGTGACCTCTTGAACACAAGGCGAACAGCTTAACCACTACGCCAGGGAAATCCCCAAATGCTTTAGATGTATTCTAGATAAACCAAATCTGTACTTGAAAGTATTCGCCTCATCACAAATAAAACTGACTCTCCTTCCAAACAATCATTGTGTCATTTGACATTCCATTACTTTAATGGAAACACATCTGCTATAACCAAGATAGACTCGTTTCAATGGCTGCAAGGTAAGTGCTTTAGACAAGAAATTCCAATGGCTGCAAGGTAAGTGCTTTAGACAAGAGGTTTCACAGGCTGCAAGGTAAGTGCTTTAGACAAGATATTTCAATGGCTGCAAGGTAAATGCTTTAGACAAGAGGTTTCAATAACTGCAAGGTAAGGGCTTTAGACTAGATGTTTCAATGACTGCAAGGTAAGTGCTTTAGACAAGTTATTCCAATGGCTGCAAGGTAAGTTCTTTAAACAGGAGGTTTCAATGACTGCATGGTAAGTGCTTTAGACAAGATATTTCAATGGCTGCAAGGTAAGATCTTTACACAAGAGGTTTCAATGACTGCAAGGTAAGGGCTTTAGACAAGATATTTCAATGGCTGCAAGGTAAGTGCTGTAGACAAGAGGTTCCAATGGCTGCAAGGTAAGTGCTTTAGACAAGAGGTTTCACTGACTGCAAGGTAAGTGCTTTAGACAAGAGGTTTCAATGGCTAAAAGGTAAGTGCTTTAGACAAGATATTTCAATGGCTGCAAGGTAAGTGCTTTAAACAAGAGGTTTCAATGACTGCAAGGTAAGTGCTTTAGACAAGATATTTCAATGGCTGCAAGGTAAGTGCTTTAAACAAGAGGTTTCAATGGCTGCAAGGTAAGTGCTTTAGACAAGAGATTTCAATGGCTGCAAGGTAAGTGCTTTAAACAAGAGATTTCAGTTACTATTCCTCAATACATACGACACAAGTAAATGTAAAAGTAGTGTCATTGTATTGGATAGTACAATTCTACCGGAAATCGCCATTGTACAGGATATAGTCATTGTACCGGATATTATTATTTTACCAGTGTCATTATACCTGGTAGTACCGTTTATGATATTGCCATTGTGTGGAATGTTCCATAGTACCTCGTGCAGTTGATGTGCCAAGTGTATTTTGGCTGACAGCACCAAAGTCGCAAGTTTCATGTTTATGATTAGGAAACGTTTTCTCTTTCTCGTTGTATTACAAACAGCTTACAATATAACAGACCTAATATGCTGTTTCTTCCGTCTGTTGCCAGTCTCCGAATGTAGACCAAAGAGTGGCAACCCTGTAACCTTCCATGCATGTCCTAGGAGTTGACTAAGCAAGTTTAGGCTTTGACTTTGCTGTCCGATTCAATAGAAGTCCGTGACCCAGAAAAGTCATGCTAAAATCGGTTGTGTCGAGTCGAAATGAGGAGAAATTGCAGCTAAGCTACAAATCATGACACATCGCATTCCAGGCCACATCCTGCTGACTATCAGGAGTCTGAGATAAAATGCAGAAGAAACACAAGAATAACATTTCGCTTAGGCATCAATTATATGAAAAATACTACATAAATGACAAAGGTTACTATTGAAGCCTTACTATCAGTGTAAAAAATAAATAAATATCAATTAACAAAAGAAAAAAAAATTCTTTCAAATTCGGTCAGACCATTATATGAATCAACAATAACACTCAATGAAAAAATAAACATAAACAATGTTAACTAATTTCAACAATGCAATCAACATAATAACGCATGTTAAATTTCTAACCATATTTAATGTAATTCCAAATCCATACTGCATGCAATGAAAAAAAATCTTACTATCAAATAGGATTCAAACAGCAATAAATATTTCCTGCATATAAATATATATTCTAAATCACAGACCTTTTTTAATTAATACGTTTCTTCTCAGCTTACACTATTTTTATTTTGCATGATTTCGTACACTGAAATTGATGACGTCATTTACGTTATTTTTTTCCATTATGTCTTCAATTGTCTTTTCATAAATTTAACCTCAAGTATAAGTAATGAAGAAATAAATGTATCCTTTTAAATTATTGTTTGTAGTGCAAGCAGTTAGGTCATGATAAAAATTATTTTTATAACTTTTTCAAAATGAAGGAGAAGTTTAGAGCATCGAAGTTCTGGCTTGTTGATCGAGACTGTGTTATCGTGTGGTTGACAGAGGCCTTGGTTACATCGAACTTTCTGGTTTCAAGATCTTCTGTTGTAAAGCACGACTCAACTGGGTGGGCCAGCGTAAGTTGGGTATTGTCGTATGACCAAGATAGGTAGGTAAATGTAATATTGGCTCCAGCTGGACTTTTCAGACCTGAAAGGTCAGCGTGAAGGAGCAAACGAACCTGAGGTTCGTAAGTGATAAGGCCATCGCTAGAGACAACAGCTGTCTCTGGTGTCATCAACTCTGGGAAATTCACAGCGGTTGTTGGAGTAAGGTCTGGGGACCATAGATAACGCAGGGGGATGGTAACATTGTCCACATTTGTTTGGGGATTGCTTTGGTCCCACCCTAAGGCTCTGTTACGCCATGAGTGCTCCTGGCTAACAACCAACTCAATGAGATCTGCTTCTTCATCAACTCTGATGATGAACAGCAAACTCTGTTTCATGGAAACTTCAACGGGGCGGGCATCGTTCTTATCGATTGGAATGACATCAGGGTCAGATCTGTCTCGAATGAAGTTAATGACCTCAGCATACTTCAGTGTAACATTGCTGCTTTTTGCAAATGCTGAAAAAAATAAGGCTTCAACGTTTAGTATCATTTATAAATATATACAGAGAAATAAAGTTAGAATGTGTTATTCTATATAAGAGCTTAAGATCCTAGAGGATGCACTTCATCGTACTCGGGTTTTCCCATTTGTACACCGTCCCTCTCAACAAGCAGCACGCTATCTGCATTGAGTACCACGTATAGCACGTAGCTCCGTAGCTGTAAGAGATAATCACCAGCAATCGCAGAAAAGTTGTATGTCTACACAAAAAAGTAATGACTTGCTGTCCAACCCGCACCGTCTTGAACACATGTTGTCCAACCCACACCGTCCTGAACACATGTTGTCCAACCCACACCGTCCTGAACACATGTTGTCCAACCCACACCGTCCTGAACACATGTTGTCCAACCCACACCGTCCTGAACACATGTTGTCCAACACACACCGTCCCGCACCGTCTTGACCACATATATAACCCACACCGTCTTGACCACATATATAACCCACACCGTCTTGACCACATATATAACCCACACCGTCTTGACCACATATATAACCCACACCGTCTTGACCACATATATAACCCACACCGTCTTGACCACATATATAACCCACACCGTCTTGACCACATATATAACCCACACCGTCTTGACCACATATATAACCCACACCGTCTTGACCACATATATAACCCACACCGTCTTGAACACATGTTGTCCAACCCACACCGTCTTGAACACATGTTGTCCAACCCACACCGTCTTGAACACATGTTGTCCAACCCACACCGTCTTGACCACATATATAACCCACACCGTCTTGCACACATGTTATCAAACCCGAACCTTCTTGAACACATTTCGAACCCGCCGCACCGTCTTGAACATATGTTATCCAACCCGAAGTTGTATGGTATGTGTATAAATATATATATATATATGTGTGTGTATATATATATGTGTATATATATATATATGTTGTTGTGTGTGCAGGTACCTATGTACATGTATGTGTCTATGTTTCAATGTGTGCTGTGATATCAGTATATACTTTTGTATATGTCTGGATGTTTGTATGTATATGTGCTTATATTTATAGTTATCTGTGTTTGTCGGGTAGAATGTGTGCATGTTTGGTTTGTGATTGTGTTTGGATGTGTGTATATTTTTGTTGTCTATCCTGTGCTGTCAAATGCTATTCTTCTTAGCACATTTAGCCTATGTTTATTTGTGCCCCTCCCTCTCCCCCCTCCTACGTGCACTGTCTTTTCCGCTTTTGTCTCCTGTTGCCCACTTCCCTCCCCCCTTTCCCCGTTCTTGGCAGTGCTATTTGGTGTTCCCCTTTCTTTAGTTCTGCATCTTTCATCTTTGGGTATTTCATAATTTAGACATATTGAACGCATCGATATGCACTTGTTGAAATTGTATTGCACTAGATCTGTTGTTGCTGGGTGTTGATTTCCTGGTGGGAGAAATCCATTTTGTTTATATTCGTTATGGTTTTTTTGTTCTTAACTGTTTTTGTTGTCTTGATAAAGGTCCCAATTGGACCGACACGTTGACAATTGTATTTGCTTTTTTTTTATTGTTATTTTTTATATTTTATTATTTTATATTGATAGTTTTCTAGTAACCTATTTACTTTATTTGCATATAACAAATCTATCAAGGCTGGCGGTATCTGTAATCTTGTCTTGCCATCTGATGTTCATAATTTTTCTGAGACAAGTTGTGTGAAAATTATTGAGTTTCCTCACGTGACGTCTATACATGTCCATGTTTCGCTAGCGTCTGAATGTACCACTGCTCTGTAAACTTTCAGCTTAGTCTGTAGGTTAATGCCATTTCTACGCCACATATTTGTGTACAACATGTCAAAAGTGCTTCTTGCGTTGGCGATCCTTGTATACACTTCATCATCAACTTTGGCATTTTGTGATAGCGTACTACCTATGTATGTAAATCTATTCACAACTTTCTGTGCTACACCATTTACTTTTATCCAGGGCTCGAGATAGCTTTTGCCAGGTGCTGGTTGTAACACATTTTAGTATACACAGTGTGGGTTGATTGGTTGCTGATTCAGCTGTCCATAGGTGTATGCCCTTTGACTCAATGACATTATGTGTTATATGCATGTATTATCTGGCCTATTACTGTACAGTGAAGCAGAGGAAGTCAAAGAAAAGCATAAACAGATAGTGTTAAGGACTGGAAAGGTCAATATTTCTCATTTGTCCGCATCGTTGAAGATAGAAATCGTTGGAGAGCTGCAATGTGGTAGGATTACTATCTTGACGGGTTTATGGGCTTATAGATTTAGATAGATTATTATACATAGTTAGTAAATACGATGGATCATTATTATAATATTATTTTATTTTGGCCCAGACTTTTAATCGATGTTTTAACAGATTAAAAACGTTAAACTGGGGCATGAGTAAATGGAGAAAATTACTTCTAATAATCTACGGAGGCATGGATTTGTTTCCTGGACAAGCGGTAGTTAGTGGTAATGAACGAGAAGATATGTTGGCGTCATAGGAACCAACACTAGGAAAGTTCATTATTGACAATACTGCAATATTAAAAATTCCTACATGAACACTCCTAAATACGGAAACGACTTGAAGACGATATCATATTTCTGATAAAGGAATTTGGAATTACCCCTGATGTGAGAAGAACATGCCACTTTGAGAGGCTGTTATCGAGTGTTTTTAACCACAGTGCTAAGGGAATTATCAGTATGCATACACTTCGTCTTGTGCTGAGAGAGAGACCACGTATCAATGTATAATACACTGTAACATACAATATAATTCTCAGTGTACGTAAAAAAGAAAGAAAAATACACATCGGAGGCTGTGATTCAGTCAGAACCTTCATTTTTTTTACGGAAAAAATATCTTACATAACCATGTTGGATTAATTCCCGGTGTTGAAAAAAGCGTACATCAACATTAGAGGTATTTAGTAAGTTAGTGAATTTGTTTGAAAGTCATGGTGATTGGATTATCAGAACCGTGTACTCCAATAATCAATAATATAATAGCCATGTTCTGTCATCTCCGGGACGCTCTATAAATAGCGCATTACGTCACGGAATTCCCGTGCGACATCCAATCAAAACGATTGGTACCGTGACGTTATTCAAAGCAGACGACATTCTTGTATACAAATGTTATTGATGCGCTAACAATTAAAATTCTATATCGTTTGTGCTTAATCGTCAACGTCAAGAGTCAATCGCTCAGATTCATGCCGCATATGCAGAGCAAGAGATTGCTTTGAAAGAGAGATGTAAAGAATTGATCAAGAAACCCTTCAACAAAGACAAACATGACTTGCTAAGGATGCTGATTTTCATCGACGTCGAGCTAAGATAGAATCACCGTCGCAAAGAGAAACTCGACATGAATATAGAATACCAATGTCGTCATAGACAGCATAAAACTGTTGAGCAAACGCAGAGACGCCGAGTTGCAGAGATGCCAATGCTCATTCATTGTCACAAATGCCTCGAAGTCAAGCAATTTCAAATAAATCAGCAAATTTTGATGAGGATCGTGTTGCTGCATATAACTGGAAATTTTCGATATTATATGTCAATTTTGTGGTGTTTAAAAATTTGTTGACGAACGGCAAGTTGTTGCCGAAAGGGGAAGATCATACTCCAAAAGCCACAGGACATCCATTGTAATAAGTGGGAGTATCCCTAGTTCTGTCGCTTGATTCCCTCTGATAATACACACCCTAAATACACACATTTTTGCAAAAATATTCGCTCTTATAATAACGTTCTTTCTTTCGAGTCAATGGGAGAAAAAATTACGGATTATCAAGGTGGAAGTCCATATGTTTTAAAAGTTCATGGACTAATTTATCATCGAACTTCTCATATACAACCACCATACAACAAAGCTCCACAGGTCGCTCAGTTGTATGTTTTGGACAGTGCTAAAAAAAACAGACGTTCGACAAGAACACGCTGCAAATGCTACATGGGAAAGAGAAATTCTTGATAAAATCAATCTATTTTATCGTCAAAACAGTCGTATCAGTTAATACGTGATATCGAAATAAGAGAGATTCAGAATGCTTCTCAGAGTGGAAGAGAAATGTCAATAGTAAACATGGTCTACACGCACGATCGTCAATGTGATAAATGTTGCTTATAATGAACCAACATAATGGTTTTTGTCATCGACGATGGAGAACCACCTTTTAACCGCGACATTCGAATTTAACCATTGAATCCAGAGAATCCAATAAAGCAGTTTATTAATATCAATATACTTAGCTCGAATATGGATCCAATGTCATACTCCCTTTTATTCCCATACGGTGAGCCGGGTTGGCAAGCACATTGGCAATGTGAGGCACGTCAGGGTAATTTCCCACTTAATGACCCAATCAATTTCGTCCCGACGGGACCCGTTTCCCGTCGGGATCCGAACGAATCTAGTATTTTATGATGGTTGAAAGGGCGGATATAACCAATTTTAACTACCATCCGAGGCTGAAAGAGCGTACACCACATTGAGAGGTATTTTGTCCCTAACCTAACATGTAGCTATCGACAGAGTACTAAAAGTTTTCAAGCAGAATTAATGAGGCCTTCATCCGATAGTTTACTTGATTATTTCCATGTTTTCTGTTGGCAAATATTTATATACTTGCAATCACATGCCAAAAATAGCCAAGGTTACTCCAAGTATATAAATAGTAACCAATGGAAAACATGATAATAATCAAAAACGTACCGAATGAATGCCTGTTTTCGTGTATCAGATAGGTTTTCTATATCTGTCGACGGTCACGCCCAACTTCAGTATATATCAATGTCATTAATAAAGCTAAATTAAACTAAAACGAGCATATAATGCTTGAGTACGTCTTCTCCCGCAACTATAACATGTCTTTTCTGTTGAAACACAGATATAACATGTTTTTTTCCGTTGAAACACAGATATAACATATGTCTCTTCTGTTGAAACACAGATATAACACAAGTCTCTTCAGTTGAAACACAGATATAACATGTCTTTTCCGTTGAAACACAGATATAACACAAGTCTCTTCAGTTGAAACACAGATATAACATGTCTTTTCCGTTGAAACACAGATATAACATGTCTTTTCCGTTGAAACACAGATATAACATGTCTTTTCCGTTGAAACACAGATATAACACGTCTCTTCAGTTGAAACACAGATATAACATAAGTCTCTTCAGTTGAAACACAGATATAACATGTCTCTTCAGTTGAAACACAGGTAAAACATAAATCTCTTCAGTTGAAACACAGATATAACATAAATCTCTTCAGTTGAAACACATTTATAACATAAGTCTCTTCAGTTGAAACACATGTATAACATAAGTTTCTTCAGTTGAAACACAGATATAACATAAGTCTTTTCAGTTGAAACACGTGTATAACATAAGTCTCTTCAGTTGAAACACAGATATAACAGCGCAGATTGCACAGATATAAACATATGTGAACGTACAAATACTCAATACAGCTCACAACAATAATCATTGTCTTTGTTGTCCGACTCTGTGGCGAAGTAGTACATAGCGCGTCTGTGAAGGAAACGGTATCGAGTTCGATCCCTGCCACATGCATTTAAACATCCGGATTGTTCGAAAAGTAATGGTAAATTACTAAACCTATTTATATTGCTTAGAAAATCACTACATTAATTGCTGGGTTAATGGTTACGTCCTGAATATGATTACCAATTTTATTGACTTTGTTAAGCCGGATATAAGGCAGATATCATCATCTTCGGCAACATCCCAGTTGAGCTGAATGGTCCCCGTCGACTACGAAGAACAAACAACAAACTAATGCTAGACGAATATATAATGGTATATAGATTGACAGATAGAAATAGAGAGGGATATGGAAACAGAGACACATATAGACATAAATAAATACAGACCAGAACTGACAAATTAAAAGACAAATAAATAGATTACCTGTACTAACGGCAAGAAGTCCACAGAGCAGAGCTAGCTGAAACCTGGCCATTTTGAATGAGTACTGATTCTGCTGGCGATGTTTTAAACCTGTATTCAATTGTAGACAGAGTATTGGTTTATATAGGCCGTTGAAGTCTGGGCTAATTTATACATGGTTTAAAAGCTTATTAAACTGTGAGAAAAATTTTAACAAGTTAATTAAAACTGTCGGACAACAGAAAATTACATCACGAATATGTTCTTTGGTAATCTCATATTCAGGGGTTCCTAAACTGGGAGCTAATGTGACGTTTTGTAGAAGTTAAATTGTGAACTAATGTGATATTTTATAGAAGAAAATATCGATGCTCTTAAATTGTGAGCTAATGTGACATTTTGTAGAAGAAAGGATTGATGTTCTTAAACTGTGAGCTAATGTGACATTTTGTAGAAGGAAAGATCTATGTTCTTAAACTTGGAGCAAATGTGACATTTTGTAGAAGGAAGTATCAATGATCTTAAACTCTGCGCTAATGTAACATTTTATAAAATTAAGGATTAATGTTCTTAAACTGTGAACTAATGTTACATTTTGTAGAAGAATGGATTGACATTTTGTAGAATAAAGAATTGATGTTCTTAAACTGTGAGCTAATGTAACATTTTATAGAAGGAGGGATCGATGTTCTTAAACTGTGAGCTAATGTGACATTTTATAGAAGGGGGGATCGATGTATTTAAACTGTGAGCTAATGTGACATTTTATAGAAGGAAAGATCGATGTTCTTAAACTGTGAGCTAATGTAACATTTTGTAGAAGAAAGGATCGATGTTCTTAAACTGTGAGCTAATGTGACATTTTGTAGAAGAAAGAATTGCTAAGTGAAACAGTACTGCACAACACATTGGGGAGTTTACTACTTATGGAAAATATTGTATAAGGCCAATATTTTATCTTATGAAATACACACAGTGGAGTGTTGTGGTCAGCATATCTACATCTGAGAAGGTACGTCTCCTTATATGGAAGACAACCAAGGGCATCACTATATGAGATCGTGCAGGCAGCTAATTCCTTTGCAAAACCTCCTTAGTCGCCTCATAAGACATGCAAGGAAGGAAGACAGTGTGCTATTATTTGCTCCCATCTCGAGCCTGGAAACACACGGGTTAACGAATGTCAGTACTAGTAAGTACTTAGGTTTTGAACTGGCGAGATTTAATCCCGATATCTTGGCTGCCACAAAACCGGATTTTTATAATTTCCACCAAAAGAAAACAGGTACTTATCAACATCAGAATAAAGTCTATATTTTTGAGCCCATTATGCGAGGTGAAGGTATGAAATATCTACAGACAAACTGGAGAGATTGCGTGCATTAAGAATATTTTTGAGCCCATTATGCGAGGAGAAGGTTTGAAATATCTACAGACAAACTGGAGAGATTGCGTGCATTAAGAATATTTTTGAGCCCATTATGCGAGGAGAAGGTTTGAAATATCTACAGACAAACTGGAGAGATTGCGTGAATTAAGAAAATACAGTACTGGATAGTATGTCATTGTGACATGGTAGAGTGAGCAGTAAAACTCACACACAGTTCTGCGAATATTATTTGTGGGAATTACTGAACGTCTGACTTCCCGGAACGACACATTATAATTATTATTATTATTCTGTGAGACATTTCTTTTAAAGAATGGCATCCTGAGTTGCCGTTCTGTAAGTTTCTCGGTCGGTAAAGAATATGTAGGACTTATTGAACAACTCAGTTGTCCAGAGCATTACATGGATATACTGCCTTGGTCATGCTGGGGTCAGAAGAAACGAGAGAGCAGACTTATTGGCAGGCAATGCGGCGATAGACGGCACATTGCTGAGAAGAGATAAAGCAGACTTGATGAAAGCAGTAATAAAATCATTTCAAGATGTAGATGATATCAATGAGGATGAGAACGTACACATACAAAGAATATTAGAAATGGGAGTATCTAGAGGTCAGGGACGGAAAAGCAAATTCTTTGGAAAGTATCGAAGATCACACAATCAACACCTGACCGGGACTCTGAGTCTACATACACTGGGTTAGCTGATGGAGCGAAGGGCGGAGCACTTATGGGAATTCCCGCGTGCTGTGAAGCCAGTTTCTAATTAAGAATCAATAATCAAGACGTTTCTCGGATCCGTGTAAACTGATCTGTTTCTTCTAATCTCATACTAAACTGTTTGGCATTTTGTGCTCATCCACGTCTTGGTTGGTTTCTTCATTTCCTACCTGGAATTTTTCCATCCATGATTTATCTTTCTAATTCATTGTGTCTTTCATGTCCAAAATATCTTAGCTTATGGGTTTTCATGCTATAACATTGTATTACAATAGCTAATATTTTATTTTCTATTGTTGATGTCATTCACAAGCTTCCTACCTATATATATATATATATATTACCACTGAAAAATATAGCTTTCTAATAGTTGTAAGGTGTGTACATTATATAAAACAGTAGCAAAGAGAATCGCTGTTTTCAAAATGAGATGCTACAAAAGAATTTTACGTATACCATGGACAACTAAAAAGACAAATAAGGAAGTGTTAGGTTCAATAAACGTCAGAGAGGGCTGGCTCCTTGACAATATCATAACATGAAATCTAAGGTTTTTTTCCTTGTTTTTTTTTTGGTCATGAAAACAGACATAACAGTATGGAAAGATTAATAGCAGAAGTCAGAGGTAACGGGGGGAAGAGGATGTCAACGATGAAGACGGTGCAGTGATATGTCAGATTGTTTAAATATGTCTCTAGCAGCGGCAGGTCAACTCGACCAGAATCTCAAAGTGTTCAGAGATTTCATAAAGAATACCACGTTCTGTAAAGAATATGTCACGTGATGTATAGTTATAACTTTATTTTTCTGTTTGCTCTTGCAGTAGATTTTTCATATGTAGTTTTTTTTTAATTATTATTTAAGGGTTATTACTAATCTCTTTCAGATTTCTGCTGAACACTCTCTTGGGGAGCGGGTGTTAACGGTTGAGCTAAGATATTCAAAGTGGTTGAAATTTTGTTATTCTGCGTTGTCAATAGTTATTGCAGGTACGAGTCCTTTTCTGTTGATCTGCATTATTTTGGGCTTCTGTGCTCTGAGGTGAAGATTTAGAGTCTCGCTATGTTTCTATCTATCTATTATCTTTTCCACAAGTGCTCTTCGGTGTCGTGTGGAGTTTAAGTTTTCTTTGGCCATCTATATTTTGCTTGCCATGGTTAGGCCATGATTTTTGACAATCTCTCTGATTGAATTTTCCTATCTTGTTTTTGGCCTTCCTCTTGAATCGTATCTGTTCTTTCTGCTAATGTATGTCTGGTTGTGATGGTTCAATTCGCATAAGGCGGCAGAACCAGTTTATCTGTTGTCTCTTTACATACTTTTTACATGATATGGTCTTTACTATCTTTTTTGATGTTTTCATTTCTCATTTGGTCTTCTCTGATGACGTTAGAGAACAAAACCTCCTTAGTTACCTCTAACGGCATGCATGGAAAGTAATATTCTCACTATTCTTTACTCCCCTTTCATTCCCGCCAACACCAGGGGTGAAGTTATTCAATATTGTAAGAATCACTGATCACGATAACGCACTGTCTTGGTGGAGCATGTGTATCTATTGATTTATGTTGGCAACTGTAGTTTATTGTTGCGGGTCTTAATTGAATGTCCACTAGTGGATTCTTTATTATAGGTCTTACCGCTGTCCTGTGCCCTCTATGTAGCATCTTAAGAAGTTCTCAGAAGTCATTGTATTGCTTAGGAATTGCTTTAATTTTGATCATATATCTATAGTGTTCTAATATGTTCTTCATATAGAATTAATTCCCTAGTGCACACAGCTGCAAATACGTCGAAAGCTTTCTCATAGCCGATGTATGGGACTGGCCATAAATTGCGTAAATAATTAGGCAGTGTAGGGGTCATACAATTTTTGGCAGTTATTGATAAGGAATGGAGGGGGGGGGGGGTTACAAAAGTTAACGGTCAGCAAAACAGTTTCTTTATACAACAATTACATTATCTTATTACATGAAAAGTGAAAAAGTAATGTAGTTTTCTCCCACTTGTTCTGCTTTAAAAATGTAGTTGAAAGAGTTTTAAAATGTTTACATATTTAAGCTGTGTGGTCCCTGAATTCTTGACATTTTATTGACAAGCGGAGGTGTCAAAAATTAGCCCCCAAATAAAATTGACGTAAATATATAAATTATATACCTATATGTGATTTCAAGGACTGGACAGGTCGGAATTTTTATTACTCATTCATATCTCTGAAGATAGAAATCAATGCAGTACTCTTTTTGGCGATTCATTCAATGTGCGTTTCACTAATTTTTGGTTTGAGGAACGCTTCGATCACGCAATTTCGGACGTCACACGGTTTCAAGGAAAACCTTGGATTATGCACATCGACTTCTTCGCTGTCTGTAAATGAATGTGTCTTCCCAGTAATTTACCAGTGGAGGACAAGTATCCAACAAATTGACAAAGGCAGCTTAAATATTAGCTACTGCAACAAAGCTTAGAGAAAGTAAGAAATCTTGACATGCATTCGTATATTTTCCTCGTCACGGTATGCTGCAGGGAAGTTAAACTTCTTACTTTTTCGTCAAAGATTCTGACCGAGATGAAACACATCCTCGCATCTGTGACCCAAGGAAGAAGATCGCACATGCATTCTGGCTGGCCTTTTCTTAATACTTGGTGGGTTCAGTTATCGGCTGCATTTCTTTCAGTTTACGCAGGACGCGCAGACATTTTGTTTTCTAATTTGTCTGACAATAAGACGAAGATAAGAGGATAGGAAAACCCTCGACCAACGCGTGTATCGTGAACACTTGATAGAAAACATTTGGAGATACTTTGAATGTTTCATCGACAAACCAGTGATAGTGAAGTTGAAGAAGATTGAGATTTGCCATCGTTCCAGACATCAGAATCCTTATCTGGCTGTCCATACCGGAATCCCAGAGATGGAAAGTTTCGTTCCTTGCTGTTTGTTGAATCTCATCTAGAATAGCGATATCGGCGCTAGAATTTACTGGAGCATACGGAACAGTCATTTTAGCTGTCTTTGAATCAGTCGCTCAGAAGCAGTACATTCCAGTAGATGACCAACACTTCCAACTTTTCTGCCACAGCATGGCTTCTATGTCACTTTAACCCTATATAAGATATGAAACATCCAACGCTATTTGGTAACCACCTTAGCCGCCTCTTATGACATGCATAAAAAAGTAAACGGCGTCGCTACCAGGTCCGTAGATACGCTTTAAGTGAGGGCGGAGTTTTATCTGAAGAAGAAAACAAAAATAAAGGGAAAAAAATATCGTTCTTCTGTTTTCATGTGTAAATAACCTCGTTTTGATGGGCAGTTGCGATGGCCTTTTGACGAAAAATCATTACGGGATAAGCTTCTCTCAACTTTCAGCAATAAGCAGTACTAAAAGTCATGTTTTTATTTGTTAAGGGGGGCTATGGGGATGAGTTGAACTCCTCCCCTTATCGACAGGCTTCGTTGATACTCTGTTCCCCCATGTAGGTCCAGGTACTCGGTAATACTCTCTGTTCCCGCGATGGGTTCATGGCCTGGTTGATACTCTGTTCCCAGGGTTCCAGCAACACACGGTATTTGATGATACTGTGTGTTACCCGCATCCCAGCAACAACCGGGTGACTTCCTAATACTAAATGTCATGTTCCTAAAATGAGGGGGGTGGGTTTGTTGAATCACTCTCCTAAATTCGGGTTCGACTATAGTACTTTTAATTCAGCCTGGCAAGACCCAAAAAAAACATATTGAAAGCCGTCCAGTAATTACATACACAAATATTGAAAGCTGTCCCGTAATTATATACACAATTATTGAAAGCTGTCCCGTAATTATATACACAATTATTGAAAGCTGTATATTAATTTCATACACAATTATTGAAAACTTTCCAGTAATTACATACACAATTATTGGAAGTATGTGTGTGCCTGCGTGTGTGTGTGAGAGAGAGAGTCAGTGAGTGCGCGTGTATTAATGTATATATATATATATATATATATATATATATATATATATATATATATATATATATATATATATATATATATATATATATATATATATATATATATATATATATATATATATATATCAATTCATACATTCATTATTAGAAAGGATACGTGTGAGCGTATGGGGTTATGTCGGTAGCGATATTTACAGCGAGGAAAGCATTCTTGAATACGGTTAGTTTTGAATGATTAAAAACACAACAGACCAATGTTAACAGATATTGTTTCTTACTGATGAAATGTTTGTCCTACAAGCCCTGGACAGGGATTAACTGCAAAAACTGAGAGAAGCCATACCAGGAGACAGCATCCAAAGAAGGATAGTACTGAAATGGATACCATACCACTGTGGCATACCAGAAAATGATGAAAAGGCAGACATGCTAGCAAAATATGGAGCAATACCGGAACAAAAAGACCAAGAATTCACCTATCAGGAAAATAGGGCGGTCATCAATGCTATTAGGACAGTCAACTACCCAAAAGACAACGATCACGATCTTGACAGACCTGAGAAGGGCATCATCGTCCGCATCAAGACAGGACATAACAGACTAAACAGCCACTTAAATAGACTAAGACTGGCTCTATCACCTCTGTGTCCATGTGGGCAGGCAGCGTAGACTGCGAAACATATCCTGCACGACTGCATTACACTAAACCAGTTACGGGAGGATCACAGGCCCAAAGGGATGGGTATCCACAGAAAGCTATTTAGGAGCACAGGAGAGCTTTAAAATAAAGCAGCATTTATCAAGAAAACTGGACTTGCTGTGTAGTGATGTTAAACTTCGAGCGAAAAGAAGAAGAAAGTTTTCAGGTTGGTGTACAGTGTACTGTATGAGAACCAGTTCTATCATACAGCTGGCCTACTAACGATATGGCTACAGAAAATCCACCGTTCGCTTAGAGTGGCACAACCCTAAACGTATTAGTTGTCACGCCGATGTCAGAATATTCAAGGAATATTCACAATAGCGTGAAAAGAAGGGAAGTTTAAGAGGACTGACAAAAGCCAATAATCGTGTCATATTAGAAAAACAAGGGCGAAAAAAGAGAATGTGAAACATACTGAGGTATCTTGCTATTAAACCACACCTGAAAAATATATGCTAAGATAATAGAACAACGTGCAAGAAACATCATCGAACCACAATTGAGCCCCTCTCAATTTGGCTTAAGCAGGGGGTTAGTTGCGTCTTGTTCACACTGAGGCAAATGAGTGAAAGAGCAATAAAATACAACAACGAACTAAACGCAATGTTTTTAGATCAGGAGAAAGCGTTTGATAGAGTCAACAGAGACGTACTATAGGAAACTCTAGAAATGTATTGTATCAAAAGACAATTCTTAGAAAGTATAAGATCTTGGTATAACAACTGACAAAACGAGAGTGTGTCAGGGTCGTATGCTTTTCAATATATACTTACACAGAATAATAAAAGAGGCAAAATGTGCAGCGGACAACATCACCGACTCAGAACAAGATAACTCAGATCAACTAAACAATGAACTACATTACGTGAACTGCTTTTTGCAGACGATCAGAGCCTCATATACGAAAGCGAAGAACTACAAAATCATGTTAACTCACTATCTGCAACATGTAGAAAATACAACATGAAGATCAATGCACAAAAGACGGAAACTATGAAAATATGCAGAACACCAAGCCCACTAAACATACAGATAGACAACATGGGAGTAAATCAAGTATTGGAGTTAAATATCTCAGTAGTATTTTCATGGACAATGGAAGCCTTGATAGAGAGATAGAGACGCGATGTCAAAAGGCAAATGCAGTAACATACCAACTGTCATTACTACTTCTTCACCCCAAGATCGAGATGGAAGTTACAAGACAAATGATTTACAGCATATTACTACCAACACTGTGTTACCAGTGCCAAATCTGGTGTCTCTCATCTTCACATGACAGAAAGATAGTGACATGTGAGATGAAATGTGTGAGGAAATTTGCAGAGGTCACCAGATTTGATAGATTACGAAATTGAGACACTAGGGAAAGAATAGATATAACACCAAACACAGAATACATAGAAATAAAGCAGATCAAGTGGTTTGGCCATATTATGAGAATGCATCACAACAAGTTGCCGGTGCAGGCATATAACCAAATGAGAGCAGGGTACATAGCCAGAGGGAGACCACGAAAAAGATGGAATAGAAATGTCAGGTACACCTTGAACAAACACGGTCATAGCACAGCCGAGGAGACACATCTGGCCTTGGAACACAAGCTCAAGCTCCAATCACCCATACGCTTAACGACAAGAGAGGATAACAATCCACCTGGGGAAAGACAATAGACAGGTAGGAAGAGTTATCAATAAATCAATGTTATCATATTACGAGTACATATATATCAGTCAGTTCAGCATTCCGTATAAGGAATGTAGCAGAAGACATGTTAAAGACGGATATGTAGAGCTGAGATGTGCAGATATCGCAGCCAAACTGTAACCATGACACAACGCATTCCGTTCTATGAAATTCATCATGTTAATCTGCAGGAGTTTGAGAATGCACGAAACAAAAAACAATAATTGGTCCATTTATTATTTTTTACAACTTTATTTTACAAAAGTAAATCATATTACCTTATTCAACATACAGTAAATTCATTCAAATACCATTATAACAAGTTCAGATCGAAAAAATATTTCATAACCGACATTAATTATAGGCCTATACAGTATAAACAGCAAAGTATATACGATACAGTATAAACGTACAGTATAAACATTACAGTATATATTATACAGTTTAAAAACGATACAGTATAAATATTAAATAATAATAATAATAATAATAATAATAATAATAATAATAATAATAATAATTAATAATAATAGTAATAATATTAATAATAGTAATAATAGTAATAATAGTAATAATAGTAATAGTAATAATAGTAATAATAGTAATAATAATAATAATAATTATTATTATTATTATTATTATTATTATTTTTATTATTCTTCTTCTTATTATTATTATTATTATTATTATTATTATAATCGCATAACCTGTCAGGGTTGTAGGGGTGTCACAATGAGACTTTTGATGCAGAAAAATATCCACGCATCTCTATCCTCTATCATGCTGATGAGTTTGGAAACCTCACACCCTGTCCATTGTTTAATATTATCCGACCATGTCTTCTTCTAATCACCTCCTCTTCTTACACCCTCTACTGTACCTTCAAGAACATCTTTGTCATCGAGGCATGTCTCATCACCTGCCCGTACTATTGAAGTTTACGAAGTGTCACGATTGTCAACAGTGGTACTTGTTGTCCAGATAATGAGTTAATTTTATCATGCACAAGAACATTGGTCGCATGTTGATAACAGATACTCAACACACGTCTATAACATTTGTTTTCAAATGTCAGGATTCTTCTCATAAGATAAATTAACATAAGATTTAATGTTAAGTCCAGGTCTCACACCCATATAGAAATATTGACAAAACCATCAATTGATATTAGTTGTTCTTAACATAGGTTGTGATCCTGCTTATCCAAAGTATAGAGTTCTCAGATAAGTAAACATTAAAAACCAGTATATACGATACGGGGTAAACAATACAGTATTGTTGATTCCATTTTTACCGCATTCATTATAATAATTTAACAACACTTCAAAATCTCCGAATTGTTTATTACTTAATGTACGAGTATATGACAGAGTTTTGATTATTGCATACAAATTTCATCGGTCCAAGCTTTATTTATGGAATTCCTCTGTATAATTTGTGATTTTAAGAAATGTTGTTGTCTATTGTTTATTGTCTTTCCCCGGGTGAACGATTGTTGATCGTATTCACACTTGCCGTTAAGCGTAGGAGTGGGAGCTTAAGCTGTCGTTCCAGTGCCAGATGTGTCGCAGTGGTTGCATTTAGTCCATGTTTGTTCAAGGCTATCTTGATATTTTCTATCCACCGTTTTCTTGGTCTACCTTTGGCCTTACGCCCAGATATTCTTGTATTATATGCTCTTATTGGTATTTGGTTTGGCTTCATTCTCATAAGGTGGCCGAACCATTTTACTTGCTGTCTCTCAATATGTTAGATATATGATATTATACCAACTCTTTTACTAATTTTTTCATTTCTTATTTTATCTAGTTTGGTAACCATTGCAGCTTTCCTCAGACACTTCATTTCACATGTGACGATTTTTCTTTGCTGCGAAGCTGTTAAAGACCATGTTTGGCATTGGTAGCATAGTGTTTGTATAAAAACTGTAGATATTATTTGTTTTTTAATTTCCATCTTGATCTTTGGATGATGAAGTAATGGTGAAAGTTGGTAAGTCACTGTGTTTGCTTTCTGGCACCTTGTTTCTATTTTTCTGTCTAGTCTTCCATCTTCGGAAAAAATGTTGCCTAGATATTTAAATTCTTAGGCTTGTTTCACTTTGGTGTTATCTATTGTTATATTTATTGGTGTTGAATACTTGCTAATTTTCATAACTTCTGATTTTTGTACATTAATTTTCGTTTTGTACTTCTGACATGCTAACAGCAATCCATTGATGTGCTTTTGCAAAAGTTTCCTCATCTTTGTTTATTAAACTTTGATCATCAGCAAATAATAGTTCATTGATTTCATTATTAAGTTCCTCATCAGGTTTATTTGCAATGTTTTCCTCTTTGTTGATATGAGCTTCTTTTATTATTCTGTCCATGTATATGTTGAAAAGTAGGGGTGAAAGTACGCATCCTTGTCTTACTCCAGATCTTGTTTCAAAAGGTTCAGTCATTCCATCTGTTGTTCTTACTGAGCTTTGGCATTTTTGATATATATCGCTTTCACGTTATCTAACAGTTGTTCTCTGCTGTTATACATTTCCAAGGTTTCACATTCAAATAAACAATGAATGTGAACAAATGTTGTACAATAATATAAGCTATAATTAAGTAGGAAAAAATGTACCTTAAATTACAAGTGAACTGAGTTATACACAAATATAAATATATTATATGACTGCTTGTTATAATATAATAATCAGACTCATAACCCCTCTGTGTATTAGGGGGGGGGATACACTAGAGACTTAGCACACACAGCTCTCCAAACATCTCTAATCTCAGCGATTCGTAGGAGTGCAGAAACATCACGCCCAGACTATTCATTGATGTTATCAACCAATTTTTCATTCCACCCTCTTCTCCTTCCAATGTTAGTCGTGTCTTGTTACGTGTCTGTTAGTCGTGTCTTGTTACGTGTCTGTTAGTCGTGTCTTGTTACGTGTCTGTTAGTCGTGTCTTGTTTCGTGTCCTAACCAAACATCTTTACGCAGTCAAAATTTTTCTTAAACTTTTAAACTTGTTTCTTAAAACAGTCGTTTCATCGCTCCAAAAGTAGTTCTCCATAACCTGCAAGTTTGTTTATTTGCTGCCGGACAAATATATTTGTCTTGTGTTCTATATAGCTAATTCTTAACAAACATCTGTAGCACTTGTTTTCAAAAGGCTCAATCCTTCTTTCTGTGTCTGCATTGATTGTCCAACTTTCACACCCGTATAAAAAATATACTTAGCACTAGCAATCTGAATAGATTGATTTTTACTTCAGTACTGACCTTACTTTTCCAAATCATATTCAACCTTGCCATGGCACCATTGCCATCTCGAGCCTTATCAGCATCTCAGAATAAAACAGCATGATGTCTTTATGCTTGAATGGTTCAAATTTTAAAAATAACACCAAGTTATTCTACTAGATCTCCGTCTCAGTGAATAAGTCACTTTCCTTGTATTTAAGAGCTCATGTTGTAATCCCAGGCTGTAAATGTCTTGTTTATAAATCATCTGTTTTTCAGAGATCGGGTGGATATTTGCTTGAAGCTGTGACATCAAGCGCTATGGCTGATATTCTCAGCAATATTTGTGCAGCGTCGTTGGGGGGGGGGGGGTGGGTGGAGTACTAAGAAAACTTGAGTGCCATTAAATCATTCCTCTACGACTTCAGCCCCCTTAAGGTCGAATATGAAGATGAAGAAGAGGATATAAATGAGCAAGAAATCGTGTCACAACATGGAGCAGTTATATTATCTTAGATACCCTCGCAGTGCTTAACTGTAGCGTGTGGAGATTTATGAGATAACCTCAAAATGTTTAACTGTAGCGTGTGGAGATTTATGAGATAACCTCAAAATGTTTAACTGTAGCGAGTGGAGATTTATGATCGGCGGAGGGGGGAGGGGGGTTCGGATGTGCCTGTTAGTAGCAGTGGTAGTTTGAGAATGAGAGCAAAGGAAGATTGATAAATATCGTGAGATTAAAATAAAAGTTAATTTTCTTTGTTATAATATAAGACCACCTTCAATCCATGTTTAAGCTCTCTGTGGAACACAGAAACAGATCCAATCCATCTTTTTTATTGCTAATCAGCTCTTCTGGTTTTGCTTATATCTTTCTTATCCGTCCAATACACAATACAACTCTTCTTCCTAGATGTACATCTGTCTTCTGTTTATCTGTTTTCCAACTGTTTATTCCAGAATAAAAAACCAGTACTATCCCGGAAAAGGGGTTATACCATCGAACTTTGTATAATATCTGCACAAATCCGAAATTGTGATAAATTTTGTGACGTCACTGACTGCCGGTTGAGTCCTAGATACAAAATGGCTAACGTAATCTTAAGTGTGTTGCAGATGTTGTAAGTTTGTTACAGTCGCGAGGAGTACTGCCGAATGTAAATATGTACGCACCACCCACTAAGAGCCCCCCACTATGTGCGCACCAACTACTGAGAGCCCCACCCATACAACCCTTCTAAATTAGTTATCAAGGGAAATAGTCGAATAACATTTATTTAGTTTTGCTTTCCGCAAAATAAGGTATGTCCGTTTACCGGGATTGAACCCAAGATTCATCTTTCAATGCGTTCTTCTAGTTTTCTTTACCTGTACCATATCCATCTTAAGTGCTGCTATTTAGACTATCTTTCTAATTAGAAATTTTCCTGTTTCTCACTGGTGATCAGATATTCTTCTTCATTGTTCTCTAGGTGATCAGATAAAATCAAAACTATTATATTGAGTCATCATTTTTGCATATAATCAGATCAAACAAAATCTATTATATTTAGTCATCCTTTTTATATCTAAGCCTGTTTTTATCTTCTACAGACAAACTTCAGTTCGTATGGCAATGGGGTGTGAGTTATGCCAAAACGTCCTTTGATATGAGGAACTTCTGCAGGGTTTACAGGTAAAATCTTGAACTTCTGTAAAATGCTAGAGACAAAAAGGAAAAGTTCCATCTTTGCCATACTCTCACCTAAGCATACTCTCCTACCAAGAGAAAATGGAATCCATGTTTCTGGTGTGGACAAGCTGCCATCATTATTAATGAATCTATCAGGTCTAAATTTATCTGTATCAGCTCCCCACAAAGTTTTGTCGTGTAGTACTGAGTCATAGTTTATAAGAATCTGAGTTCCCTGTGGAATAAGGTACCCCCTTAAAGTAACATCTCGTGCTAAAACTCGTGGAATGCTCACTGGAAGAAGACTAGCCAATCTTTGTACTTCCATAATGCTAGCTGTCAAATACACCAACTTCGTTTTATCCTGCAAGACTGGATCTCTGTCCAGTCCAACAACTTCATTAATCTCCTGGAATATTTTCTCTTGAATATCTTGGTAGTTTACCATGTATAAGAAAAACCACATCAACGTTGTCACAGAGGTTTCTGAACCTCCTGTGAACAAGTCTAAGATTGTTCTCAACAAATTTGGCTTGTCCATTTGCGTTTTCTCACCTGATTTCTCTTTTCTTTTCATCTCCTGGAGGTAAGCTGCTATAAAATTCCCAGGTTCACCTACAACATCTTCATTGTTTTTAATGTGCATATTAGCAAATATTTCATAAAATTCACAGAAGTTCTTTGCTATAATCTTACAATATAGGAGATCGCCAGGTAAAAATCTTAACCATGGCAAGAAATTTAACAAAGCAGTGCCTTTAATCTTGGACAAGTTAAATTCTATAAGTTCATGTAATCTTAGAAATTCCGCGTCATTATATTCATATCTCTCACCTACTATCATTGAGCACATGATATTGGAAATACTGACAGTAAGAACTGAGTGAATATTTTTAGGTTCTCCTTTATAACTTTCTATAAGTTCTATGAAATACTTCACTTCTAATTGTATTTTTTCAGCTAAAACGTTTTTTCCTACACCAAAGTTCTTCAACACTGATGACGCAAAGGTTCTGTGTTCTTTCCATACCGCACCATTGGAAGAAGCAATGCCTTTGTTGACTCCATTTGAAGCCTGAAACATAGTATCTGTATTGCTTATCCATAAATAATCACATTTATAAACATTCACATTTTAAGCATGATGATGATGATGATTGATGCATGGATGGTTGGTGCGTGGATGATGGATAGATGGTAATTGATGGATGATTGGTTGAATGATGATAATGAAATGACCCCTTTAACTGTGAGTACGTAGCTTTTGACAGCACATTGCATTTCTGATAAAAGATCAGGTCCTTCGTTAAGTAACCAAGCAAGGCAACGACCGATCTTGTATAAGGTTTTCTGTCTTAAAGGCATGGTACTGCTAGAGTTTGTTTCTGGGTGCTTATCTAGTAGCCGATTAGAGGCATTGATGTGCAGCAATATCCCAGGATCATTATGTTCTTTCAGAAGTGCAGCAATATCATAGGATCATTATGTCCTTCCTGGATTGCAGCAATATCCCAGGATCATTATGTCCTTCCAGGAGTGCAGCAATATCATAGGATCATTATGTCCTTCCAGGATTGCAGCAATATCCAAGGATCATTATGTCCTTCCAGGATTGCAGCAATATCACAGGATCATTATGTCCTTCCGGGAGTGCAGATAATACTTCTAAGCCATCTAGTTCATCATCCTTTGATCAGTCTGTTGACACATCTGCAGTAAAGACACACCTAGCAGCCACAGCCACATATAAGCAAGTCACAAAAGGACAAGAGTACAATGCCCGCTTGCCTGTATCCCTTCGTCACCCATGGGAACCATTTGACAGAAGACAAAATTAATAAATCGTGATAAACATGTAACAATGATGATTTTATCACAGGCGACAGATTTTCAGCATATCCTCCAGCTTTCCTTAGTCGCCTCCTACGACATGCCTGGAACGAGGACAGCGACTTCTTAGCACCCTGAACTAGAAGTCTATGTCATTGTTTCCGTCAGAACTATATGGCAATATATACATTTTCAGCATAAATAATAAAATATATGTACTTAGTAAAACAGGTAATATGAGTCGTTCTATCGTTTTGGTGTGTAGATAACCCTGTTTGGAAAATTTGTACTTTTTGTGAAAAATCGCTAAGAGGTGGGGGAGGTAACACAAATTTTCGTTAAGTTCCTAGTACTAAAAGTCATATTATGATTTAAAGGGGGAGGGGTGTTTAAACACCCCCAACTCTCCCCCCCCCCCCCCCCCCCCCAGATCTAGTGACTTGTGCACATGAAATGTACAACGCAAGCAAATAAAGTACTTGCGAATGGCCTTTTTAAATTTATATCTTAGGTCGCAGATACCAACATGGCCCACGTTGAGAAACACTGGTCTATATGGTTACACTTTTCTACTTTTCTACTGGGGGTTGCACACCCCACAGGGGGTCAATTTGATATTTCTGGGAGGGGGGGCAATTAGAACACCATTTTTGAGGATTAATTCAATTTATTAATATACAAAAAATATGTAGGCGTATATGTTACATGGAAAGTAGGGGGGGGGGTCAGAATTTAAAAAAGACTTAGGTGGGGCATAATTGAAAAGAGGTTGGAAAACACTGATATAGACTTATGTGTTACCATGTTGTGTACTTGAAAACTTGTTACTTTGTACTGGAATAATATAATATAAAAGTATTGATGTTTTACTAATAAAGAAAAAAGTATGCAGTAAACAGGATATGAACCTGCTCCGCTCAAATGGCATATACGCGCCTTGCAACTTGAGTCGTGTTGGCTAAAGTTCATCATATTTCAGTTGATGCCTTCCTTATCCATCTGAGTGGATGTGGATCAGTTGCCGCTTACTGCATGATTTTTCTTTATTAAAAAATCCTCTATGCAAGCATATTATATTGTTCATTTACCCATGTCACATCTGAAGCACCAGACCATGGAAAAGATGGATAGAACACGTCAGGAACATCCTGAACAAACACGGTCTAGCACAGTCGATGCCACACATCTGGATTTAGAACGCAAGTTTGAACTCAATCAACCGTACGCATAATAGCAAGAGTGGATAATAAACCACCTGGCTGAAGACAATAGAGAATACACATCTGAAGCAGCCTTGTTTATGGTTGCGTTGTTTATGTTTAAAAATAGGCCTAATTTGGTCATTGCAGTATTGGTGCCTTCTGGCACTTACTAAAGTTAAACATTTGTGGTTCTCGGGAAATTTACATACCTGTATAGTATGTGGGTTGTTATCTGTGTATCGTTCGACCGTTCCATATTTCATAGTACTTGAGAATGTACACGGTGGAAGTCTTCGCTAAAATCGCATCGTTTTTTTTTATGAATACGGTGTGGTCGACGACAGAAGACATGTTGCATCAAGTCACGAGGTGAATGTGTGCCATTTGAGCGGACGTTGTTCAAATCTCGTTTGTTTCATGTTTTTTTTCTTAATTTGTATTCTGTTTCTTTACAGTAACGTAGACTCTCTTACATGAGACTATACATGAAGAGGCTGACCTAAAATATATCAGGATATACCAGCTATGCCTGCAAGTGCACCAACTGCAGTGGCATAATTACCTAGATCAGGAATGGCATGTCACCCAGCTAACATCCCACAGATATGCAGAAGGTGACCATCTGGAACACTGGAGCAACATACATAATCTTAAGCATATACAGCCCACCTCAGACAACATGAACTTACTGGAAATTCAAGCAACACAATTTATCAAAACAGTACTTGCTGGTGACTTTATTGTCCACTCACCTCACGGGGGTTACCAGAAGCGCAATAAGACAGGAAAGTATATGGAGGAACTCTGTGAAACAACAAACCTGTCAGTCTTTCAAGGTGCAAAGTCTGTACCAATACTTATGAATAAGAGCCATCTATCTCTCAGTCGACATGACTTGGCTATCTGTTCATCTGATATAATAGACTCTTGCTCTCTAGAAATTCGCTATTACATTTGAAAGTGACCATAGGTCAATCCTCACCACCGAAAATACACTCAATAAAGTATATTTCAAACAGAAAACTCGTTGGAATTATTGGTCAAGCAAAATGAATTAAACAGGTTACTAAAACACTTACCTTGCCTATTAATAAAAATATATTTAAAAAAGTATATATAAAAAAACATACAATTTTTTATATATACTTTTTTTAATATATTTTTATTAATAGGCAAGGTAAGTGTTTTAGTAACCTGTTTAATTCATTTTGCTTGACTATTTGTTCATTATGTTACTGCGGCACCATCCACTTTGTCGGACACCCTCTGACCATTTGGTTATTTATATTGGAATTATTGGCACGGCAGATTGGAAAATTTTCCAAGAATCATCTGATTTTCTGCTTTTTAGGCTAATATCAACAGCAATTATGTTGAAACATTTAATGCTGAGGTGACAAAAGCTGTCATAAAATCAGCATCACAGAGCAATCCTCGGGGAAGTAGAAAATTTTATAAACCATTTTACAAAAAAAAATTGCAAGCTGGTATATTCTTGAAAGGAAAAAAGAAAGAAGCTCTTGAGATTGCGCCATCACAAGAAGCAAAAACATTTTACAACAATACATGTGCTAAAGTAAAACTGATAGTGAAGAAGGCCAAATATGAAAATTGGCCAGACATGCGCTAATTTATATCTAAGGAAAAATGGTAAAAAGACTTGGCACTGATCACTGAACTTGACAAAGTAAGATGGACAAAGAGACGAAGACTTTTTTTATTGAAAAATCATCACTGTGCATGGTGACACTTATCTTCAGCTGCCACCTTAGCATTCACATCTGAATCCCATTGAACTTGTGTGTGCTGCAGTCATAGGTCAGGTTGCCGAATTAAACAAGACTTTCACATTTTGTGATGTAACAAACGCGATGCCCTAGCACAAATAGATGAGTACTGGAGAATATGTGAAGAGCATATGTTTCAAGAGAAAGATACGAATTGGCAACGAGATGGTGTGTATTTTATCCAACCCTTAGCAGTAGTCGATCTTTTCAAGTCTTCAGAATTCGAATAAAATAGTTGATGTGTCAATCTCTGTTGTTCTCACATCGACCAAATAAATAACAATATCATTGACTTATAACAAAGTCAATTGGCACTTCATTGTTTTGCATCTCACCACGATTTGTTTAAAATCACCTTTATTTATGTAACGATAAAATGCACGTCAACACCAACGTCACAAGAAAAACATAAGATTATTTGATATAATCAAAGATAAAATTGTTATACATACACGCTGAAAGTAATAATAACTATCTCACATTTCCTGTTATTTTATGTAGTTGGCATACGATTTTTCATCCACAATTCTATGTATTACTATTTATTGTCTATCCCCAGGTGGTTTGTGATCCACTCTTGCCGTTAAGCGTAGGGGTGATTAGAGCTCGAGCTTGTGTTCTATCGCCAGATGTGTGGCCTCGGCTGTGCTATGACCGTGTCTGTACAGGATGTCCCTGACGTTTTCTATCCAACTTTTCCGTGGTCTTCCACTGGCTTTGTACTCTGATCTCATTTGATTATATGCTTGTACTGGCAACTTTTCGTGATACATTCTCATAATGTGGCTAAGCCACTTGATCTGTCTCTCTCTCTATGTAATCTATACAAGATATTATACCTATTCTTTCCCGGATATATTAATTTCCCTGATATATATATATATATTACTATAAAATGTAAAATACGAGTGCCATTTATGCTTCTTATGCAATACTATATAGCAAAATAACGTGTGCATTTTACAATCTACCTATCAATTTGTAAGATATAAATTCCTATGATTGTGCTTTGTATATGAAAAACTGCAAAATTTAGATGCTATGTATCAGGTAATTTATCGTGAAAATTGAGCTCAAGAAAGTACCTTGAATTACGGAATGAATTATACACAGTGATCAAGTGAAAGTTTGAAAACGAATCCAACAATAAAGTTACAATATATATTAACAAGAAATCAATAACAACGATGCACCAAAATCACAACACATTGAACGATTGAGTTTGCTGTTGAATTGTATGCAATTGATTAACTCTATATCTCAATATATTGTCACTCTTAACTGCATTTTTACTGCGCTTCTATCAAATGTGTATCAACTTACGATGTCTATGTAAATCACTGCTCTGTCTGAGAAGTCATCACCTTGTTTGACAATGGCTTCTTTCACCACATCAAATCCATTCAAGATGACCACATGAACTGAACCCAGGTATAAACTAGCAAGCAAAATACAGAAATATTATAAATATTTGTTAGTACTTGTTAAGTAAATATTAAGATAAAAAGGATTAAAGTAGAACAATACACAGAATCGAAAAAGGTATTTATTTAGATAGGGGCGAACAAACAAAATGGAAATACATAATTTTCTCGCTTAGTCGATTGTTATACTTGTTACAAATCTTGTGAGCATTTTTACAGATTATGGAAGAATAGTCAGACAGTTCGAGACAAGAATTCAGAAAGCCAACTACGTAAATTATGAACTTACACCAATTTTGAAAAACACATCAATACCGATAGAAATCAAAAGACAATTCATAAATTCAATCTTCATACCAACATTGTGTTATCAATATCAGACATGGATATTAACAAAAGAAAAAGATAACAGATTACTACCCGTGAAATTAGATGTCTAAGAAAAGCAGCAAACAGAACAAGAAGAGATCATGTGAGAAATTGGGAGATTACAAGAACTGTTTGAACAACATCTGTGGTCAAATCAGTGGCGTATGGTAAGCATAAGCAAGGCAAGCATTGCATGCCTTCAAGAGTTGCGAAAATGATAAACCAGTCAGTGATCTATCCCCCATCCAAACTTAGCCCTTGCAGCATTGCTCAAAAATATATTTTAAAATATTTTTCTCACAAATCTGAATTTTTCCGAAAATTAGTGCTGGCAACACATATGTTGAAGTGGCCGCACTGAAGCAATTTTTAAGTTGCTTTCGTTAAAATAGTCCCTTTACATATAAGCGCAGTGATATACTGTGTGTTTTTTTATAACCTTGTCTCCAGAGTAAGCTTGCGATGAAAAAAAAATTAATACATTTTATGATTCAATCACTATTATAACAATTTAGCACTGGCAAATAATAAATTGATTGATGAACATTTATTTACTGGTGTGAAACAGTGCAATTTCTATGTTCTAGTACTTTTATTTGAATGTTAAACTAATGATAACAATGCAAGCAATTATAATCTTGATTGCATACACACACACTTGTTTCACTTTTGGTACACGTCACGTGATCTTACTCAACACACACGCACATTTACACAGCGATGTGATTTCGATTTCAAACCTTAAGAATTCAAAACTTCAAACGTGATTTTAATCAGCTGATATTTAATATTTTGTGTTTGTACAGAAACATGTGTATTGCTATTGTTAATTACTAAACTTAGTATATTTGTTTACTGTGGTGGTTATTATGGCTGATTCTATTAATGATGTTGTTGTAGATTTATTTGAGCGACCGTTTCAATCGCGAACATTTAATGAAAAATTGGACTTGGTAAAAATGGGCAGACCGATTCCTGCGTTAAGCAGTTTTAAACGAGAAGGAACAAAATGTGTCCGTTCATTTAACAATGATTTATATAGAAAGTCGTTTGGCTTTGTGGTTCGGAATCATTATGTAAGTTATTTTGCTGGCCATGTATATTGTTTGTAAATGACACTTAAAACGCATTAAAAATGTCATAAGGAACTCGCAGGGGCAATGTCGTCTTTCTGCTCTATCAATGATGTCAATTGAAAAAGACCTTCTTGTAGAGATGAAAGGCAATGATGACTTTTATAACAAAGTAACAGAGGACTTTAGCAGAAAGAGCCGCAGAATAGAACTGAACTTCAAATAATTGGGTGAGTAGAAAATTATCATTTTTTAAAAGTTGCATGCTCTCTTTCAGACCCCAGGATACGCCACTGGGTCAAATATATTTTAAAACAGAGACTGAAATGGTTCGGCCACATAGTGAGAATGAATCCTCATAGGCCAGTTGCAAGACCATACAACATGAAACTGGAAACAGCAAGCTCCAGAGGAAGACCAAGAAGAAGGTGGATTGAAGGAGTAGACATTTTGAAACGTCACAATATGACTGCATATCAAGCGACCAAACGTGCCATAGCCCGAAAACCGATCGTTATTCAATCCTGCGACGCCTTACAGCAAAAGACAATAGATAGATAGATTGATGGATGGATGGATGGATGGATGGATATAATTCATATATAATAGCCTGTCAACGCATTCTATGGTGACAAAAGTATCAGCCATGTGTTGTTGTTTTTTTTGGTGACAAAATCAAAAGTAAAGAAAAGACAATAGATAGAAAAATAGTTACAAAAAGTAGATAATCTGGTTTAGAGCATAAGGAAGAGCAATCATCATCAAGTGACATAGTCTTTCCAGAACGTAGTCTTTCCTATGGATCTCGTGAATTCTCCGTGGTCTTGAGCAAGTTGTCCTGCATCTTTCAGCGACATGCGGAGGCATTCTTGAATGTCTTTTGTCCAACGGCGTCTTGGTCGGCCTTTTTTTGGTCGGCCCCTGTTGCCTTCTATCATACCCTCCAGTAACGCTCTCTCCATGCCATCGTGTCTCTTAATATGACCGGAAAAAAACTAGCTTTTTCTTTAATATGGTTTTCAGAGGCCAGCCTTCCTCGACGTTAATTGTTCGTAACACCTCCTGGTTTGTTTTCTTGGTTGTCCATGGTATTCTCAGAACTCTTCTATAACACTTTAATTCAAATGATGTTATTCTCTTGGCCACTGTTTTATTTAGTGTCCATGCTTCGCATCCATATGTCGCCACAGCAAATACACATGTTCATAGTAAACACAATTTGGTTCTTATGTTAGTACCTTGCCATAGTTTCTTTATCTGTTTTGATTTTGCCAGCGCCATCGCCGTTCTTCTCTTGATTTCAACTGCGCAGTCCCCCGCATTGTTTATATTAGTTCCTAAATAATCAAAATGTGTCACTTCTTAAATATTACAGTTCTCAATATTAATTTTGCTATAAATATTGATATTGTTATCTAACAATACAACATAAATACCATCCATGATTTTGTTGCCTATCAACACTACATAAATATATACATGATAAAACAAATGAAACACGCTATATGGAACACACAAAACATGGGAACCATCAGCATGCTTCCTCTTCATCATATGCAAGCAGATACTGATCACCTATTTACCCGGAATGCAATGATATCGACTCACCATAACCATATAACCAATAACAGCAGAGAGATACCTGCAGATACACTTCATAGCATTGGGCTAAAGGGCAAAAACCCACTGAATCACCGGAAAATAAGTAGCACAGTTACTTATCCCTGAGATAGTGTTTTATGTTGTGGTTTATCTTATAATATTTATTATACTTCCGTTTGTTATACTGTCTTTCCCCGCCAAAGACGGATGTGTCGGGCTATTTGCGCAAATAAAACAGCCATATAACGTAGTTCCATTCTCTGGACTACATCCTGCTGGAAATCTAGTAGGATCATGGTCATGCTACAAGGGAGATCCAGCGGGAGTTTGATAATGAACACTGAAGAAGAAGAATACTGTCTTCCACTTTTCCGCTCATTTTCAATTCTCCTTTCTAATATGGCCTTCGGCAGATCATCCGTCCCTTATGAACACCTACACTATTTTCTCTCACCTTCTTGCAATGACTACCTGTAGACAACTCACTCTGCTCACCTTCAATGATTTACGTGTAGATATCCCTACCCTATCTTATCTCACCTTCTTACAATGGCTTACCTGTAGATATCCCCACACTGTTCCCGGAATCTAGCAAATTGTTCACGAGGATCTGGACTCAACTGTAGCATATTACCAACAATGGGCCATGGGCGTAAAGGAGTTGGTGGATAGTTAGGATTACGACGACGAGACCAGAAATAGGTGACAACAAGTACTGCAACGGACACAAAGATGACCAATCCCAGGTCTGCCTGTGGTAGATCCATATTGTTCTTCGGTAGATATTACTGTGGAAATTAAAAATATATATTATTTTCATGTCTATTTAACCCATCCTCTACATATAGTTTAAACTGTTACTTAGACCCATCTGATATGTCGGTAAGCTGATAAATCCTCCACTTTTGTAGTGATTTCTAAGACAGGGCATGAACTCTCATATGAGACATAGGATTCTTTCTTTTATGTCTTTGGCTATTTCATCCATGCTACCAATGTCAATAAAAAAAACATCTTATCCAAAGTATCTTCATTCTAACCCAGAGCTTCCAATGTCAAACATGGTCCTTAACAACAAAACATAAGAGACATCTGGTTACAACAAAGATGAGATATCTGAGAAAAGCCACAGGAGTGACCAGAAGACACAGAATTAGAAACGATGTCATAAGAGAAAGCGTGGGTGTCATATCAATTCTATAATACATACAAAACCAACAGATACAATGGTTTGGTCATCTGTAAAGAATGTCGTGTGATTCATTAGTTTATAAAGCATATATGAAGAGAGGAGAAGCAGAAAGAAGAGCCGAGGGCAGACCTAGAGTACGATGGATCGACAACATCAAAGAGACTACACGAACACCAAATAACATTATCTGAAGCTGCCAGAAAAGCGAACACAAGAACATTGTATCTCCCTCAACACCCGTAAAGGGTAAAAGAGGAAGGAAAGAAGAAGAAGAAGAAGGCTATTTCAGTTTGTCTCATCATGTTCGTCCTGTTATATGTTTCCTACTTTCTCTTTATGTATTTCTTGGCCTTTCTTTTTTCCTCACCTTTGCTAATTCCAGAAAAACTCCCGTCTTTCAAAAAGTTTTTGTTTATGTCTATGCTAGTGATTTCAGCAAAAACTGTATTTACTTTTTTATTTTTTTTTGTAAATACAAAGTCTTGAGCATCTGTATCAATTACCAGCATCAAGAATATAAAATAATAGTGCCCCAGAACCTTAGATATGTACTAATAGTGTCCCACTTACGGGGACTACCAACCCCTACCAGGAGCGATGCATCATTTACCAGCATCAAGAATATAAAATAATAGTGCCCCAGAACCTTAGATATGAACTAATAGTGTCCCACTTACAGGGACTACCACCCCTACCAGGAGCGCCCACATGTGGCGGGAGTGGAAAACCCTCTAGATGTCAGCTGTGAATAACCCTCTGGGCAAATAAGCAGCCGCTGACCAAACAGGTGTTGCTGACCGCGGGGATGAGGCGGGATATCGGGCGCCGCTTACATCCCCACTGAAATACCACATGTGTCCAGTGACAGCCAGAACAAGCTAGTATGAGCCGCTATAAGTTCAGGTTGCTGGAGTGGGGTCATTGACACCACTCCAGGAACGCAACAATTGGGGGGGGGGGGGGTACGGTAGGATTAGAGGGAAACACTTGGGTAGGAAAGGCTCATAAGTCTGGTAAGACATCTTTCCTAAGAGAGAAAACTCTATACACATATAACTACTGCCTTATCGGTGCCATCGGGAGATGGAAAGGTTATAGGAGACAGCCCAGATAGAAAATCACAACCCAGCCAGCCTAAGACGAAGTATGTTAGCCACATACGTTATTACAGAAATGTAGTCATGCGACAATCATAGTGTCCCAAAACCTTAAACTATTAGTATTCAGAACCCTAGATATGAACTAATAGTATTCAGAATCTTAGATATGAACTAATAGTGTTCAGAACAGTATATATGAACTAATAGAGTCCCAGAGCCGTAGATATGAGCTAATAGTGTCCCAGAACCTTAGATATGAACTAATAGTATTCAGAACCTTAGATATGAACTAATAGTGTCCCAGAACCTTAGATATGAACTTAAAGTAATCAGAACCTTAGATATGAACTAATAGTATTCAGAACCTTAGATATGAACTTGAAGTATTCAGAACCTTAGATATGAACTAATAGTATTCAGAACCTTAGATATGAACTAATAGTATTCAGAACCTTAGATATGAACTAATAGTATTCAGAACCTTAGATATGAACTAATAGTACTCAGAACCTTAGATATTAACTAATAGTATTCAGAACCTTAGATATGAACTAATAGTATTCAGAACCTTAGATATGAACTAATAGTATTCAGAACCTTAGATATGAACTAATAGTATTCAGAACCTTAGATATGAACTAATAGTATTCAGAACCTTAGATATGAACTAATAGTATTCAGAACCTTAGATATGAACTAATAGTACTCAGAACCTTAGATATTAACTAATAGTATTCAGAACCTTAGATATGAACTAATAGTATTCAGAACCTTAGATATGAACTAATAGTACTCAGAACCTTAGATATTAACTAATACTATTCAGAACCTTAGATATGAACTAATAGTATTCAGAACCTTAGATATGAACTAATAGTGTTCCGCGGCAGTAGATATAACTCTGCTAGGGGGATGGAGAAATATACACACATTTTCATGGGAAGAGGACCTTTTATGGGGGAAATCAGCCCGTATGTTGAAGTGGGAGTTAGAGTAACAACTCTGTTTTCATGTAAGTTTAAGAGGCGATTAAGGAGATTTTTTTGAGGAAGTTATATTATTTATTTCTTATGAGGTCAAAGTGACCCAGAACGCATCCACGTTGATGCCGGATGTGTCACACCGAAAAGCGCAGAAAGCGCAACTAAAATGTAAACCATGACACAAACGCATTCCTTTCTCATGACTACATCTTGATAATCTGCAGAAGTTTGAGAACTATCGCAGTAGAAGAAGAATTACAAAATTATTACTATAGTTCTTGTATTGTGCTTGTTACATAAAAGCGTATGGTGATGTTTACCATTTATTTGTGGCGCTAGATATAGTAATAGTATTTTATTCTCCTAAAGAAGGTGACAGGAATTCAACTACTCAACCATCCCACGACAAATATCCCCCATGTTTTCCCGTATCTACTGGCGTGATTATATAGCCAAGGTATGTCTAGTACAAAAAATCCGCAAAGGAAGAAAAAAGGGTGGAACAATAAACTTACGAAGACTAGCGTTTGAAACAAATAGTAAGGGGAAATTATGAATATAATAGCTATAGTCAACGGAATTGAGCACTCTTCGACCATGAATTGCCCACAAAAAAGGCCATAAATAGAAGGTACAAAATGACATCACGGAAAATGACATCTCGGAAAATTTGATTACGGAATTTGGGAGCGGAATCTGTCGGATGTTTGGAAGTGAAGTTCGCTGTCCAATTTCCATAAAGGGCCAAAGTGGCCTAATAAGCCAAACTAAAGTCAAATGTGTCAGTCCGAAAGGCGAAGATATCGCAGTCAATCTATAAACTATGGCACAATGTGTTCCGTTCTCCCGGCTACATTCTGATAATCTTCAGGAGTTTGAGAGCGAAATCATAAGAAGAAATATAATTACAGCCACAACACGCCAGAAGGCAGTAGGAGCAGAGGCCGATCAAGATGTCGTTGGACAAGAAACATTCAGGAATGCATACACATGTCACTAAAGTTGGCGGGACAACTTGCCAGGGACCGCGGGGATTTCAGGAGATTAATAAGGAAGACTCATCATCATCAGGTGCCATGCCGGCTGGCGTAGGCTGCCATGGCTCTCCACAGCTCTCTGTCCACAGTATTATGTGTCAAGATCGCTGTTGTTTCCCTGTCGTGCCAGGTTGTCAAAATGTCTAATATTTTCTCACGATGTTGCCTCTGTCTCTGTTGCCTTCAATTTTGCCTGTTGTGACTATGTTCTCCAAATCTGCCTGTCTCATGAAGTGGCCAAAAAATGAATATTGTCTTTTTCTTATATTATTGATTAATGTCCGTTTCGCACTTGAATTTTTCAACACCTCTACATTATTTTTTCTGACAGTCCATGGTATTCTCAGCATTCTTCTATAGAACCACATTATTGCCTCTAATTTACCACTTTCCAGTATGTTTATTGTCCAAGATTCGCACCCATATGTTAGTATAGCAGTTATATAGCATTACAGAACTCTCTTTCTCACCTCTAATGACAAGGTCATATTATACAGTATATTTTTTATTTTTCTGAATGTTGATTTTGCCTGTCCTATTCTGCATCTTATTTCTGTTGAACTTCTTCCATCTGCTGTAATCGTTGTACAATATTTGAATTGGCGGACTTGTTTTAATACTATATCATTCAATTTTGTTCTTGAAAGGTGTGGTATTTTGTTTCTTTGAACTAACCATTATTTCTGTTTACTTGATATTTAGGAAGAGGCCTTTCTCTTTACTTTCTGTGACTACTACATTAATTAAATCTTGAAGGTCTTTCTCACTTTTTGCAATCAGAACAGTGTCATCCGCATATCTTAAATTATTTATGTTATGTGCTCCCACTGATGGGATATCAATTATTGCACGCATTATGTTTTCACTGTATAAAGAGAACAGGTCTGGTGAAGGTACTCATCCCTGTCTGACTTCTTATTTTATTTATTGAAAAGAGCCAAATTGATTTCCTACTCTTATTGCTGCTGTTTGTTGCCAGTACATGTTCTTGATGATTCTTAAATCCTTATTGTCAATGTTCAAATTCTCTAGCATGTGTATAACTTCTAGAGAGGAATTTTTGTCTTAATCACAGTCACATAATCACAAAAGATAGAAGCCGGTCACATAATCACAGAGGATAGAAGTGGTTCTTTTACCAGACCTGTTCTCTTTATACAGTGAAAACATAATGCGTGCAATAGTAGATATCCCAGGAATATCGCTGGGAGGACATGACATAAATAATTTGAGATATGTGGATGACACTGTTCTGATTGAAAACGTGAGGAAGACCTTCAAGATTTAATTAATGTAGTAGTCACAGAAAGTAAAGAGAAAGGCCTCTTCCTAAATATCAAGTAAAAAGAAATACTGGTTAGTTCAGAGAAACAAAATACCACAACTTGCAAGATCAAAGTGAATGATATAGTATTAAAACAGATCCACCAATTCAAATATTTAGATACAACGATTACAGCAGATGGAAGAAGTTCAAAAGAAATAAGAAGCAGAATAGGACAGGCAAAAACAACATTCAAAAAAATGAAAAATATACTGTGTAATATGACCATGCCATTAGAGGTGAGAAAGAGAGTTCTGCAGTGCTATATAACTTCTATACTAACAGAAGTTTTCAAAAAATCTCCTTAGTCGTCTCTTAGACTTACATAGAATGTAAAGAAAGACTACATACTGGAAAGAATACGTTACATTACACACAGCACGCAAGATTTTGTCAACCACTCGGCAGAACTCCTAGCTGAACTCCTAGCTCCTATACTGAAAAATGTATCCACAATTACTCTGCTACACATGACTGCACAATAAGTATGAAGAAACCATTCAATACATTCGTGCAACAGTGCACAAAATGGTAAACGTTATGTTAGAATGTTTGCTTATTATTTGAGCGATTAGCCTCGTAAAGAGTTATGAGTTATTAACTGCGCATACCGGACAAGCATGTATGTGTTCCAATACCCGTCTGAATAAATGCATCCGAGTGTGGCAGCACAAAGTTCCAGTTCGATGCTAATTTTTGCAGTCTCTATATTTGCAATGATTTTATTATTTAAATATTTGTTTGCGGTCTGTTCCGATCTTTATACCAATCGGATGAAGCTTTGAGAGCGAATATGATTCACACTTTTGAAAATCTGAGAAAACGAGGTCCCTTAACGCATTAACAATGTCAGATCAATACATTTATCTATTGACACTGTGACCTCTCTCGCCAGAGCATCAGCTCGTTCATTACCCTCAATACCTGCATGCTCTAAGCACGAATAGGATGGTAATATTTTTGGTCACAGATTGTATAACTAACAATGTTGCATGACCAGCCCATAATGGCTCATGCAATAATATTGTCACAACCGCCACAGATACAGATGGCCATTACAGATTAATGTAGACGCGCAAAAAAGGAAATAGACCATCGTGTATTCTTTAGTCCGAGATGATTTCAGGTAATCATTATGAAGTATCATCAATACTAATTATTTTATGACACAATCCGGGGTCAGCTCTTTGAAGAGGATTTTAGGGCCCAATAGAAACTTAGGCTAAATTGGTTATCTTTTTGAAAGGGGGTGGGCATCTATTATTATTATTAGCTGCAGATTCCCTCTAAGTATATTAGCCTCATTCACAAAACTGGTGTCTTTTCGTCTTTTTTTTTTTTTTTGCGACAATTGTTTACTCAACAACATAGAGTGTGGTGTTCCAGAGACTCATGTCTGGCAAATTGAGTTTCCACTACTCTCTAACTCACCATTGCTACTATTGAGATAAATCTAAATCATCTATTGCAATCAATCGCAACTATTAATTATTATTGAAAATAATGGCAGGAGGCGACACAAATTTTGGGTGTGAAATTGGTTGTCCCATCCTGAGTGACCGTGGCTATTGACTGATCACTATAGGCCTTCTAGCTGAAGTAATGAGGTAGCACTGCTACGTTTGTTACGTTTTTGATTATTGTTGCGATTGTGATTGGTCGATATTTACATACTTGGAGTCGCATGCCAAAAATAGTCAAGGCCAACCAATAGATTTCACGCAAATCGGAAACTAGTTCATATTTACGCTTTAGTTGACAGGTCTCCTATATCCCAGACGCTCTCGGAGTGACCCAAAGCCATGCTGAAGTCGAATGTACAGTCCGAAAGGTACAATAGTGCACTTCAAAATATTAGCCTTCAAATTCCATTTAATATCCAAATAACCAGTAATCAAAATAACATGGAATTTTGCATGCGATTTTACATTATCCTATAATTTTATACTTTAAAATTGTGCAGGTATTATCATTGTCTAAAAGCGGAACATTTCTTTGGTGTTTGCTACAGTTAGAATTATTTTGTTCAGGAAGAAAGTTATTTATGATAATTTAAACTGTTAGGTGACATTATATCTACCATATGTGTATCGTCACTTTTAATCCGGACGCCTTTTCCATGTCAAGAATAAAGCAACTGCGCTTGTAATGCAGTAAAAATTAGCACTACTGATGGCTTAGGAGAATGTTTGTTAACCAACAGAGAAACGGATTTCAACACTGTATCTTACAATATATGTAAGGACTATCAGTCTTCTCACTAATTCAAGAAGAGGAATACTGTATTATAGATCATTCTCAATGAAGTAAAGGTTAAGCTAGATGATGCTTTAACTGAGGAATAGGCTGAAATCGTGGAAAATTTAAAAAAATGCTATGGAACGAATAATCAACATCATATGAACACTAGGCGCAACTACGGATCAATTCTTCACTGTGAATTTTGTTCTAGTTTCGAGGTATAACCTCACCTTTGCAGTGTTATTGCAGAAATTGTAATTAAAATTAAAGTATGTTATTCGAAACGGAATATTAATGTGACATTAGCATTTAGATTAGGGAGGGGGTAAAGGTTAGGATTTGTTATAATGTAATAAATAAATTAGTTATAATTTTAAAGTTTGAAAGTTCGTTGCCAATTGGTAATAGATAGCTGACTACGCATGCGCAGTAATGCGCAGTGGGAATCCGTGACGTCAGCTTCGTAAAAAATGTAAACAATGTGTGTTTTTTATAGCACCGTGAAGAGTTGGTCCAAAGTTTTACCGATCACTGTGACATGTGACTAATGAGGTTTTCGGTGGTAGAGTTTGCTGTTCCATCCCACAGAGGGTATAAGTGACCTAGAAACCATGCTGAAGTCGTATTTGACCGGCTGAAAGGTGCATATACGAATCTAAGCTGTGAACCATGACAATTAATTCGTTCTCCGGACTACACTCTGCCAATCTGCATGAGTTTGAGAATGACCGCAGAAGAATAATAAAAGACGAGTCAAGAAGGAACTATAGGACTGAATATATTTTGGTTTTAGGATTGAGGATTAAGATTGTCAATCCAAACACAAAAATCTCCTTGTCACCTATTACAACATGAATGGAAGGCAATCAGTGCTACTATTATATGCTCCTTGGTAACACACGGGCGATTCTTTATTATATACAGCTCTATAGCTCATATAAACATCGGCACAATTACGGTTAAGTCTTCACTGTTGATATTTGTTCTATTTTCGAGGTATTACCTAACATTTGCAGTGTGATTAGTAGAATTTGTATTTAAAATTAAGGTATATTAATAGAAAATACATATTAATTTCGTATTAGTATTTATATTAGGGATTGGGGGGGGGGGGTAAGGATCAGTTATAAATGATACAAATAAATTATAATTAAAAAGTGAGGTGATGTCGTTTGTGTCGGGAGATGTGACGTCACGGCATCCATTAATTTCAATAATTTCATTGGTGTTACACGGAAATCCATGACGTCTCCTACTTTAAAATGTAAACATTGAGTGCTATTTATAGCACAGTGACGACTTAAACAAGACATCTTGAAAGTCTGTTTTTTTATTTTACTGGTACAAAAATTGTGTTGGGCCACTTCAATTAATGGCGCAACTAAGGATAAACTCTTCACTGTGACCTTTGTTCTATTTTCGAGGTTTAACCTAACCTTTCCAGTGTGATTAAAGAAGTTGTAATTAAAATTAAAGTATGTTTGAAACAGAATATTAATTTAGTATTAGCATTTAGATTATGGAGGGGGGTAAGGGTTAGGATCAGTTATAAATTAAAAAATGAATTAGTTATAAAAGTTATAAAATGTAGTTGATATCGTTTGCGTGGGGTGATGTGACGTCAGGGCAGCCATTAATTTCATTGGTGTTACATGGAAGTCCATGACATCTTTTAGTTAAAAATGTAAACATTGTGTGCTATAGTTTTACCCAATTAATTAGTAGCTGGGCTACGACAAATATAATGTTAAAAGAAAACGCAGGTGAAAATACATGGGACACGTTCTTAGACTAGATGAAAACTGAATGAACCAGCACGTCATTGTGTGGACACCTGAGGGGAAAAAAGAAGAGGAAGGTCCAAAATTACCCTAGAAGGCATCATACTTAAGGAAGGAGAAATAATATGTTCCATACCATACACTTCTGTCTTAGGTTGAAAGTCTTGTGCCTCAGGTAAGAGGCTTTAATCCCCCATTTAACAAACAAACAAGTTACCATACAAGAACTAAAAGTGCAGGCAGCGGACAGCAACGCTTGGAGAACCAAAACATCTACCATAGGTCTAAGTGTCGCGAAAATAACAAACTAACTTATTACAGCAAATATCATGAATTTTAGTGGAATAGTTGCAAAGCTACAGATTGTTAAACAAGGGAAAATATTTTCAACCGCACCATAATGCCAAGCCTTAACGAAAAGTTCACACCCTACCCCTTTCTCGCATACCGCTACAAATAACAGAAACATAACACAATATCATATAGTTGCAAAACAAAACCTGTTAAATATAAGCGACGGTCGCTACACAATTTTTAAGATACTCAAATTTCAAGTCCTACATTTCTTATGAAATACAATGTACTGTACTCAACCGTTTTGAATCACTGAATTTTAAGAAAGTGCTAGCTATCCAAAGAACTTCCAGATTTGAGCCGAAATTTAAAACGTCTTTTTAGTTTCGATAAAGTATTGAAATGAACTATACGTGAGCGAACTATTTCGCCTTAGTGACCTAGTTTACTCTACTGCTTGCCGGAGTGTTATCGCCGTGAAATATATTTTTGCGGCTTGTGGATAAAATTGGGAATCAACCTCTTGATGTGGTACTTTTACTTTATCGAGATTTTCATTGATTAATTATATAATGTACACTTAATGTAGCCAATCAAAACCATGGGATAGGTCAAATATGTCACTTTAGAAAGATTCCACCAATGAGCCAGAGAGATTCTGTATAATTTCGAAGACTCAGTTTTCATGCATCGTTACAGCTGTCAATTCAGCAATATATACAACCTTGAACTTGAAATATGGCACGGTGAAAACACGCTTCACGTCATAACAAAAATAAACACATTATATATAGTCATCAGTAAGTGGCGTCTCCGCAACGAAGCTTGGCTGCTACAGATCTCCGACATCCCCTGTCTCTTGTTTTGGTGGTGCACTCTGCTAGAAGGTAACCTGTCCATTTGTGATGTTACTCTCCCACCTGTATCTCTGCCTTCCTCTTTCTCGCTTCCCGTCGACTTTACCCTCAAGTAAGGTCTTCAACAAAGAGTCATGTCTTTTAATGTGTCCAAAATATTGTATTTGCTAGATCTTTATTTCCTTTATAATTATTTCCTCATATTTTCTATTGTCTTTCCCCAGGTGGTTTGTGAGACACTCTTGCCGTTAAGCGTATGGGTGATTGGAGCACGAGCTTGAGTTCTATCGCCAGATGTGTGGCCTCGGCTGTGCTATGACCGTGTCTGTACAGGATGTCCCTGACGTTTTCTATCCATCTTTTCCGTGGTCTTCCTCTGGCCTTGTACCCTGATCTCATTTGGTTATATTCCTACACCGGCAACTTGTTGTGATGCATTCTCATAATATGGCCAAACCACTTGATCTGCTTTATTTCTATGTATTCTGTGCTTGGTGTTGTATCTATTCTTTCCCTAGTGTCTCAATTTCGTAATCTATCGAGTCTGGTGACCCCTGCAGCTTTCCTCAAGCATTTCATCTCACATGTCACTATCTTTCTGTAATGTGAAGATGAGAGAGACCAGGTTTGGCACTGGTAACACAGTGTTGGTAGGAATATACCGTAGATCATTTGTCTCTTAACTTCCATCTCGATCTTGGGGTGAAGAAGTAGTGGTGACAGTTGGTATGTTACTGCATTTGCCTTTTGACATCTCATCTCTATTTCTCTATCGAGGCTTCCATTTTCTGCAAAAATACTACCGAGATATTTGAACTCCGATACTTGTTTTACTCCTATATTGTCTATCTGTATGTTTAGTGGGCTTGGTGTTCTGCATATTTTCATAGTTTCTGTCTTTTGTGTATTGATCTTCATGTTGTATTTTCTACATATTGCAGATAGTGAGCTAACGTGATTTTGTAGTTGTTCTTCGTTTTCGTATATGAGGCTCTGATCGTCAGCTAAAAGTAGTTCATTTATTTCATTGTTTAGTTGCTCTGAGTTGTCTTGCTCTAAATCGGTGATGTTGCCCTGTGTACTTTTTGCCTTTTTTATTATTCTGTCTATGTATATATTGAATAGCAAAGGTGAGAGCACGCAGCCTTGACGCACTCCCGTTTTTATATCAAATGCGTCTGTGATACCATTTGATGTTCTTACTACACATTAGCAGTTCTTATACAAAGATATTATACTTTCTAGCAGTTGTCATTTGATACAATATATTTCCTGAGTTTCCCATAGTACGTCCCTGTTGACTCTATCAAACGCCTTCTCTTAATCTATAAATATTGCGTTTAGTTCTGTGTTAAATTCTATCGCTCTCTCACTCATTTGTCTCAGCGTGTACAAGGCGTCTGTGCAGCTAACTCCTCTTCTGAAGCCAAATTGTGATTGGCTCAATTGTAGTTCGACGATGTATCGTGCACGTTGTTCTATTATTTTGCATAATTTTTTCCGATGTGGCTTAATAATGAGATGCCTCTATGTTTCGCACTCTCTTTTGTTGCCCTTGTTTTTCCACAAATGTACGATTACTGACTTTTGCCAGAACTCTGGGACTTCCCCTTCTTTCCACGCTATTGTGAATATTCTATGAAGCCATTTTACCCCAATATCTGTGCATGCTTTAATGGCTTCATTGGGAATGCCATCTGTGACTGGTGATTTCTTATTTGGGTTGTTCTTGATAGCCATTTCTATTTCTTGTCCATATTTTGTATAAAAAGAGAGAGAGACATAAGTATTCTATATAGAGAGACATACAATAACTTGAGACAGGAAGGAATATTATTTATCTTTTGTGTCGTTCTCAGACGCCTGCTGGTTACCAATATATATATATATATAAAGAGAGAGAGAGATAATAAAATTATACAGTGAAACAATAGTACAGTCTTCTTCTTCTTCTTCTTCTTTCGTTCACATGAAAAATGTCTATATCTGTAATTCTGTCTCCTTAATAAAACTCACTGTCTTTTGTAGCTCATACAGTGTCCCATAGAGTTTTGATTCCAGTGTTGTTTCCTCTGGCCAATATGTCTGCCTCAGCGTTTCATGCTCAGAACACTCTTGAAGTATATGTTTGGCACTCTGTGCTGCCTGTCCACATGTACACATGGCCGGATTGCCAATCTTGAACTTTGTATACATGTGACTGCGGAGTCGGTTGTGTCCTGTTCTGAGACGTAGAATTATAACTTGTTCTGGTCTGTTCATAATATGATAGTCATCTTGTGTTGGTGTTTGTGGCTTTCTTATTGACTTGATCATCTGTTTTTTCTGATGGTAGGTGATTGGTATATCTGGTTGGTCTTCGGCAGCACCTTCCTTAGCCAGGTGGTCTGCTTTTTCATTTCCTGGTATTCCACAGTGAGAGGGTATCCACTGCATGGTTACCCTATACTGGTAAGACAATTCGCTAAGTAGTTTTTTCAAGTCTGTTAGTTTTCCAGACTGGAGAAATTGAAGCACTGACCTTGCATCTGTCAGGAATACCACAGGCTGTAGGTCAGAGTTGGAGTTCAGTAGTTTTTTAGCTGCCACGCTAATTGCCTGGATTTCTGCATCATAATTATTGCAGAATTTTCCTGTCGGTGTTCTGATTGTATCTCTAGGCTTGTGTAGATATTCTATATATACACCTGCACCTCCATTCCTCACGGCATTCTGTGCTGACCCATCTGTGTATACTCTGACCCATATATCTTGTGGATATTCCTCATCCAGGAAACTGAGGGTGACTGTCCTTCGCTGCACACTGTTCTGTTCGTCCTCGCTTAGTATTCCTTTCACATGGGTCTGAATGTATATCGGCATTCCATGTCTTTCACTCCACGGGGTGTGTTCTGGTAGAGGCCTTAAGGGGCTGTCAACTTCAGGTAGGTCTGTAAGTTGTCTGCGGAGTCGTTTAGCTTGATGGATAAAGCTGCTTCTTTTCAGTCGTCCCATTGCTAGATTTTGGAATCTTTCCTTCATTGGATGACTTGGCATACACTGAAACTTTTCTGCCTGAATTAGTACTTTTGTGTCTCTGCGTTCGCCAAGTGTTTGCATTCTTCCCATTTTCTGCATCTCTGCTATGGGTGTTGATTTCATTGCTCCCAACATTATTCTAAGTGCCTGGTTTTGCACTTTATCTAGATCTTGTAATGTGGTGTTTGATGCAGGACACCATGCAGCTGAACCATATTCCAGGTGTGGTCTTATGCCTTGCTGGTAATAGTACAGTCTAATTCCTATATAATGCTGCCATATGTGCATTTCCGGCAAAAGTGATTGAGGGAACAAAAACAAAAACTGCAAGTTGAACCAAATGCACTAATGACAATGTTACCACTTATGTTCTTGAAATAGCCCCAGATTATTTTGCAAAAACCCCAAGAATTCTAGCTTTGAAAAAAGGGGAGGGGGCTTAGGTCGGACATACATGGGGGTAACGGTATTTCAAACTATATTTTAGTACAACTTTAGAGAAAGTAAGCTGAGTGATGTCAATATGTTACAATTTTTAATTATTGTTTAGTTTTCGTATAATGAAATCACAATTATTAATATGACTTTACCTACAACTTAATATTATATTTAAACTCAAAATGAAATATTTGAACATTAAGACATTTCCAGTTTCCTGAACAGAATGTTCCTCAAATATACTGTAAAATGTTAATTGTAGCGTATTGTTGCTTGTTACAGTTGTCACTTTTTGCATCTTGTTCATGGTGACAAAATATTCATGAAATGACAAAGAATTATCTTGAGTGTGTATTTACAAATCTGTGTATATCTCTGCCGACAGCGTAGCTCACGCACATCTTCAGTTAGTTTTTACAAAGATTAAAAGTATGGCAAATTATATATTATATTATTGCAGTGTGTGGCTAGTATTTTATTCAAAACTATTTTATACAAAGTATCATTTATTTAATGTTAACTAAGCCAACGCTATAAAGTATATTTTTTACGCAAGCTGATGAATGATAACGTTAACTAATGAAGAAAGCCTAAACAATGAAATTTCTTTCGGTCATTGTATGCTTTCATTGTATTCAAGTATTTTGCCCGGTTCTGTGGCGGTGGGGTATAGAGCGCATCTGTGGCGGCCACGGTACACAGTTAGATCTCAGGCACAGGCAATTGTGCATCATGGCCGTTCAGAGAGTAATGGCAAACTACTGAACGTATTAATACTGCATTAAAAATTCACTGCAGCCATAAAATGATGGGTTGCTGGCTACGTACTAAATAGGATACGCTACTATTGTTTTTCATTGTTCGTTTAATTTATTGAAGTCTCATAGCTCCACCGAAGACTGGTGTGTCGGGCCATTGACGCAATAGAACGACGAATTTGCTCATTTTCATTCTCTAGACTATATCCTGCTGGAAATCTAGAATGGCCGGTATTCTGCTACATAAAAGATGATGCAGAAGTTTGAGATTGAATGTTGATGAAGAAGAAACCTTAGGTGAAATGCAGGAGGATCTTCGTCCAACAAAAGTCTAAAGCTCTGACTGTATAGTTATTATTTCCCTACTGTTTAAACATATTAAAAAAGTTATCTTAATCAATTTAAATTTTATTTAAACTTAAATTTTGATAACCTTCTTTGGAATCAACAGCTGCATTTTCATTATATATATATATATTCTCCAAATGAGGGGGGGGGGGGTTTGACCACCTCTTTATCCATTTGCCTGCTTTATTAACAGCTGTAACCAAATGAAGACATGTAGAATCCTCAATTAGGGCATCTAACTAAATAATGAGCTTGTGAAGATATTTAATGAGTTTACATCTCTTTTGGGGAGGCGTGCCAGTTCAACCAGCGAACAACAAAGTCTAATTACGATATATCAGACACACTACCGTAAAATACTAGTTAGTTAGTCGTCGAATCATAATTACTGCAAATTGGACACGTCCATAGTTGCTCCGATCTCTCCTTGAGTGTATCCGCCATTACCCATCTACTGGCAGTACCGGTGTTATGCTGGTTGACCATCATTTTTCTGCCCCCTCCAAAATGTTCACTTCTAGCAACACCGCATTTCAATCCCTGATCTTTAATCCTGGTCATTGAAAAGAAATCATCATCCACATTAGTCTCACTCTCGCGTGTTATATCTCTTAAGGAGTTTAAAACGTCAGCTCGATCTATTGCCCCATCGCCATGTGCCACAATCACGCATGACGCCAGTTGATCTGCTCTTTCATTGCCTCGAACACCCACATGTCCCGGTACGAAAATAAATGTAATCACTTTCAGCATCGCCTTTCTTAAGGCCTCAGTCCACTGTTCGCGAACGAGACCCACTTGTACCTTCCTAATCATACTCATAGAATCACTCAAGATGCGGACCTGCGTTACCTTCTGTGTGCATACCCACTCAAATGCCGTGGTAGCCGACAGTCTACATGGTCATGCTACTTGTAGTAACCGCAAAGGCACCACTCTCCTCCCTGATCGTTTTACCTGCGCACTGAGCTGTGAATTCCCAAGCACTGGGAACATGTCTAATCACAGATGCATCAGTGTATATAATCACATCCGACTCTTTGGCGTTATCACTGACCAAAGCCTGCCCTTATTTCTCCACAGCTGTGGAACACCATTCTCTGCATTCCCTGCTAAGTGATATTACTACTCTCAAACAAATTTCGAAATCTGTGGGTAGAATTACCTATTTCGCACCTGTTGCCACATCTTGAAATCTGCACACGTTTTGTATGACATCCTCAGCACGTCCCATCCGTGAATTCCCTCTCTTAGGTCTTGATTCTTGATTAGAAACTGGCTTCACAGCACGCGGGACATTCCCATATGTGCTCCGCCCTCTGCCACAGCAGCCATCCCAGTGTATGTATACTCAGAGTCCCGGTCAGGTGTTGATTGCGTGATCTTCGGGACTTTCCAAACAATTTATTTTTCCTTCCCTCACCCCTAGATACTCCCATTTCTAACATTCTCTGTATGTGTACTTTCTCAGTCTCATTGGCATCATCTTCATCTTGAAATAAATGTATTACTGCCTTCATTAAGTCTGCTTTATCTCTTCTCAGCAATGTGCAGCCTATCGCCGCATTGCCTGCCAAATCTCTTAAGTCTGCTGCCTTTAACTTTATGCATTTCGCAACGCAACGAGTGTTGCTTATCTGCATGTATTTGAAGGTACACACTTCTCTTGAAAATACGTGTCATCTGTTCTAGGATCTGGTATGTTTTGTTACATCTATTTTGTATCTCTTTACTATTTTCCCCTTCACTCGATATAATGCTTCCTAATTAAGTGAACTCATTTATCTGTTTAATGTGTTTATTATCGATTGAGATAGTGATATTTATTTCTTTGCTATTGCCATTATTTCGGTCTTTTCAATATTAATCTTCATGTTGAATATTTTACATGTTGTGTGGAGTCTGTTCATATGTTCTTGCAGTTGTTCTTCTGATGTCACTATTAGTACTTAGTCGTCTGCAAAGAGTAGTTCGTTCAATTTGTCTTTTATGTTATTTTCTTCGTTGGTACTTGTTATTTTACAGATGTGGTCGACATATGTTATAGAAAGTAGAGGGGATAGGACACACCACTGGCGAACTCCTGATTGAGTTTGGAACTTATTGGACACTCCTGAATTTGTTCTTACTTTACATTGGCTATTAGCATAAACACCCTCGCATATATTTATTAAATGTTCTGGTACTCTGTATATTGATATTCTTTTCCATAGTTGTTGTCTGTCTACTCTGTCGAAAACATTTTCTTAGTCGACGAATGCGATGTATAATTCTTTGTTGTTTTCTGTGACTTTCTGTTAGCTGTCTAAGTGTAAAGATAGCATCCGTACAGCTTTTGTTCTTACACTAGCCCATTTTGGGTGTTCTTAAGTTGTGGTTCAATGTATGATCGTAATCGTTGTTCTAATATTTTGCAATGTATGATCGTAATCGTTGTTCTAATATTTTGTTTAAAAAATTTCCTGTGTGGTTTAGTAAGGATATCCCTCTGTATATTGTGCACATTCTCTTACTGCCTTTTTTTTTTCATTTGAGTATGATTGTCGCAGTCTCCAGTATTCTGGTGTTTCTTGTTTCTTCCATATTACACTGAAATGGCCGTGTAACCATTATTTCCCGCTCTGTGCTGCTTTTTATAAGCATATTATGCAGGTATAAAGATAGGGAGGTCTAAAATTTAAGCGAAGAAAATTCGAAGCGGAGCCGCGTAGCGCAATGGTTATAGCACTGGCATCGCACATGAGTGGTCCTAGGTTCATTTCCCCAAGTTGAGGCGGAGATGTTTATCAGGTTGCAATGGCTCCTGGGTCGACCCAGCCTTAATCGTGTACTGGCTTAATTTGGGAAGTAAAGACTGCGAGGTATAGGAAATGGCTACCGCCCTCATATATCAAAGCCACTGAAATGTGAGATTGCTAACATCTCACACCCCAACGACATTAATAAATGAAATGTTATGGGTAATGTTAGCCTACAGTTGTTTAATAACAACTGCCGATGGTTAAAAATAAAATCAACTTAATGCAGTTTTGGACAAAAATAAATCCCAGCACACACAAAAAAACACCCTGATCTTGAGAAAAATCCCATCTGTGGCATCACTGGCTTTGGGCAGGAAGAAGTGGAGTTGGTAACCTTGTTCTATGAGTACTGAGGTGTGACGATCAGCCCGACATCTGGACTGAGGATTATATTTGTATTTTGATAGATGTCGAGCCACAGCACTGTTGTAAGTGTTTTCTCTCATCCGCATGACATCTTCATGTTATTGTTTGAGGATTGATGGCGGTTAGTCTTGGTGTTACGTTGTTTGAAGTTATTCTAAACTAGTAGGCCCTAACTTTTTTTTTGATCGGTTACTCACCGGGTGAGGACAATAGACCTAGAGATAATTTTGTTTGCAGAAGAAAACAAACACACACTTTTTACTTTTTTCACATGCGAATCTACACTGACCACAGGATATAATATTTATTTCATATTGCAATTAATTAAGGTATTAGTACTAAATTTTTTAAATGTGTTTACTACTACCTACTGTTTGCACAGAGACAGGACAGTGCAATATTTAAAATATTTATAAATTTATTATAAAAAACACCCCACAGCCAGGAGATCATGAATGATGTATTGAAATTTGTATTTCAACGATAACTCGACCAAGTCCGTAGGTCAATTCTGATTTTAAAAAGTTATGCATTTCTTGCTGTAAATGTGAGGAAAAATTAATTAATTGGGAACATAGTAAATGGCGTAAATGGTATATCTTCAAATACCTCGGATCCAGTATATGCAGCGATGGTAAATGCAAAGCAGAACTAAAAATAAGGCTGGAGATGGCTTTAGCGTCCTTGTCAAGGCTAACTGTGATTTGGAAAAGCAACATCAGTGTTGGAGTGAAAATCAAACTGTATAGGTCGCTGGTGCTTTCTGTTGTGTTGTATGGTTGTGAGAGTTGGACACTCACTGCGGACATGGAGAGAAGATTACAGGCTTTCGAGTATAAATGCTACAGAAGAATTCTACGAATTTCCTATAGGGAACATAAGACCAATGTGTACGTAAGAAATAAAGTAGAGATGTGTGCAGGTGTCCAGGAGCCATTGCTTTCAATAGTGAAACGACGAAAACTAGCATGGTTCGGACATGTATGCAGGCACGATTCCTTGTCAAAAACAATACTGCAGGGAACTGTCGAGGGTGGAAGAAGCAGAGGAGGACAAATAAAGACATGGACAGACAACATCAAGGAATGGACAGGGCTAGATATTTCCACACTCATCCACATCGCTGAGGATAGAATTCGCTGGAGGACTCTGTGTGCTGAAGCATCCAATGTGGTACCCCTACGACCCTGAAGGGTTATGGGTTTATTGAAATTGAATAGTAAATATGCACTATTCACTGACTGGTGAAGAAAGTTGGGCTGAAGTAAATTATAGTTCTCCGCTGTGACCTTTGCTCTAGTGTCCAGGTGTTACCTGACCTTTGTTGTGTGATTTGGCAAGCTTACAGGTAAGTACTTAGAGTAAGGTTAGGATTAGAAATAATATTTCTACTGTGTGCGCGCACCTCGCTCCATTGGTGTTACACAGGAATCCATGATGTTGGATAGTTGAAATTATCAACAGTGTGCTATTTAACGCACAGCAGAGAACTATTCTTTACTTTCACAGAAAGTTATGACCAAGAATTACAGTCAAGTTAATAATTTGGTAAAAAATGTTGTTTCGTCCATCACCATGCTATAAATAGCACACTGTTTACAGTATTAACTAGCCAACGTCACGGATTTCCACGCAAAACTAATTAAATTGTAAGGTTGCTGTGACGTCACATCGCCCCGATATAAACTGTGAAAAGGTTAGGGAATACCTTGAAAGTGGGACAAAGGTCACAGTGGGGAGGGGGGGGGCGAAACGGCAGAAGCGCCAATAATCTATTAAATCTCTTACTCTTAGTTGTTTACGATACAATATGCAACAAACTATCTATACCTTTTTGGGCCAATCTCTAGTCCCCCTATAGATCTCCGTTGTGACGTTTGTTCTACTTTCGTGGTATTACCTAACCTTTGCAAAGTTAGATAGTTGCGTATGATTATAGATTTTGGAGAGGATGGGTTAAAAGGATTAGAATTAGTTTATAGATTTTTTTGGTGGGAGGGGACAAGGATTAGAATTAGTGTTTAGAATTAATAATTAATTCTCTAAGAATTCTCGTCTAAGGTGTGAATCAATATGATTGGTTGTTCAAGGGAAATCCATGATGTTAATGCTATTTATAACCCAATGGAGACCTATACTAGATTTTCACCCATTTTTATTTTTGTGCTTGGAAAGGCCAGGCTTACCTGTTGAATACATTGTACACATTTTCAGATGCAATGGGGGCTAATTAATATTCAAAATGGTGGTGAATTTGCATAATTTACCTCATTCACATGGGCTTCTTTTAATGTTGTAGCTTCCCATTCCAGATTGATTACAGTTGAGTTACCTCTTGCATTAAATGCCCAGTCGCAACATTTGACGGCAGACCCATATCATAGGACTTCTCAGACTTCTGTAAAAGTGTAGAATGATGTGTCTCTGTCAATACTTTACCAAATAACAATTTACCTACATACTTTAGGTTATAAGGAACTAATGTTTTATACTTACATGACACTGCAGAGAGTTTGGGTGAACCATACTGTCGTTCATTCATCTTCACTCCCATAGTGCTGTTGTCCTCATCCTCAACCTCCTCCTGGAGAATTGCCATCTCATTCTCCAGATGGGCGATATCACTCCAATATTCCTTCACAGCCATGACAATCTCCTGCATTCTGTGTCTTTCCACTCCTTCCTTCTTGAAATTGACCATTTTGATGTAATCTGCCAGTTCCTTGCTTAGTCCTTCAGCTTCCATGTTTCTTTTCAGTCCTTGAGCTTTCTTTATTTCCTTTTTGAGAAGTTTGTCCTTTTATCAAATTAAGGCCTCAGCATCTGTCAGCTTTAAGTTCTTCCATTTGGCAATTGAATCTTAGAAAACACTCTAACTGCTAGATCGTTGCACCTTATCTTCACTGCACATATTCTGATTGCATTCTTCTTTTTGGTCTAGTTTGTTCTCTTAACAGAATATGTTGTCTTGATATCCTGATTCTCCTTCCTTAGTGCCTTCAGCTTCCTTGACAAAGACTCACACTTCTTCGTCATATTCACAATTGTGCGCTTATTTTTTGCAAAGGCATCACAATCATATCTCATCTTCTTAGGGATGTTCATCTATTTGGTGTACTTGAGAAACATGAATGCATATTAGGAGTATCATCTGAGAGACATTGTTACATATTAGAAGTATCATCTGAGAGACATTGTTACATATTAGGAGTATCATCTGAGAGACATTGTTACATATTAGGAGTATCATCTGAGAGACATTGTTACATATTAGGAGTATCATCTGAGAGACATTGTTACATATTAGGAGTATCATCTGAGAGACATTGTTACATATTAGGAGTATCATCTGAGAGACATTGTTACATATTAGAAGTATCATCTGAGAGACATTGTTACATATTAGGAGTATCATCTGAGAGACATTGTTACATATTAGAAGTATCATCTGAGAGACATTGTTACATATTAGGAGTATCATCTGAGAGACATTGTTACATATTAGGAGTATCATCTGAGAGACATTGTTACATATTAGGAGTATCATCTGAGAGACATTGTTACATATTAGAAGTACATGAAAGAGATGATGAATCAATAGGAGTAGAAAGAGGTTGCAAATCGTCACTGATCAAAGTCTCTAAATGATATAGGGAGCTGCTCAAGTAAAAGTTGATATATAATATCATAAGTATTCACCAGTCTTTGTGGGAAAAACTCTAAATGTTTCGTAGGTTTCATATTAAGATGTTTCAGAGCAGAAAGAAGAGAAGATTCAATGATACACTTATCTGGTTCCATAGCAAGCACAAGAGTCTGGATATTCCTCATCACATCTACAGGGGTATTGGTGCTGTCCAGTAACAGCTGTACAGCATAGTCTTTCTTTATTGGGTACTCTGATGCAAACTGAGCTACATGTGCCTTCAGATCATGTATAGTCTTCTTGCTTGGCATCATGTCTTCAACAAAAATATAAGTAAAAGTTTCAGGGTCTAAAAGAACAAAATGTAGAAAATTAGTTTTGATAAATTAAATAAATTACATTATAAACTACAAAATTGAAGACTCACAAACTCCAGGCAGAGATATAAATAGGCCTATAGGTGCGCGCCCTCAGCAGATGGCTTCCAGTATCCTTTATTTGCAAGATCCCATTTGCTGTCTTGCATTTCAGGGCTTGAGAGTGTGAGAAAATGTGAGCTCACTGCACTTACTCAACGGGAAGTTTCTTAAAAGTTCTATGCGCCAATGATGTTTAGTACAAAAGTTTAAGCATAGAGACTCAAGGCTTAATATAGGCCTAATTAAAATTTAACATCATTAGGACGTATATATTTATATAATAGATATATATATATATATATCTACTTCCAAATTAAGGACTTTTCAAAAATTTTCGTTCATTAAGCCTACATGTTAAAAAACACTTTTGTCATCATCGTAATCTTCTTCTTCTTCTACGTTCGTTCTCAAACTCCTGCAGATTAGCAGGATGTAGTCCAGAGAACGGAATGCGTTGTGTCATGGTTTACAGCATTGCTGCGATATCTGCGCCTTTCAGCCTGACACATCCGTCTTCAGCAAGGCTTTGGGTCACTGACCCTATATGGGATAGCCAACTCCATCCCATAACCTCCTTAGTCGCCTTTTACGACGTGTGAAATGTGAACAGCGTTGCAATTCTTTGCTCCCCTTTTGGGCCCCAACACACAGGCAATCATCGTAATGCCATGGCAGAATAGACTCGCAAATGTTGATTTACATTTCACATTATAACTACATGATCTAGATATTTAGACAGCAGATGTGCATATGATTTTTAGAAATGCCATGTGTAAATGAGAGACACATTTTACAATACTGAAACAATAATATTTATTTCAATACATGATTGTTACCTGCTATCAGCATAACAAAAATAACAGGTACAAAATTCAAAATGGCGGACAAACACACTGATAAAAATAAGATAGACATAAGTTTATAAAAATCAAACAGTTAGTCTATACAAGAACAATAAGTGTTCAAATTTCATATATGTGTGAACAAATGGTTTATAAACATTAAAATAAGTACTTGGTTTTCAAACCGGCATATGTTACTATTTTAATTTTATTTTCACTTCAAGATTTTAACATCATGATCATCTGTTTGTGATTTTTTTCATGGACCCATGAATTCAACAGATATTTCATTCTGTACTTAGCACTAACACACCTCTCGCACTTTCTTTCTATCTGTAACCGAATAGGATGGAAGTATTCCTTCTTTATGGTGCATTTCCACCACAGTCAATGTTAGTTAGTCGTTGGATCATCGTCACTGCACTCCGAACAAGTCCAAAGGTGCTCAGATCTCTTCTTGAGTGTATCCGCCATTACACATTGACTGACTGTCCCAGTATTTCGTTGATTGACCATCATTCTTGCTCGCCCATGAAACCGCTCCTTTCTAGCGGCACCACATTTCAAACGAAGCTCCCTTAATCTAGCCATGAAACAAGAGTCAATGTCAATTATACAGTCATTTGTTTGTGCATTTTCCTGTAGGTCATTCAAAATGTCTGCCCAATCCATCGTTCCACCAACAGCCGTAGTAGCAGCATGGCGGCCAACCTGTCCACTCTCATTACCCCAGACTCCGCATGTGCCGGCACAAAATTAAAAGTCACTCTACGCACACAGGAATTATTCACTGCATCGAGCCACTGTTCCCGAACGTACCCCGCCTGAAATCATGCTCTTCGAGTCACTGAGTATACAGGCATGCTCGCAGACAGTCTGTGAGCACAACCATTTCAAAGCTTTGGTTACTGCCAAAATCTCCATTGTTATGCTGCTTGTCGTCTGATTGAATGCACCACTTTCCTCTCTGATGGTCTCCCCCCACCTTTGAGCCATGAAGGCCCAAGCACTCCTGATGTTTCTCAACTGACCCATCTGTATATGCAATCAAATCACCTTCCCTGGATTTCTCACCGATCAGAGCGAGCACCTCCAACTCGACCACTGCCGGACACCATTCCCTGCACTCTCTATTGAGTGTTATTAATCCTTTGAAGGATGTTGGACAATCTGAGGGTGCCAGACTCTCACAATCAATCATCAATGCTATCTACTATCCTGCAGACCCTGCTGATACTTGCAGTTAAGTTCATACTCATGATACTGCACCGCAACATGATGATTGTTTCACTTGAAACTGTTTGATGAACAATAATTATGTCTGCTGTTGTTGTTTCGATCTGAGTGAATTACGAGCCATTAGCTCTTATCTTACTTCCTATATAACATATTCAATGCTGTAGTTTCATGATTTCTATTAGTAATGTGCAATTATTGAGATGGGTATTACATGAATGGGCTTCAGCACTACTTAGGCTGCCAAAAAAGTATTGATCTGACAATGACTCATAGTAAGTTCAATATAGCATACACATCTGTTTTCTTTATATGGTTCCAATATACATTATTTTGTAGATTAGAAAAACTGGAAAAGTTTAGGTGCTGGAACATTGCTAAAACTGGACATTTTTCACAATCTGAATACTAGTCAAAACTGGCTTGAACTTCTGATGGTGTCTGTGTTACTAATAATAGCTCAGTGGATCAAATTTCACCTGTGGCTATATTCCAAAGAGTAAAGAGAACATGAGCCTTTGAGGTTTTTCCAGGTCATTGACACCATCTGTGTCCTTTGTCTGATCATTGATTTTGTTTGGCAACAGTCATTTGGAATTTACAGGTTGGAGTTTATAATTCATGATTCATCAACATGTATACTCTTAGCAATTGCTTGGGGGGAGGGGGGGGGGGGGGGAGTGCACTTATGCAGATCTGTCAGCTTGATTTTTTAACAATTTATATTTTGTAAAATTTATTTGTGTATTCTTACTAAAACACCTCCCCACCAAAAAAAACCGCACAGAACTTTATTTTGTTTGCCCATCAATACATGCATGTGAGATATACACCACTGTAAATCCCTATTAATGCAGAAAATCCATATTAGTTGGACATCTATGTATCTATCAGTTTTTCGGAGTGTTATGACGTCAGTTCATAAACCAGTAAGTTGACATTTTCTAAATCTTTGTTTATAATTTATACTTATAATTTTATATTTACTCCATGACTTTCAGACAGTTTTGGTTTTGGTGGGAGTTGGTGTGGTTGCTGTAACTGCCATCCTGGCCAAAGTCTTGCTGCCTCGTATATTTGGAGGCAAAAAGAAGAAGCCTCCGATAACACTGAAGGATGCAACACTTAAATATCCCCTCAAGCTTGTTGATAAAGAGGTCAGTCTTAACATATAATTGGTTCTCAACACTGTTTTGCTTTTGTTCTCTACAGGTTCTCTGTAATTGTATTTACCTAGTAAATTTACATTTATTGAAATTACTAAGGTCCAAAAGGAGATTAAAGAGTAGTAACACTGCTGTACATGACACAAGGGGAGAACTAAGAATGCCAGCTATTTGTTTTTTATAATTTAAAAAAAAAGGTGTTCATAGGTTCTATTATCTCTGCTGTCTCAAAACCTGCGGAAGACACATGCATGTACTACAAAGAGTGAATTAAACCGTTTATGTGGACCTCTGTGACAATGTTAAGACTTAAGACTGACCAAAAAAGGTCAATAATGCTTAACAGTGGTTAGATTGAGCTTATTGACCAGTGTGTAAGTACGGGAACCATTTCTCTTGTACAGTTGGCCTACTAGTGATATTCTTACATACATCTAATGTTCAGCGGGAGTGATAAGAACACTGAACGCTTTAGTTACTACAATTGTCAATTTCTGTGTGCGTTATTATGTTACCAGTGATTAGCATAACTTCATTACCCTCTTCCAAGTTTTTGCTGCAGTTAGTACATTTTATTGATTTTCTGAGGTAGAAGATTGCTCAGCTCATGGCATTACACCACACAATCACATTGAGTAAAATAGTCGCCCAGGACTTCAGAATTCTTTGAAAAAATGCCAGAGAATCACCAATCTGCAGTTGAAAGTAAAACTCTGCTGGCATAATGAACAAGAATGACAAACGTGTATTTCCTTTGGGTTCTATAATACTTACAAGAAGGAAGTACATTGGAATCCATCTATAGTGCATCATTTTATAATAAATTTCTCTATTTAATAACACTTTTCAAAATCCCTAATTATATTTATTCTATATTGTTTGTACTGTATATAGAAAGTATCTGTTATTATATACACATTTAATTCTTTCAGGGCGGAATTATTCCCTGGGTTTGGACGTAATTAAGTTTAGGATAAATTTTTGAACTGCTGCTTGATTTAGGTGCAAGCTTCCTGAAGACACAGTATTAGCTATAAGATATCAAAAAAGAAAAATAATTGAATGTGGAATCCGTATACAATATAAAAATATAAGAAATTAGTTTATTTGAAGTAAATCTATCGTCTGCCTAGTGTTTTATGCCATTTTTGTGTGTTTATGTCAAATTTCAGAACTGAACAAAATACTGCAAAACTTTATGAAATATTCTTAAGTATTGGTTTCCAAAGTTGAACTTTATTCCACTCAATATTATCAGTAGGCCTAATTCTATTTTCTGTATAACATACTGCAAGTTTATCATTGCTGTCACTAGGCCTGTCTGATTCTTCAGAAACAGTAGCAGTGGGAACAGTTTATAATTTTTAGATATTATTTTCAATAATATTAGGTCTAATTTCTGATTTTCAACAAGTTGGTGATCCCCACTGTCAAAATAAAAATGTTGTTGTTTTCCGACACATCACTTGAAATAATATCTCCAATTATAAAACTCTCAAAGAATAATAGAGCCGATGTTTGTAAATCTTTGAGCTCTCTTACTAGTGGAAGATGAAGCCAATTTGCTAATTTCAGAAATGCTAAACCTATCATGTTCAAATTTTAATTTAAAATAAGTACCAGGTATGTAACATTCGTCTAATGACACAGTACCATGAGGGTTTCATTTCATTAATCAGATTTCTAAAATTAAAGCAGCTAAATAACTCAATACTAATTCATTTACGATTGAAACGAATCAAATTTAGATGGCATATCTGCAAGAACGAATAATATGGATATGTCTGAAATGAATGTCTCCAACAATATATCGTTTTTACTGGCGGAAAGAGTTATATGATATGTTCATATGATATTATTTATCAGTTCATTTCTTCTCTCCTATATAATACGAGGAAGTAGCCATGTTGTTATATGATGCAGCTATAGTAAGGACAAGAAACAGCTTTTATTCTATTCCTAATCTTATAACAAAATCTGTGTTTGTGGAGTCCAAGAGAGGAGCCAAGAATAGTGACACCTGCCATGCAGGTCGTAAGAGGTAACTACGGTTTTTGTGTGGAGTTGGCTGTCCCCCGTCCATAGATGGTCAAAGTGACCCAGAAGCCATGCTGAAGTCGAATTTGACAGACAGAAAGGCAGATATCAAATCAAGCTGTAAACTATGACAACACATTCTGTTCCTGAACTACACCCTGCTAATCCGCAGGAGTTTGAGAACATATGCAGAAGAAGAAAAAGAACAAAGCAACTTCATAATAAAGGTTACGCTGAAATGAAATTTAATTCATGTTCATTTTCTATAATGATTTTATTTATAATGGTTATTGAAAGAAATTTAGTAACATTGAAAAAAAATATTTCTAAAGTACTGTTGTTAGTACAATTGTTAGTATAATGTTGTTAGTATAATTGTTAGTATAATGTTGTTAGTACAATTGTTAGTATAATGTTGTTAGTATAATGTTGTTAGTATAATTGTTAGTATAATGTTGTTAGTACAATTGTTAGTACAATTGTTAGTATAATGTTGTTAGTATAATTGTTAGTATAATGTTGTTAGTACAATTGTTAGTATAATGTTGTTAGTATAATGTTGTTAGTATAATTGTTAGTATAATGTTGTTAGTATAATTGTTAGTATAATGTTGTTAGTTAATATTTATATAGCACTGATAGTTGGTTATCTTTGATTCAGATACTCAGCCATGATACAAGGAGGTTTAGGTTTGCTCTTCCAACCCCTGACCACATTCTAGGATTACCTGTTGGTATGTTGTTACTATATATTTATATTTTGTATATAAATTCTTAAATTATATTTATTTGAGAATCTTACTGGTGTAGTGGTTCAGCAGTTCCCTTTGTGCTCAAGATGTTGCAAGATTTGAATCCCTCTCATGACATCTTGTTTTCAAAAAGGATTTTTTTTCTGAGATAGTTTGCTGAGAGGGCCGTGCTATGATACAGAGAGGCGGCCACGTATGGAGGTGGTGTAAGCAGCAAAATCAAAATACAATATGAACAATTCAATAATTAAAAAATACATTATGTGGCAGTGTCTCGAAGACTTGTCATACTGAGAAAATCTACTGCACACCCCTGGGAATAGATATATATGTGGTAGCCCAAGTACGATGAAGTCAATCCTCTAGGCTATTTCAAACTTTATATTTTTTTATCGGTATGTTGTATTGTCACCATTCATGCTGACTGTGAATTACTTTCATTGTATTTATCTGATAAAATGGTGACTCCTGTGATTGTTTCTAAACAAAGACATAAATGTTTTTATAATGCTAAAGAGATGGTGTGATGGTAGAACCACAAGGGAGCACAATTTTGTCCCTGTGACAGGTGGGAGAGTTTTGCTTTCAGGTTTTCTCTGGCATTATTTTTTTTTAATGGAGAAATTATTCAGAGCTTTTGCAAACCCCAGATGACTCAGGATCTCCCAAACCATTTCTCTTGTGCTTAAGAGATTGCTGGTTTCATTGTGAATCATAATATATTTTTTTCACAGATTCCTGGGGATTGTTGCTTGAAGTAACAGAGTTACATGCAATGAGTGATATTCTTGGCAGGTAGCATGCCACTTCATTTAGGGGGCTACATATGAAGAAACCCAAGTACAATGAAGTCAATCCTCTACATGTTTTGTGCCAGATTATGTTTTAACCATGTGGCTGTAGTGTTATATCATGAGAGGGGTAGTCTTCTACTCCTGAGGGGACTTTGCTGGAACTTTCTTTGCAACGTCGAGACATGCTGATAAAAAAGTTTAATTTCCTCCCAGAAGTCATTGGTCTTCCTCTGGCTTCACTACAATGGAGACCATGACAGGTGACAATGTTAATATTCTTTGCTCCCCTTTAGGGCCTGGTAGCACAGTAGTGAATTAAATGAAATGAGAAAATAGGTACAGTGTTCAATATTAATAAGGAGAGATATGTAAATCCACTTTAAAAATTTCAGGATAGACTAACTAGGACCATTAAGTGCCATCATTTGGTGTATTTTAGAATTGAATATCTTTCATGGTTACAATTTAGTGATTAATTAAGAAAGCACTTCACAGTGACACTGTAGGTGAAGTTGTCAACAGACAGCACCCCAACTGTCACCAAATAATATAATTAAGACAACTGAATACATATTACTGGAGTGTCATGTTCTTTTGACTGAACCATTTGAGTAAATGATTGTATCTTGTAACTTTGAGTACTGCTGGATGAGTTCTTGTATTATTCCTTCAGTTCTGTTGGTAGCCCAATTACAGTACTCTTTTTGGTACAGAGTACAAGTAGATGTCACCACATAGCAATGTTATTTCCCTTGTGTATGTTTGTAAATTTCATGTTCATCATTTAATATTTTAAATATTAATTTATTTTAGGGTTTGGGTTAGGGTTAGGATGTTTTACATAACTAACTCCAACCCTAAATAAATAAATATTTCAATTAATAAGTGATGAAAATGAAATTTACAAACATAGACAAGGGAAATAATCAGACATGTGGTGGCATCTACTTGTACTGTACCCTCTTTTTTATATCTGTATCACATTTGTCAATGGCTTGTTCACCTTGTACACTTCCATCCATTCACAGCCTCTTCCTACTAACTCTAGCTCACAGACTCTGCTGATAGTATTTTCAGCCTCTGGCATAAAAGATAGTGGTTATTGTTAATGACTTTCCTCTTTTTCTATGATTGCTCTCAAATAACCAACATGAAAGTTCATGCGATTCCCGCCTGGGAGTGTGAAGTACATTGTAGTGCTAGTTACACATCAGAACTGTGTTATTTTTCACATTCTGGTCCAACACATACATTTTCGGCGTGCATTGATAACTTTAAAATATAGTTACACATGTGCTACTTGATGTCTTAATTTAATGGTAGGTAGGTCTAGAAGAAATCTAATTACAGTGATGGGTGTATCTCTGGTGCATTCTAATACAGCTGTCATTCTGTATTCTCTCAGGCTGTCTACCTGCATTTGCGACAGCATGAGTAATCCTGGAACAACAGCAATAGAACATAGACCTATCATTCCAGTTTCATTAGTTTTATGTATAAATAGATGTTTTGAATAGCATAAGGACAATTGACAGGAGGAAAAAAAAAGAGATACAGACAAACAATATTGGAAAATATTTAGCCATTTAACATTACAGCATGGCATAGTCAATAACCATTCAAATTCAATGTACCTTAGATAGAAAGAATTGGGGGTTCATAATCGCCTAAATTTGTCTGCACTTAACTATGATGATGATGATATATAACTGATATGTTTGTGCTATTCCAGGCCAGCATATATACCTTACAGCTCGACTTGATGGTCAGCTGGTTATTCGACCATACACACCTGTGTCCAGTGACGATGATAGAGGATACATGGATCTTGTGATCAAGGTTAGTTGACAGGTTTATAGATATAGAATTTTACCTGTGTAATTTTGACCTATAGATACTATTCTGTTAAAGAGGAATTGTGTGGGGTGGGGTTCCAATGAGAAAAAAATTGCTGGATGCTGAGTGTCCTTTTTTAGAAGTATTTTTAGTGCAAATTTTTTTTGACAAGTCCGCTGTAGATTGTGGGGGGGGGGATGGGTTGCAGACATTTTCCTCTTTGTCTACGTGCTTCACTTACCTGGGCAGAGGAGCATGGGCATCTCAAATCCCCCTCATATAGAAAAAACAGTTGTAGGTCCATACTTTTCTATGATTGCAGAATCTTTGTTAATATTCTAACTCTGGGATTCACACAAGCTACGAGGATACTTTACAAGCCCTAGAATTTATTTTAACATAATATACTGTCCTATTATATTATGCGCTTCCGCCAAAACGGCCAACAAGAATGAATGTCTTCTCTTAACAGTGTCCGATTAGCGGCTGTTCCTTCCCAAAAGTAATTGCAACCTACGAAATATTGTGCCTAGAAATTTCCAATGGATTAATCAAACTTTTTCTCTAGGATTGTGGTCTTGTGGTGTAGCATTAGTATAATGTACATAGAAAAATTGTCGGTGAGCAGTAAGTAGGTCATTCAGTCAACATCATGGATATCAGGTGTAACATCAACGTAAACAGAAAGTGCAAACACATTAAATTGGGAAAATGGAATGTTAGGAATTTAAAACATGAGAAGCAGCACATAGTAATAGAAGAGATGAAAAGAACACAAGTAGACATCCTGGGCGTAGTGGAACATAGATGGGCAAATAAAGGGCATTTCACATTAACAAATGGAGAATTGTGCATTTTCTTCGGAACAGAAAATGGAGGACTCAGATGTGTTGTCTTTTACCTCTCCAAAAATATCAAATCCTCTTTATTGAGATATTACCCAATAAATGAGCGTATAATCACCATCAGTATACAGGGAGAAAAAATTTATGCCATTAAACAAATTTATGCCTAACATCAGCGGCAGATTAAAAAAAATTGACGATTTTTACAGTAAACTTCTATTTGCGCTTGACAAAATAAGCAAACAAAACATCAAGATAGAGTTCTAGGCAGCTTCAACGCAAAAGTAGGTCAGGTCAGAGATCAACATGAACCAAGGTACACATGGCTTAGGCAGTAGGAACAATAGCTGGAAACGTTTGCTAAACTTCTACACAGAAAACAGCATGCCAGTAATGAACACATTTTTCAAACATCACCCGAGAAGACTATACACCTGGAGGTCACCGAACGGAAGAACAAAAATCCAAATTGATAATACTAATAGAACAAAGATGGAAAACAAACATCCTTCAATGCATGACACTACCAGGCACAGACTGTGATACTGATCATAAGTTGTTCATCGTAAAGTTCAAGTCAAAGATAAAAAAAGACAACAAAAAATTCAATAATTTCCATATATGATATGCCATCTATACCGAAATAATACAACATCTAAATTCAAAACAAATTCTAAAAACTACTTGAAATACAAGAAGAATACACTCCAAATGAACTTAAAAACAAAATAAAGGATATTTCCAACACACAAAACACAAAATAATGTAAATAGATATAACAACACAACAGCCAAAAATCAGAATCAACAATACCGAGATAGAATGTGTGGATAAATTTGAATACTTAGGAGCAAACATCAGTGATGCAGGAGACTGCATGACAGAGATAAGGAAGAGATTGGCAATGGCATATTTTAAAATAACACAGCTGAAAAACATATGGAAAAACAACAAAATAGAAATTAAACTGCTAATGCTATGAACTTTTATGTTTCCAGTTGCAACATACGGCTGTGAAACATGGACCTTAAGTAAAACAGTGGCAAAGAATATCAACGCATTTGAGATTAAATGCAACAAAAAGATATTTAGAATATCATGGAAGTAAAAAAAAAGAGAAACTCTCTTTTGTGTTGGTTACTAAACACAATAGCAAATAGAAAACTGCACCTGTTTGGTCATATAAAGAGACAAAACTGTTTAGAAAGATAAATAATGGAGGGAAGAGTACCTGGGAGGAGGACGAAAGGCAGACCAAGAAGACGATGGACTGATGACATTAAAGATAACATGAATACATCATTGGAAAATGCAAGCTGCATGGCCCAAGATAGAGAAGTGTTCATTGGGAAGACAACGTTCTGGAGAGAATACGTCACATGACACATATTTACATTTTAACAAGAAAGCTGAGATTTTTTGACCATATAAAGTGACATAACAGCATGGAAAAACTAGTAATAGAAGATATGGTTGCTGGTAACAAGGAAGGGCTGCCCAAGACGACATTGGATAAAAGACATTTCAAAATATTTGAACATGTTCTTGGCTCAGCAGGTCAACTCACACAGAATTGTGACTTGCTCATAGCATCTGTAAAGAAGACTGCTCTGTAAAGAATGTCACCTGAGTAGAATATATGCAGTCATATTTTTACAAAAAAACGTCTTTTTATTGCCAGGTCTATTTCAAGAATGTTCATCCAAAGTTCCCTGATGGAGGCAAAATGACCCAGTACCTTGAAAGTCTGCAAATAGGAGATTACATTGACGTACGTGGACCTAATGGTTTACTGGAGTATGCTGGTCCAGGTAAAGATTAGATATGTCAAGGAAAACTGTTGTACTCATCTCTTCTTTGCTGGATAAGGTGGTCAACTCCATGCTTAAACCTCTGTAAGACATAATGGGCAAGTTAAAGTGTTACTATTTTTTGCTCCCCTTCCAGGTCCCAGTAATACATGGGCAGGTTAGGAGTAAAGACAGAAGTTGTGAGCAGGAAAGTACAGATTTTTTTCTGATAATATGATCTAGCAATGATAGTCAAGAACTTGGTTCGAACTGATGAAATGTGTATGTAATAACAGACATTCATTTGCTACATGCAGTTTAGCTACAGAAAGACCAGAAAACGGTGGATAGAAAATGCCAAAATAACCTTGAACAAACATGGACTTAATACAACCACACTGACACATTTGTCCTTGGAACGACAGCTGAAGTTCCCACCCCTACGCTTAAGGGCAAGTGTGGATGCTTTCAACTATCATTCAACTGGGGATAGACAGTTTAGCTTAGTTTTCTGAATTGACATTGATACACTCTGGGCAATTTCATAAGTGCTCTCTCTCCCTGCTCATGATGAAGAGTATGCATGCTGATCGTTCCCATTGCTCGCACTGGGGCAAATTCCTTAATTCGCATTATCATATATCCTTCCAGCTTAGTGTCCCCATTTAGATATTTATGTAGAGATCTTAAGACTTCATTCTTGTCCATAATTAGTTCTCCTAGTGTTGGTAGTTTTGATGCTAATGTGTCTGCTCTTTTATTGCTGTGGACTCCTGCATGTCCAGGAGAATATATCCACATAATTCTCCGCATATCAGAATATGTACTTCATAAACAATAACAAATAAATATAATTGAGGATTTTCAAAAGTGCTGTTAAATAGAGAAATTTATTGTAAAAGTATGTGCTATATAGCCAAGATTCATAGGGCATGTGATGAGAAAGTAAAAATTGAACATATAGTAACCACTGGAAAGATCAAGGGGAGAAGAGACAAAGAGAGAAATTTCTGGATGGGTTGACACTGACACAAAAAAATGTCACCAACTGAACTTATTAACAATACAAGAGACAGAGAATTGTGGAGAAAAATGATCAACTACTCCATTTTGCATGGCCGTTTATTGATTGATATAGGGAATCCACTGTACTAGGCTTATGCTTAACATTTAGATGCCGACTGTAGGCCGCTGATGGATATCTTTCAAAATAGCCCTGCCTGCAACTATTAGTCGCCCGGTGCTGTGCACTTATTTATCGTATGGAACCACAAAATGTTAGGCTTATGTGACCAATAATTGCGCTCCATTTTAAGCTAGGACTATGTCACATCCTGCATGCTCATTCATTTCCTGCTTATATTGAAAACAAGAGCAATCCTGTTTAATTTTTGCTCTAGTTTTCACACGAACGAATTCTGTTGAAATTGACACCATTTGTCATGAAATGTCTATTGATTCTGATTCAGAGGATGACAAATTCTTGGAACTTATATTTGTTTTCAAAGAAAATATGGTTTATTAACATATTAGTTTTGGAGAATAGACACTTTGATACGACGACGGATATAATTGGGAGTGTGTCCGATTGATATATTTCTGGACCTAGTATTTAATGTAATGGACCAGGCCAACATGGTAAGTGACATCTACGTTTTATTTGTTTGTTCAGCCCATATTATGTTAGTTTGGTTATGAAATAATGTAAATACAATAGGTTTAGCTAGCTATGTAGATGAATGTTATCAGTGTTGCCACACAGTGTTCAAGTATAGGTACATCAAAAATGTGTTTTTTAAATATTTATTTTACAACTTTCTCACATCTCTTCTAACTCACATACGCAACCACAAAAATCACCAAATATATGTGGTATTCAATTCTTTATTTATATGCACAAAAATTATTTAAAAATCTCTAACAACAAAAAAGTTATTATATTTTCAAACACCCACCAAGAAATAATGCAGATTGTCAAAAAATAAGCCAGGCACTGGGGGGAATTTGCATAATTCTAAGGTAGGGTCCTAAAGGTTAATGATAAACGTACAACATTTCATAAAATTATTGTCATCAACATTATATATTATTTACCTAAACTATTTATTTGATTGTGTTGGGATGGCAATAACATTGAACAATTTCAGTGACAAATATCCTTACCTTTTAAGAGCAATGTATTTTCATAAATAAATTTAAAACATTATTTCTTTACAAACTCAATGTCTATCCTTCAAGCTCTAGAAGGTGATAGTAATTGTAAACCTGAACTCTATCAAATATTTCGCTATGCCCACAAGCTGATCACATCCATGAAGTCAATATAGTGATACAGTGGATCACTGACTATTCAAACAAATCTGACAATGACATACTTGCAAAGAAGGAAACAAGACAACCCAAACAACCATACATACCATTAAAAAGATATTGAAAATCTGTGAATAGATGAGACTTGACTGAACAGGTGGGCAATAGGAAACACTGGTAGAGAAATCTATGAATAGATTAAACTTGGCTGAGCAGATGGACAACGGAGAACACTGAGAAAGAAATCTACAAATAAATGGACAACCCAAATGCTGCTACATTAATCTCCTTCATTGTAGTTATATTATAGACCAATGCCGATAATGCAGTCTTTGTTTCATTGTAGTTATATTATAGACCAATGCCGATAATGCAGTCTTTGTTTCATTGTAGTTATATTATAGACCAATGCCGATAATGCAGTCTTTGTTTCATTGTAGTTATATTATAGACCAATGCAGATAATGCAGTCTTTGTGCACTACTGCTGTGTAAGAGATGTCAAACTGACCAAATTTCAGTGATTATGGTTCAAACCCACACAAATACAAGTACTCATAAAGTGCATACATACACAAATACGTGCATACAAACTCGCACAAATATAAGCACTCATAAGTGTGTACATACACAAATACTTGCATACAAAATCACACAAATACAAGTAGGGTACTCATAAAGTGCATACATACACAAATATGTGCATACAAACTCACATAAATACAAGTACTCATAAGTGCATAAATACACAAATACTTGCATACAAAATCACACAAATACACGTGCATATATATACAGTTTTATTAAATCTCTCAACCTTGCAGGCACATTTAAGATCAGGCCAGACAAGAAGTCTGAACCATTTATAAAGAATGGATCAAAGCTGGGGATGATTGCAGGAGGAACAGGTATGGCATTAAAATATCACAACAGTTACTGTCTTCGCAATGAAGGTTGGCTGAAACAGATCTCCAACATCTACCGTCTCTTACTTTGATAGTGCACTCTGCTAGCCTGTAACCTGTCCATCTCATTATGATTCCCTCCCACTTGTATCTCCGCCTACCTCTTGATCTTCGTGTTCAATATTTTCTCTTTGACTGAGACAATGTCTGTGACATAAGACAGTGCGTGTGACCTAGATGCAGTGAATAAAATGACAGATCTGTGAGTAAGCCAGTATTTTATGGAGTCTTAGTCTGTGAACTATATGAAATGCCTTTGTAAGATTGACAAACTCAATTCAAAGTGGCCTTTTTGCTGCCTGAATTTTTTGTTTTGAAACTATCGAAGAGTACATCTAAATTTTCCTTTAGAATCTGGGAACACATGGTATGCAAATTTCTGTAGTCATTTCCAGATAATATGTGCGATGGCCTTTCCAGTGATACTTAGGGAACCCCCACTGCCCCCAATATATTTTGTAGAAAAGATACACACAAAATTACATAATATTTTTCTGATTTATTTTTAGCTAATGCAAATCATACAAATTAATCATTTTAATTGGCATATAATATTTTAATTGGTATATAATAACAGTTTTGTTAACATCATCTTTTGGCAAACCTCCTGCACATTTCAAGCTTTTCTGGTCACACCCCTTCTGATAATTGTTGATGTAGTTCATGGACAGTTGCTTATTTAATGTGTATGATCTGACCATCCCTATAATTTGATCACCTGACTATCCCTACATATTGACCACCTGACTATCCCTACATATTGACCACCTGACTATCCCTATAATTTGACCACCTTTTTACTTATGACTTGAATGGAAGTAAACGGTTGCTATACTTTGCTCACCTTTTGGGTCCTGGCACCACACGAGCATGAACATCCCTATTATCCAAACACTTGCTGTGTAGACACTTCAAACTATAATAAGATTATCCAAACACCTGACTATATATATATATATATAATCTGACTACCAATATAATCTAACCACTTGACTATCCATATAATCTAACAATCTGACTACCCATATAATCTGACCACTAGACTACCCATATAATCTGACTATCCATATAATTTAACTACTTGACTACCCATATAATCTTACTACCCATATAATCTAACAATCTGTCTACCCATATAATCTAACAATCTGACTACCCATATAATCTAACAATCTGTCTACCCATATAATCTGACAATCTGTCTACCCATATAATCTGACAATCTGACTATCCATATAATCTAACAATCTGACTACCCATATAATCTAACAATCTGACTATCCATATAATCTGACAATCTGTCTACCCATATAATCTGACAATCTGACTATCCATATAATCTGACAATCTGACTACCCATATAATCTAACAATCTGTCTACCCATATAATCTAACAATCTGTCTACCCATATAATCTAACAATCTGACTACCCATATAATCTGACAATCTGACTACCCATATAATCTGACTACCCATATAATCTAACCACTTGACTATCCATATAATCTAACAATCTGACTACCCATATAATCTGACCACTAGACTACCCATACAATCTGACTATCCATATAATCTAACTACTTGACTACCCATATAATCTTACTACCCATATAATCTAACAATCTGACTATCCATATAATCTAACAATCTATCTACCCATATAATCTAACAATCTGACTACCCATATAATCTAACAATCTGACTATCCATATAATCTGACAATCTGACTACCCATATAATCTGACTACCCATATAATCTAACAATCTGACTATCCATATAATCTAACAATCTGACTATCCATATAATCTAACAATCTGACTACCCATATAATCTGACAATCTGACTACCCATATAATCTGACTACCCATATAATCTAACCACTTGACTATCCATATAATCTAACAATCTGACTACCCATATAATCTGACCACTAGACTACCCATATAATCTGACTATCCATATAATCTAACTACTTGACTACCCATATAATCTTACTACCCATATAATCTAACAATCTGACTATCCATATAATCTAACAATCTGTCTACCCATATAATCTAACAATCTGTCTACCCATATAATCTAACAATCTGACTACCCATATAATCTAACAATCTGTCTACCCATATAATCTAACAATCTGTCTACCCATATAATCTAACAATCTGACTACCCATATAATCTGACAATCTGACTACCCATATAATCTGACTACCCATATAATCTAACCACTTGACTATCCATATAATCTAACAATCTGACTACCCATATAATCTGACCACTAGACTACCCATATAATCTGACAATCTGACTATCCATATAATCTAACTACTTGACTACCCATATAATCTGACTACCCATATAATCTAACAATCTGACTATCCATATAATCTAACAATCTGTCTACCCATATAATCTAACAATCTGACTACCCATATAATCTGACAATCTGACTACCCATATAATCTGACTACCCATATAATCTAACCACTTGACTATCCATATAATCTAACAATCTGACTACCCATATAATCTGACAATCTGACTATCCATATAATCTAACTACTTGACTACCCATATAATCTTACTACCCATATAATCTAACAATCTGTCTACCCATATAATCTAACAATCTGACTATCCATATAATCTAACAATCTGTCTACCCATATAATCTAACAATCTGACTACCCATATAATCTAACAATCTGACTACCCATATAATCTAACAATCTGTATACCCATATAATCTAACAATCTGACTACCCATATAATCTGACAATCTGACTACCCATATAATCTAACCACTTGACTATCCATATAATCTAACAATGTGACTACCCATATAATCTGACCACTAGACTACCCATATAATCTGACTATCCATATAATCTAACTCCTTGACTACCCATATAATCTTACTACCCATATAATCTAACAATCTGACTATCCATATAATCTAACAATCTGACTATCCATATAATCTAACAATCTGTCTATCCATATAATCTAACAATCTGACTATCCATATAATCTAACAATCTGACTACCCATATAATCTAACAATCTGACTATCCATATAATCTAACAATCTGACTATCCATATAATCTAACAATCTGTCTATCCAAATAATCTAACAATCTGACTATCCATATAATCTAACAATCTGAATATGCATATAATCTAACAATCTGACTATCCATATAATCTAACAATCTGACTATCCATATAATCTAACAATCTGACTATCCATATAATCTGACAATCTGACTACCCATATAATCTAACAATCTGACTATCCATATACTCTAACAATCTGACTATCCATATAATCTAACCACTTGATTACCCATATAATCTGACTACCCATATAATCCAACCACTTGACTATCCATATAATCTAACAATCTGACTACGCATATAATCTGACCACTTGACTACCCATATAATCTGACAATCTGTCTACCCATATAATCTAACAATCTGACTACCCATATAATCTGACAATCTGACTATCCATATAATCTGACAATCTGACTACCCATATAATCTAACAATCTGTCTACCCATATAATCTAACAATCTGTCTACCCATATAATCTAACAATCTGACTACCCATATAATCTGACAATCTGACTACCCATATAATCTGACTACCCATATAATCTAACCACTTGACTATCCATATAATCTAACAATCTGACTACCCATATAATCTGACCACTAGACTACCCATACAATCTGACTATCCATATAATCTAACTACTTGACTACCCATATAATCTTACTACCCATATAATCTAACAATGTGACTATCCATATAATCTAACAATCTGTCTACCCATATAATCTAACAATCTGACTACCCATATAATCTAACAATCTGACTATCCATATAATCTGACAATCTGACTACCCATATAATCTGACTACCCATATAATCTAACAATCTGACTATCCATATAATCTAACAATCTGACTATCCATATAATCTAACAATCTGACTACCCATATAATCTGACAATCTGACTACCCATATAATCTGACTACCCATATAATCTAACCACTTGACTATCCATATAATCTAACAATCTGACTACCCATATAATCTGACCACTAGACTACCCATATAATCTGACTATCCATATAATCTAACTACTTGACTACCCATATAATCTTACTACCCATATAATCTAACAATCTGACTATCCATATAATCTAACAATCTGTCTACCCATATAATCTAACAATCTGTCTACCCATATAATCTAACAATCTGACTACCCATATAATCTAACAATCTGTCTACCCATATAATCTAACAATCTGTCTACCCATATAATCTAACAATCTGACTACCCATATAATCTGACAATCTGACTACCCATATAATCTGACTACCCATATAATCTAACCACTTGACTATCCATATAATCTAACAATCTGACTACCCATATAATCTGACCACTAGACTACCCATATAATCTGACAATCTGACTATCCATATAATCTAACTACTTGACTACCCATATAATCTGACTACCCATATAATCTAACAATCTGACTATCCATATAATCTAACAATCTGTCTACCCATATAATCTAACAATCTGACTACCCATATAATCTGACAATCTGACTACCCATATAATCTGACTACCCATATAATCTAACCACTTGACTATCCATATAATCTAACAATCTGACTACCCATATAATCTGACAATCTGACTATCCATATAATCTAACTACTTGACTACCCATATAATCTTACTACCCATATAATCTAACAATCTGTCTACCCATATAATCTAACAATCTGACTATCCATATAATCTAACAATCTGTCTACCCATATAATCTAACAATCTGACTACCCATATAATCTAACAATCTGACTACCCATATAATCTAACAATCTGTATACCCATATAATCTAACAATCTGACTACCCATATAATCTGACAATCTGACTACCCATATAATCTGACTACCCATATAATCTAACCACTTGACTATCCATATAATCTAACAATGTGACTACCCATATAATCTGACCACTAGACTACCCATATAATCTGACTATCCATATAATCTAACTCCTTGACTACCCATATAATCTTACTACCCATATAATCTAACAATCTGACTATCCATATAATCTAACAATCTGACTATCGATATAATCTAACAATCTGTCTATCCATATAATCTAACAATCTGACTATCCATATAATCTAACAATCTGACTACCCATATAATCTAACAATCTGACTATCCATATAATCTAACAATCTGACTATCCATATAATCTAACAATCTGTCTATCCAAATAATCTAACAATCTGACTATCCATATAATCTAACAATCTGAATATGCATATAATCTAACAATCTGACTATCCATATAATCTAACAATCTGACTATCCATATAATCTAACAATCTGACTATCCATATAATCTGACAATCTGACTATCCATATAATCTGACAATCTGACTACCCATATAATCTAACAATCTGACTATCCATATACTCTAACAATCTGACTATCCATATAATCTAACCACTTGATTACCCATATAATCTGACTACCCATATAATCCAACCACTTGACTATCCATATAATCTAACAATCTGACTACGCATATAATCTGACCACTTGACTACCCATATAATCTGACAATCTGTCTACCCATATAATCTAACAATCTGACTACCCATATAATCTGACAATCTGACTATCCATATAATCTGACAATCTGACTACCCATATAATCTAACAATCTGTCTACCCATATAATCTAACAATCTGTCTACCCATATAATCTAACAATCTGACTACCCATATAATCTGACAATCTGACTACCCATATAATCTGACTACCCATATAATCTAACCACTTGACTATCCATATAATCTAACAATCTGACTACCCATATAATCTGACCACTAGACTACCCATACAATCTGACTATCCATATAATCTAACTACTTGACTACCCATATAATCTTACTACCCATATAATCTAACAATGTGACTATCCATATAATCTAACAATCTGTCTACCCATATAATCTAACAATCTGACTACCCATATAATCTAACAATCTGACTATCCATATAATCTGACAATCTGTCTACCCATATAATCTAACAATCTGACTACCCATATAATCTGACAATCTGACTATCCATATAATCTGACAATCTGACTACCCATATAATCTAACAATCTGTCTACCCATATAATCTAACAATCTGTCTACCCATATAATCTAACAATCTGACTACCCATATAATCTGACAATCTGACTACCCATATAATCTGACTACCCATATAATCTAACCACTTGACTATCCATATAATCTAACAATCTGACTACCCATATAATCTGACCACTAGACTACCCATACAATCTGACTATCCATATAATCTAACTACTTGACTACCCATATAATCTTACTACCCATATAATCTAACAATGTGACTATCCATATAATCTAACAATCTGTCTACCCATATAATCTAACAATCTGACTACCCATATAATCTAACAATCTGACTATCCATATAATCTGACAATCTGACTACCCATATAATCTGACTACCCATATAATCTAACAATCTGACTATTCATATAATCTAACAATCTGACTATCCATATAATCTAACAATCTGACTACCCATATAATCTGACAATCTGACTACCCATATAATCTGACTACCCATATAATCTAACCACTTGACTATCCATATAATCTAACAATCTGACTACCCATATAATCTGACCACTAGACTACCCATATAATCTGACTATCCATATAATCTAACTACTTGACTACCCATATAATCTTACTACCCATATAATCTAACAATCTGACTATCCATATAATCTAACAATCTGTCTACCCATATAATCTAACAATATGTCTACCCATATAATCTAACAATCTGACTACCCATATAATCTAACAATCTGTCTACCCATATAATCTAACAATCTGTCTACCCATATAATCTAACAATCTGACTACCCATATAATCTGACAATCTGACTACCCATATAATCTGACTACCCATATAATCTAACCACTTGACTATCCATATAATCTAACAATCTGACTACCCATATAATCTGACCACTAGACTACCCATATAATCTGACAATCTGACTATCCATATAATCTAACTACTTGACTACCCATATAATCTGACTACCCATATAATCTAACAATCTGACTATCCATATAATCTAACAATCTGTCTACCCATATAATCTAACAATCTGACTACCCATATAATCTGACAATCTGACTACCCATATAATCTGACTACCCATATAATCTAACCACTTGACTATCCATATAATCTAACAATCTGACTACCCATATAATCTGACTATCCATATAATCTAACTACTTGACTACCCATATAATCTTACTACCCATATAATCTAACAATCTGTCTACCCATATAATCTAACAATCTGACTATCCATATAATCTAACAATCTGTCTACCCATATAATCTAACAATCTGACTACCCATATAATCTAACAATCTGACTACCCATATAATCTAACAATCTGTATACCCATATAATCTAACAATCTGACTACCCATATAATCTGACAATCTGACTACCCATATAATCTGACTACCCATATAATCTAACCACTTGACTATCCATATAATCTAACAATGTGACTACCCATATAATCTGACCACTAGACTACCCATATAATCTGACTATCCATATAATCTAACTCCTTGACTACCCATATAATCTTACTACCCATATAATCTAACAATCTGACTATCCATATAATCTAACAATCTGACTATCCATATAATCTAACAATCTGTCTATCCATATAATCTAACAATCTGACTATCCATATAATCTAACAATCTGACTACCCATATAATCTAACAATCTGACTATCCATATAATCTAACAATCTGACTATCCATATAATCTAACAATCTGTCTATCCAAATAATCTAACAATCTGACTATCCATATAATCTAACAATCTGAATATGCATATAATCTAACAATCTGACTATCCATATAATCTAACAATCTGACTATCCATATAATCTAACAATCTGACTATCCATATAATCTGACAATCTGACTATCCATATAATCTGACAATCTGACTACCCATATAATCTAACAATCTGACTATCCATATACTCTAACAATCTGACTATCCATATAATCTAACCACTTGATTACCCATATAATCTGACTACCCATATAATCCAACCACTTGACTATCCATATAATCTAACAATCTGACTACGCATATAATCTGACCACTTGACTACCCATATAATCTGACAATCTGTCTACCCATATAATCTAACAATCTGACTACCCATATAATCTGACAATCTGACTATCCATATAATCTGACAATCTGACTACCCATATAATCTAACAATCTGTCTACCCATATAATCTAACAATCTGTCTACCCATATAATCTAACAATCTGACTACCCATATAATCTGACAATCTGACTACCCATATAATCTGACTACCCATATAATCTAACCACTTGACTATCCATATAATCTAACAATCTGACTACCCATATAATCTGACCACTAGACTACCCATACAATCTGACTATCCATATAATCTAACTACTTGACTACCCATATAATCTTACTACCCATATAATCTAACAATGTGACTATCCATATAATCTAACAATCTGTCTACCCATATAATCTAACAATCTGACTACCCATATAATCTAACAATCTGACTATCCATATAATCTGACAATCTGACTACCCATATAATCTGACTACCCATATAATCTAACAATCTGACTATCCATATAATCTAACAATCTGACTATCCATATAATCTAACAATCTGACTACCCATATAATCTGACAATCTGACTACCCATATAATCTGACTACCCATATAATCTAACCACTTGACTATCCATATAATTTAACAATCTGACAACCCATATAATCTGACCACTAGACTACCCATATAATCTGACAATCTGACTATCCATATAATCTAACTACTTGACTACCCATATAATCTTACTACCCATATAATCTAACAATCTGACTATCCATATAATCTAACAATCTGTCTACCCATATAATCTAACAATCTGTCTACCCATATAATCTAACAATCTGACTACCCATATAATCTAACAATCTGTCTACCCATATAATCTAACAATCTGTCTATCCATATAATCTAACAATCTGTCTATCCATATAATCTAACAATCTGACTATCCATATAATCTAACAATCTGACTATCCATATAATCTAACAATCTGACTATCCATATAATCTAACAATCTGTCTATCCATATAATCTAACAATCTGTCTATCCATATAATCTAACAATCTGACTATCCATATAATCTAACAATCTGAATATCCATATAATCTAACAATCTGACTATCAATATAATCTAACAATCTGACTATCCATATAATCTAACAATCTGACTATCCATATAATCTGACAATCTGACTACCCATATAATCTAACAATCTGACTATCCATATACTCTAACAATCTGACTATCCATATAATCTAACCACTTGATTACCCATATAATCTGACTACCCATATAATCCAACCACTTGACTATCCATATAATCTAACAATCTGACTACGCATATAATCTGACCACTTGACTACCCATATAATCTAACAATCTGACTACCCATATAATCTAACAATCTGACTACCCATATAATCTAACAATCTGACTACGCATATAATCTGACGACTTGACTACCCATATAATCTAACAATCTGACTACCGATATAATCTAACAATCTGACTATCCATATAATCTAACAATCTGACTATCCATATAATCTAACAATCTGTCTATCCATATAATCTAACAATCTGACTATCCATATAATCTAACAATCTGACTATCCATATAATCTAACAATCTGACTACCCATATAATCTAACAATCTGACTATCCATATAATCTAACAATCTGACTACCCATATAATCTAACAATCTGACTACTCATATAATCTAACAATCTGACTACCCATATAATCTAACAATCTGACTACCCATATAATCTAACAATCTGACTACCCATATAATCTAACAATCTGACTACCCATATAATCTAACAATCTGACTACCCATATAATCTAACAATCTGACTACGCATATAATCTGACCACTTGACTACCCATATAATCTGACCACTAGACTACCCATATAATCTAACAATCTGTCTACCCATATAATCTAACAATCTGACTACCCATATAATCTAACAATCTGACTACCCATATAATCTAACAATCTGACTATCCATATAATCTGACAATCTGACTACCCATATAATCTGACTACCCATATAATCTAACAATCTGACTATCCATATAATCTAACAATCTGACTATCCATATAATCTAACAATCTGACTACCCATATAATCTGACAATCTGACTACCCATATAATCTGACTACCCATATAATCTAACCACTTGACTATCCATATAATTTAACAATCTGACAACCCATATAATCTGACCACTAGACTACCCATATAATCTGACAATCTGACTATCCATATAATCTAACTACTTGACTACCCATATAATCTTACTACCCATATAATCTAACAATCTGACTATCCATATAATCTAACAATCTGTCTACCCATATAATCTAACAATCTGTCTACCCATATAATCTAACAATCTGACTACCCATATAATCTAACAATCTGTCTACCCATATAATCTAACAATCTGTCTATCCATATAATCTAACAATCTGTCTATCCATATAATCTAACAATCTGACTATCCATATAATCTAACAATCTGACTATCCATATAATCTAACAATCTGACTATCCATATAATCTAACAATCTGTCTATCCATATAATCTAACAATCTGTCTATCCATATAATCTAACAATCTGACTATCCATATAATCTAACAATCTGAATATCCATATAATCTAACAATCTGACTATCAATATAATCTAACAATCTGACTATCCATATAATCTAACAATCTGACTATCCATATAATCTGACAATCTGACTACCCATATAATCTAACAATCTGACTATCCATATACTCTAACAATCTGACTATCCATATAATCTAACCACTTGATTACCCATATAATCTGACTACCCATATAATCCAACCACTTGACTATCCATATAATCTAACAATCTGACTACGCATATAATCTGACCACTTGACTACCCATATAATCTAACAATCTGACTACCCATATAATCTAACAATCTGACTACCCATATAATCTAACAATCTGACTACGCATATAATCTGACGACTTGACTACCCATATAATCTAACAATCTGACTACCGATATAATCTAACAATCTGACTATCCATATAATCTAACAATCTGACTATCCATATAATCTAACAATCTGTCTATCCATATAATCTAACAATCTGACTATCCATATAATCTAACAATCTGACTATCCATATAATCTAACAATCTGACTACCCATATAATCTAACAATCTGACTATCCATATAATCTAACAATCTGACTACCCATATAATCTAACAATCTGACTACTCATATAATCTAACAATCTGACTACCCATATAATCTAACAATCTGACTACCCATATAATCTAACAATCTGACTACTCATATAATCTAACAATCTGACTACCCATATAATCTGACAATCTGACTATCCATATAATCTAACTACTTGACTACCCATATAATCTTACTACCCATATAATCTAACAATCTGACTATCCATATAATCTAACAATCTGACTATCCATATAATCTAACAATCTGTCTATCCATATAATCTAACAATCTGACTATCCATATAATCTAACAATCTGACTACCCATATAATCTAACAATCTGACTATCCATATAATCTAACAATCTGACTATCCATATAATCTAACAATCTGTCTATCCATATAATCTAACAATCTGACTATCCATATAATCTAACAATCTGACTATCCATATAATCTAACAATCTGACTATCCATATAATCTAACAATCTGACTATCCATATAATCTGACTATCCATATAATCTGAAAATCTGACTACCCATATAATCTAACAATCTGACTATCCATATAATCTAACAATCTGACTATCCATATAATCTAACCACTTGATTACCCATATAATCTGACTACCCATATAATCCAACCACTTGACTATCCATATAATCTAACAATCTGACTACGCATATAATCTGACCACTTGACTACCCATATAATCTAACAATCTGACTACCCATATAATCTAACAATCTGACTACCCATATAATCTAACAATCTGACTACGCATATAATCTGACGACTTGACTACCCATATAATCTAACAATCTGACTACCCATATAATCTAACAATCTGACTACCCATATAATCTAACAATCTGACTACCCATATAATCTAACAATCTGACTACCCATATAATCTAACAATCTGACTACCCATATAATCTAACAATCTGACTACCCATATAATCTAACAATCTGACTACGCATATAATCTGACCACTTGACTACCCATATAATCTGACCACTAGACTACCCATATAATCTAACAATCTGTCTACCCATATAATCTAACAATCTGACTACCCATATAATCTAACAATCTGACTACTCATATAATCTAACAATCTGACTACCCATATAATCTAACAATCTGACTACCCATATAATCTAACAATCTGACTACCCATATAATCTAACAATCTGACTACTCATATAATCTAACAATCTGACTACTCATATAATCTAACAATCTGACTACCCATATAATCTAACCACTTGACTACCCATATAATCTAACAATCTGACTATCCATATAATCTAACAATCTGACTATCCATATAATCTGACCACTTGACTACCCATGTAATCTAACCACCTAACTACTTTTAATCTAACCACATAGCTGTTCTCATTTGATTATTTCATGACATATTCTACTGATGTATAAAATATATCTTCAGGCATCACTCCCATGTTACAGCTGGTACGACAGGTATTTAAAGACCCAGATGACAACACAGAACTATGGCTCATCTTTGCAAATCAGGTAGATATTGATTATCAATTCTTTATAAGTGAAAAATATGTTTAAAATGGCTTTGCTTATATTTCAGCATTGTCTTCTTCTGAATATCATAAGAACATCAGTTATCTGACTAGAACACCAGTATCTTCATTGAATTGTTTGATGCATTTCTTCACATTTAACTGTCAGTCATCGGACCATTTCTTCGTAAATAATGTCAGTCTTTAACACTTGGGGGGGGGGGGTGTCTGGGACAGATATCTACAAATATATTACCTGCCAAAATCTCAAAGACAATAACAATCTCCTGAGGAGGAAAGACCAGAATATCATCTTCTGACATCGCACAACATGTACAGCTTGTATAACAATCACCTGAACAGAATACAATCACAACTCACTTCAAGGTGCTGGTTGTGTACTCATCCTTATGAAACTGTTGCCACCACCTTTTTGAATGGCAAGAACTGATTTACATTAGGAAAATGCTTCTCCCTCTGAGAGTGTGCGGTGTTCCTCTAATGTAATACTTTATAGAACATAACAACAGCTCACAATTGCATGTATAAATCACATAATGGCATTAGTTCAAAGGGCATGAGCCCATGGACCACTGGATCAGCAACCAATATACTGGTTCAGTACTTTCTGTTTAATCTTGTTAATGTATATATTATCCATCTCCAGAGATATGTCTAAAGTTAATAAAAATTTTGTAGTAAAGATAAGGATAAAAAATTTAACAATCAAGTCTTATGGGTATAACACCAATACACGACTTCATCAGAAGATGGTTTGGTCATGTCGCACAACTCTCTCAGATTCATCAAAAAGTGGTATCTGTTTAGATATATAACATACGGTCAGATGACATCCATGCACAAGATTATATATATATGTGACATATTCTTTCCAGAGTGTAGTCTTCATATCATGTGACATATTCTTTCCAGAGTGTAGTCTTCATATCATGTGACATTCTTTCCAAAGTGTAGTCTTCCTTATGAATCTCTTGAAATCCCCTCAGTCTCTGGCAAGTTGTCCCATTTCCTCTAGTGACATTTGCATGCATTCCTGAATGTCTCTTGTCCAACGACATCTTTGTTGGACTCTGCCCCTACAACACTTTCCATGCCATCATATCTCTTGACATGGCTGAAAAACACTGAACTTCATTCATTAATATGGTGTTTAAAAGCCAGCCTTCTTGAACATTGATTTCTCTTAACACGTCTTGGTTGGTCTTTCTTGCTGTCCATGATATTCTCAGGACTCTTCTATAGCACTTCATTTCAAAGGCCACAAGATGCACTTTGGTAACAGCACTTTCTAGAAAAAGTGATAATTACTGTCCAGTGCATATAGATTCAGAAGTCTGGGCTTTTTTCAGTGAGAATTCCTCAGATGGAGATGTTATTGTTTACACTGATAGATCCATGATTCGGCACATGCTCATTGCTTGGTCATTCACTGCATAATTCAGAGGGAAATGTATTAGGGAAGAAAGTGGTGCTTTTTGTACTAATTCTGTACAACCAGAATTAGTATGACGATGGAGGTGATGGCGGTGAGCATTTATGGGAAGACCTCCAGTGACGTAATGCTTGTTATAATCAAGAATTAATAAAATCCTGTAATGAGCTGAAGTTTACATATTCCTGAACTAATATTTATTTATTGCTATTTTTAGACAGAAAAAATGATGTGGCTGGAGTCTCAGAGTGCTACAGATATTTTTTTTATTACTGCATCTATCAATATGCTGGAAAGATTCAGTCAGGCTATCTGCACCATAATTGGCTAGAGTCAATTATGAAATCTGTGTTCAAAAAAGTTACCTTCATTTTTGTACCTCTACACATGGGTGTTAAAGGAAATGAGAGAACAGACAAACTTGTCAGCGTGGCCACACAGATTGGTATGTAATCAAGAAGTTAGGTCAGTTGGAAGATATGGGGTATATTTCTTCTTCCATGTCTATGACTAGAATGCAGGACCTGGGAGTGAAGCGTGGTGTTGCAAGAAACAAGCAGCATACAGTAATCAACCAACACAAAACCTGAACATTCTACGAACAGGACACAACCGACTCCGCAGTCACATGTATACAAAGTTCAAGATTGGCAACACAGCCATGTGGACAGGCAGCACAGAGTGCCAAACATATACTTCAAGAGTGTTCTGAGCATGAAATGCTGAGGCAGACATATTGGCCAGAGGAAACAACACTGGAATGAAAACTCTATGGGACAGTGTATGAACTACAAAAGACAGTGAGTTTTATTAAGGAGACAGAATTACAGACATAGACATGTTTCAAGTGAACGAAAGAAGAAGAAGAAGAAAATATCAAAAGTGATATTACCAATAAGAGCATATAATACAAGAATATCCGGGCATAAAGCCAAAGGTAGACCAAGAAAACGGTGGATAGAAAACATCAAGGTAACCTTGAAAAAACATGGACTAAATGCAACCTCGGCGACACATCTGGTCTTGAAACTACAGCTTAAGCTACCACCCCTACGCTTAACGGCAGGTGTGAAAACGATCAACAATCATTCACCTGGGGAAAGACAATAGACAATCAAAAGTGATTTAGCCATAACTGACTTGTACAATAAGCGTATACATTATAAATTCATCAGCTCCTCAGCAACACGTACATCTTGAGCTCCAACAATGATCTCTAAAAAAAAACATGACACTTATGAGCTCAAAAGACTTCAAGGTTATTCCCTCCTTTTTTACAATTAACACCAGAAAAAATAAAGATAGAAAAATAAAAGCTGATGGACCGGTTATCTGAGCATTTATGGGAAGACCTCCAGTGACGTAATGCTTGTTATAATCAAGAATTAATAAAATCTTGTAATGAGTTGAAGTTTATATATTCTTGAATTAATATTTATTTATTGCTATTTTTAGACAGAAGAAGATATACTGCTACGTTCAGAGCTAGAGGAGATTCAGAATTCCCATCCAACTCGCTTTCACTTGTGGTACACCTTAGACCGACCAGAGGGTGGTATGTTGTTCTTTACATCATCATTCATTGGAAAAATTCTGAATAATCACTCTCTCATGACCCTCCACAGCTTTATAACCATAATTCTTTTAACCAGTTCCATTTTTGACTTTTTTCCTTGCCATTATTTTCTCTGTTGTCATCTGCTTCTTTTGTAATTCATTGTTTTCTGTTGTCACAAGATGTTACTGCGCCAAGTTTATTTGCAAACCAAAATTTTTGTTTTTCATATATATATATATATATATATATATATATATATATGAAAAACAAAAATATACACATACACACAGGGAAACCCAGTCAGTGTTGCAACCAGGAGACTGGACCTCTAGTTCAGGGTACAAATAATAGGGCCACTGTCTTCTTTCAAGGCATGTCATAGGAGGCAATAAAGGAACATTGGGGGATGAGCTGACAACCTGTAAAAAAAAACCATTGTCACTGCATGTCTTATCTCTATATCTTACTTTTGTCTTCAGTCAAATGGTCCCTGTGGATGACAAAGAAATGCAGACCAGTGAACATTGTGCCTTTGTCTGTCCTTTTGTGGAAGACTCAAGGGTGGTGGGTAAATGCTAAAAGTGCCATCACTGCTGACAGGGCAAGAGATTTGTCAGAAGAATAATAGGCAGGTTAACCCAGACATACATGATGCACTCATGGCTGAACATGATCTTGGAATACTGCTGTACTAGAGTGCCTCCTTCTAGGACTAACTATGCCTTCATTTAACCCCATGCTCACACAACCATGCCTTTGAGATGGCAAACCTTTTTCGAGTTCGGGTGTCACCTCGGTTACTCATATGAATAGAATCTGTGTCTTTGTCAGAAAGGCTGTGGGCTTTCATTGAGCTACCTGGGGGGTTACTCAGATGAAGAGGATCTGTGAGGACCTGCTCACAGCTTATGATATGGGAAAGCCCAGATACAATGCATAGTCATTCCTGTATAACCTGAGTAAGATCTTCTGCATTTGATTTCAAACTTCTGCTGGTTAGAAGAATCTAGTCTGAAGAAAGGAAAGTTTTTTTTGTCATAGTTTGCATTTTGACTGATTTTCACACATTTCAGCCTGATACAGCTGACTTCAGCGAAACCATTGGGTCAACTGCCAGTGGGATACGATAGCCACAGTTAGCCTCTACACCCAAAATTCTGTAGTTAATGGAATGTTGCAGATGATAATGTTGTTATTCTTTGCTTTCCTTTCAGGTTCCCAGCAAAGAAACATGGATCTACTTCTTTCCATTCCCTGTGCTAGTGAATTATAGGGTCATGCTCTATTGCTTGTACTCAGTAGTATAGCACTCATGACAACTCTGTATGTTCTTCATCAATATCATAAAGTCAGTTCTCCCCTTAAAGTCAATCTCCCCTTATTTCTACATCCCATCATCTTGTTCAAGGTTTAGAATTATGCTTGATGAATATAACATACAAGTAAGTCAATTCTTCACAAATAGTTTATATGCAAAGATAAATTTAGAGATAAGGAGGAAATAACTATAAAAGTACCTGCTTTAAAGGACTAGTGCCAATAATAAATTGTGTGTTCATCAGTGATATTTCCAAATATTCTTCTTAGATATGTTCTCATGCATATTGAAGCTGTACTTTAATATTGTTTTGTCATTTATTTTTCACTAGACTGGAAGTACAGCTCAGGCTTTATCAATGATGAGATGATTAAGAAACACCTGCCCCCACCAGGACCGGACACAATTGTTCTCATGTGTGGACCACCACCGATGATCAACTTTGCTTGCATACCAAATTTGGACAAACTCGGATATAAATCAGAGTCCAGATTTAGTTACTGAGATAATTAGTTTCTCATAGGTTTCGATGTAAGCTTGAAGACATTTTTGTGCCTTTTTTGTAGATGTAAATATGTGATTTCAAGACGTATGATATCATATTAGTTTTTGTAGATGTCTGTTTGCATTTACTCACAAACAACCAGCACAAATTAACGTGTGATTTCTGCAAGCGAGCATGAAGTATGTTGCCTTACAGTTTAAATACTGTGTATAATCATTATAAAGCCCACTCGATCACAAATACCCCCACCTTCTTACCGATTATAAACTGATTTCCCCCCTCCCCGATTTTGGAAATGAAAATACATCATTTCTATCATTGTTGCCTTTTAATTACAGTACCTGCTAATGGTATACAAAATTACTGTAGGCCTACTTACCGGTAGCTAAAATCCTTCAAAGTCAGATTCATCTGAGTTTTCAAACAATGTATGAAACATTTCTTCTGTTTTAACATTGTCCTATAATAACTTTGTTGCGATAATCTTCAGCCTCACTATTAATAATGATTCATAAGCAGATCTCTTTCTTTTGCATTTAATTATTTCACTATACATTTTCAAGATTACGGTATAATGCTATTTCTAATGTTGGTTCTTTCATAAACAATGGAGGTAAACATTTGGTGAATGAGTGCACATTGTATCTGTGCAGAAGCAAGAATATACCGGTACATTAGCGCTTCTTATGTGACATCAGAATAACACAGTCAGCTATTGTAAACGGTCAAAATTAGCAGTATATAAATTGTCGGCTATAGGATAATAAGCTTATCCATTCATAAGCTGGCGACGACCTCTTTTTTCCTACTGAAGTTTTTCCAACAAAAGTGGGCTTTAGATCAAATATATATACGGTAGTGCAGTATAGTCTTAGCCTGGTCTGGCACATATGATTTCAGTATGCCTTTGATTTGGGTGGCTTCCCGATCTTTGTCAGTTTTTCTATCTGTTGTCATGTATAGCAGCTTTTAGTTGTGATGATTTATTATCCAAGTGCCATTTGACTGACCAGCAGGTTAAAACATGCCCGTAGGTGACAGTTTTTGGGATGGAAACAATAGATAGGAAGTTGTATTTGGGTCAACTATCGTCTATCTCTTGTGTAATTAGATAGTCCAGTGTCCTCAGATATGTAACCTTCCCTCATCTGAGAGCTTGGTTTCATTTAAGAAATGCTCATCAGTAGAGTTGAACTAGGGTGTGTTCACCCTCTTAGATGAGGTTTCCTTAAGGCATGTCCAAGTCTGATCCTCTGCACATTTATTTCAGGACTGGACAATATTACTTCCTGCCTTTGCTTTTATGCCTCGTGCTTCCAGAAGATAACTAGAAGGTTATTCTCTGCCCACGCCTGCTTTCATTGTGGCTTCCTTGTTGCATTTTATAAAAGATAGCTAGAAACTTATTCTCTACTGACACCTGCTTTCAATGTGGCTTGTTGCATTTTATCGACTGTTACCACCAGTTATGCAAAAAATAGCCTAGTCTTGCTTCTCAAGAAACTCACTCACTACACTAGCTTTCATGAGATATGGGACATAATAACCTGGCAGTCCAGGCTGGTTGTTGTAATACACTGTGCTGTGTGTTTTAGTTGTGGAGACCAGGAGGTGTCAGAGATATTGTTTGTCTTATGCAATTATAATATCTGTCTACATTGCCAGAACGCAATCCTAAGACTTTAGCCACGTGTTTCACTTGAGCTTCTAAACTACTTCTTTCACAAAGAGGTGCCTCTAGGGTCTTGCCTATTTGATAGCAATGGTAGCTGTACACGACCTGTGCGATAATCCTTTGCATTCCTCTGTAGATGTAAATGTGTGCCTTGAAGGCATTTGTATTATTATCTGTAGATGTAAATGTGTGCTTTAAAGGCATTTGTAATATTAGTATCTGTAGATGTAAATGTGTGCCTTGAAGGTATTAGTAATATTAGTATCTGTAGATGTAAATGTGTGCCTTGAAGGTATTAGTAATATTAGTATCTGTAGATGTAAATGTGTGCCTTGAAGGTATTAGTAATATTAGTATCTGTAGATGTAAATGTGTGCCTTGAAGGTATTAGTAATATTAGTATCTGTAGATGTAAATGTGTGCTTTGAAGGCATTTGTAATATTAGTATCTGTAGATGTAAATGTGTGTTTTACGTTGATGGTTGCTGATCCAGCGGTCCATGGGCTCATGCCCTTTGACCTAAATGGCATTATAGATCAGTCATTCATCATCAACACTGCTTTTGGATTTTCTGCACCTTCTGGTGGGAAAACTATCAAAGAATCCAATGGTGTGTTCATTACAACCAGGATCTGTGATATGATGGAGATAAAGTCTATGACAGAGGTACTGTCATTGCTGATGTCACATAACTATTCTCATGCATGCATACTTAGTGACTGAATGAACAACTCCCGCAAAGTTAAAGCACGAGTTATCCATCATCAATGGCTGGAATTATTGACAAATTCTATGACCAGAAATATTACCTTTATATTTGGGCCAGGAGCACGCCGATACACTGACGAGCATGGCCACTGTGTCAGTGAATTGATCTGGCATAGATAATGCGTAAAAAGGACCTTGTCTTCTCTGAGGATTTTCAAGAGTGTGAATCATTGTTGCTCTCAAGACTACATGAGATAAGTGTAAAGATCGAAACAGCCTGTAAAGAGAAACATAATAGATATATGAAAAGAAAGATAAATCAGCATTGATTTGGAACTATCAGTCGCTATACTTTCATGGATTTAATGAATGTGGGTCGGAGCACTTATGTACTTGTCCTGTGTGCGTTGATGATAATCTGCAGTCATAGCTCAAATGTGTACTGTGAAGCCGTTTGTTATATTAGTTTATTCATCATCATCATCAAGTGCCATCTCAGCAACAAAGGTTGGCTGCAACAAATCTCCAATATCCCCTGTCTCTTGTTTTGGTGGTTCACTCTGCTAGACTGTAACCTGTCCATCTTGTGATGTTACTCTTCCACTTGTATCTCTGTCTACCTCTTGCTCGCTTCCCTTCTGTCTTCTAATTGTTTATTTAGTGTCCATGTTTCTGAGCCATACATTCTTCTTCAGCGTTCGTTCTCAAACACCTGCTGGATTTCTCTTGTAACAGGACAATGGTCCTACAAGATTTCCAGTTGAATGTAGTCCAGAGAATGGAAATGCATATGTTGCCATTTTATTTGCGCCAATGGGCCAACACATCCGTCTTTGGCGGGATCCATACATTAATATAGTATATTAGTTTATGTACATGCAAATATGTGATTTGGGATTTAAAGACATTTGGTATTAGTTTTTGTAAATGTAACTGCATGATATGAAGACATTTGTTATATTAGTTTTTTTAGATGCAAATGTGTTATTTGAAGTCCTCTCATTCTACAGACTTGTGTGTCAGTTAATATTTTGTATTTATTCATGGATTAATTTTTTTGAACACTTTTTTTTTTATTGCTTTAGTTCTTTACTGCTTTGAATCTTTTGAGTTTATTTTAATTTTTGTTTTTTTATGATATAAAATTTAACAGCACTTTTATAATGAAATGGATAGAATGCTTTCTGTGGAACTGAGAAAATTGAGTGCTTTCCTTCTTGTATCAGTTGTCATCAGGTAACCTCACTGAAAAAAATGATTATTTTGATTACTGAATTTTTAGAGGTAAAATTAGTGAGGAAGAAAGCAAAATCATGCAAAATGAGCAGCTCGAAAAGTTGGGAATGAAGGATGTGCAGATAGTTGTCACTGTGAGAAAATCAGAAACATTCTAAATACCATCATATGAAGGAAACTACAGTATTATGGACACTTAAAGAGACATGATGGTCTCGAAAGGCTGATTCTGGAGGGCAGAGTACTAGGCGAATGATTTGATTGAATTTGAGAACCCCAGGAATTACATACGATTAGCTCTTATTCCTATTTGCATTGGAGAGATTTCTCTGAGCTTTTTTTTTCATACCCAGAGGATTCCACTTCCGGCAATGCCTATTGGCGGAACTTTCTACTCATGGGTGGGGGTACATGTTACAAGATGAGCTGATAGTTTGCTTGGGTCACCCATTATTTGTCTATCTTCTGACGAGGCGCTTCACATCCAGCGAGCTGTTCCTCATGTAGGAAGACCATTCCATTACCACCTTTTTTGTCCCTAGGTCCCACACTTAATTTCTTCCATATGAGCTGTGTTGGGTAACAGCTACTGTTGAATTAGATTCTGTGTTGATACACCTTCCTAGATGAGGTGCTGCTTTGCCAAACACGTTGGGGGTCTGGGATTTGACCTGTGCATTTCTCACGCACTAGCCTCGTCTGCTTCAGATGGCCTTCCAATCCATCGCCAGGTACTATCTGTGTATTTTGACTCTTCGCCATTGAGTATATTACCCAAAGAGGTAAGTAAAATACGAATCTCAGATGAGGAGCTTCGCAGTGAGCCCTTGGGTACAGAACTAAATTCTCTCTGTATAAGACATGTTGGGCAATGGACGACGATCGAGTTGGGCTAGGTTTTTGCAGTGTCATTAGAGACTTGCATCCCCCTCTACATTGCCCGCAATGTCCAGATTCCAAGTCTCAACACCGCTTCGATCAAACTTATGAACAATCAGACATATGAACAATGCACTCCCCAACATTTGTTCTATGCTTGTCCTGTGTGCAATGGGAAGCTGTATTCAAAGCTTTCTTCCATACCCAGGAGTGCATGTTCAAGTTGGCATATCCAATACCTGAGTCATGACTTCTACTTTGAATGGGGTCAATTGTGATGGGACATGTGAGCTTCTGTGTATTCTTGAGCATGAACAGCACTACCGCCATTCATTGTAGCTCTGGTGCCACTGAATTGACTCACGTACACTACTCTGCCATCTAGTGTGTGTTATCTTTTTCAATTGGTACAGTAGAAAATCAAAATGAACTTCAAGTCATGAATAGTACAGCTACAAGAGAAAAACTTTCAACAAGAGAGGTTCCTGTTCTGGTTTGGAACCCGTGTCTCCCTGCTTATTTTAGGATTCATTAATCTAAATCAATTTAATTTATTAAATCAATAATTAATTTAAATATATATTTTTTACATGTTTTACATAACTAATCCTAAATATATTTATATTTAAATTAGTAAATGATAAATTAGTAAACTGATAAACATAAGCAAAGTAAATAATAAAATAGGGGGACAAGGTTCCAAACAAAAACTGAGTGTCCTCTAGCAGTAAGCTATATGATGTGTCACTGGAATAGCCACAAGGAAGATCAGGGAAAAAAACACACAGAGAGAAGCTTTGGAAACGAATATAAGATGGGGGAAAAAATGGAAGGACTGTCAGATGACCGTAAAAGGAAGTTGATAGGATTTGCTGAAGACTTGTTCTTCATAGAGAGGGACAGCATAAAAAATCATAGATTTTGTGTCTTATTTTTATATAAATTAAAAATCATAGATTTTGTGTCTTATTTTTATATAAATTAAAAATCATAGATTTTGTGTCTTATTTTTATATAAATTAAAAATCATAGATTTGGAGACTTATTTTTATATAAATTAAAAATCATAGATTTTGTGTCTTATTTTTATATAAATTAAAAATCATAGATTTTGTGTCTTATTTTTATATAAATTAAAAATCATAGATTTTGTGTCTTATTTTTATATAAATTAAAAATCATAGATTTCGTGTCTTATTTTTATATAAATTAAAAATCATAGATTTGGAGACTTATTTAAATATATATATATATTTAATTAAACACTTTTTAAGATATAAGATTATGAAAGGAATCACTTTTGTGTCTTTATTTATCTTTGATAATATATGAATATTTCTAATATTTGTTTTGATGGTTGTTGCTTTATTCACAAATTGTCTTATGTACAAACTTATTTCCAAAAACACGTGGAATTTAAACCAAGTCCACTCAGATGACATCTACTAGCTTTTTGAGTCAACATTTTTCAAATTCGACAACACTGCGTCCATATATTTTTCATATTTCTTTTTGATGAGGTTCTGTGTTGATTCAAGATAAGTTGCAATTCATGATGATATAGTGCAATTCAAAATAAGTTGAGATTCAAGATGATAAAGTGCAATTCAAGATAAGTTGCATTTCAATATATGGTGCGATTCAAGATAAGCTACAATTTAAGATGATATGTTGCAATTCAAGAGAAGTTGCAATTCAAGATGATAGGTGCAATTCGAGATTGGCTGTAATTTAAGATGATAGCTGCAGTTCAATATGATAAAGTATTCATTTACATGATGTTGCTTTGATATTCTTATATATTTTGTTTCAACATTTGTTATTTCTTTGTCAAAATGTTTTTATATTTCCAGCAAGACCACAATGACAAGTGGTAGTTCAGTTCTGATATGTTGAATGCAACCAGAGTTGAGCCAGTTGCAGTATTCATGTTGTGTTTCTTTTGTGTCATTTGTTAGAATACATGGCCTGGGAAACTTGTGTTGGAAACATGTAGTACATTGGAATCAAAAGTGCTATCAACCAACACAGAACCAGAGCAGTCACTTAACACATGCTAAAGCACATACTGAATAGGAGATTGACACACTTATTGACATGCCCAGAGGGCCCTGATGATGTGACACACTTATTGACATGCCCAGAGGGCCCTGATGATGTGAAACACTTATTGACATGCCCAGAGGGCCCTGATGATGTGACACACTTATTGACATGCCCAGAGGGCCCTGATGATGTGACACACTTATTGACATGCCCAGAGGGCCCTGATGATGTGACACACTTATTGACATGCCCAGAGAGTGCTATCATGATGTGACACACTTAATGACATGCCCAGAGTGCCGTGATGATGATTTGACAACTAACAAATTATATTTTTCTCCATCACTCAACCATTTTTCAAAATATTTTTAGTCTTCCCGTGCAACTTTTTGTCAAAATGTTTATTTTTCAAATTTGTTTCGATTTTTCACCATTTATCATGATAATTTTTAATCTACAATTGAATTGGTGGAGGGTGTTTAACTCACAAATTGCCTTATATACATACTAATGTTATGTTTTTGTGAGGTTTTGAGTGAATTGAAATAATATGGTGCTTATACACATATGTTATATATCTATTTACCATTTGCGAAAGTATTTTTTTTAATCACCGACATATCTCTGCTTTTTTTAATAGCATCTTTAGTATATAAAATGTTATGACGTGATTATCAACTTCTACTGATGTTGTTACTTATTATAACTGTGTTATTATTTTAGAGAGTTGTTCTTACAGTATTTTCTAGGTTATGACTAGGTAAGCAGGCAGGTAGGTCCCATGGCGTCGGGAATGAAAATAACTCTTCGTGTGCTAAACTGCTGCAGCTATTTTGGTTAGAACTGGCTACGTGGGGTAGCCGGTTCCCTTCCTTGCTATGTTTACCTTCTCCAACCCATGCATCAGGTACCGATTTACAGCTGAGTCAACTGTATGTCTATAGGAACAGTCATATCAGGCGAGAAATCTTTATTTATGACCCACATTTCTTTTGTCCAGATGTGGTTTCGAACCTGGCATGCTGTAAACCCAGTGATAGTAATCAAGATCACTATCACTGATAGAAGCTTCATTTATACCTAGGTTGTGCCTTGTTATGTAATTTAGGTAATGTTAGAGAAACATATAAGTTGCACCTAAAAATTCAATAATTATTGAAAAGTTATGTTCTATACAGACTACATCTAAATTTTTTCAATATTGGAGTTTGATGTGGTTTTGCCATCCGCCTTGTTCAAGAGAAATATATTAGACTCCAGCTCATGACATCAGGCTTAGTAGATAACTGACATGTCTGAGTGAGAGTCAAACAAATAAGGGAAAATAAATAACTGACTTGTCTGAATGAGAGTCAAATAAGTGAAAAGTAGATAACTGACATGTCTGAGAGTCAAACAAATAAAGGAAAATAAATAACTGACTTGTCTGAATGAGATCAAATAAGCGAAAAGTAGATAACTGACATGTCTGAGTGAGAGTCAAACAAATAAGGGAAAATAAATAACTGACTTGTCTGAATGAGAGTCACATAAATAAGGGAAAATAAATAACTGACATGTCTGAGTGAGAGTCAAACAAATAAAGGAAAATAAATAACTGACTTGTCTGAATGAGATCAAATAAGCGAAAAGTAGATAACTGACATGTCTGAGTGAGAGTCAAACAAATAAGGGAAAATAAATAACTGACTTGTCTGAGTGAGAGTCAAACAAATAAGGGAAAATAAATAACTGACTTGTCTGAATGAGATCAAATAAGGGAAAATACTTTCAATGATCATACAGCATGCTGGTCACCAATCTGAAAGCTAACCACAGTCAAACTTGTTTTACTTTTTTCCTCTAAGTCACTAGCAACACAGTTACCCAGAGTGAGAGCCAGATGAAATAAAAATTTTAAGAGTGACAGTCTTACAAAGTATATCAATAGACAAAGTCAATGTTTTGATCAAGTAAATGAAAAATGTAGGAATTAAATAAATTTATGAAATAGCACATTCTTAATCTTGTATTTATATTGATACTTTTGTGATGTGCTGTTTCATGTACAATACTAATGTAACTTTTGTCTTTGTGCTGTTTCATGTACAATACTAATGTTGTAACTTTTATCTTTGTGCTGTTTCATGTACAATACTAATGTTGTAACTTTTGTCTTTGTGCTGTTTCATGTACAATACTAATGTTGTAACTTTTATCTTTGTGCTGTTTCATGTACAATACTAATGTTGTAACTTTTGCCTTTGTGCTGTTTCATGTACAATACTAATGTTGTAACTTTTGTCTTTGTGCTGTTTCATGTACAATACTAATGTTGTAACTTTTATATTTGTGCTGTTGTCATGAAGAAGTGATCAAACTTGGTATATAGGCCTACTTCTGTACTTGTATATTTGTCAATTTGGTAACTACAACCATTGGACCTTAACACCCTTCATTCCTACATATAGTTATCCTGTTGGCTTGTGTCAAGTTTTCTGTCATTTTATTTTATCAGTCTTTTCAGTTTTTGTATTACTGTGTATTACTCATCACCTGAGAATAAGTGTGACCCATAGAGAACACCTAACAAAGATTTCAGAGCGCATACAACTATAAGAACCAACATACAACCATCAACTATAACAATCAGCCGTTATACCCAGAGAGATTTACTGAAGCGGAGATCTGAGCACCTATAGACACATCTGGTGTGTGAAGAGGATAATAGTGTACCTAAATTATTTATCACCTTTCATTACCTGTATTATCATTCATTATCGTGCCATGATGTGATCGTAGGCAATGCCATCTTATACTCATTTTGTCATGTGTTCTTCTGCATTCATTATCAAGCTTCTGCAGATTAGCAGGATGTAGTCCTGGAGAACAGTGCGTTGTGTCATGGTTTACAGCTTAGCTACGATATATGCACCTTTCCACCAAATACATCCGTCTTCATGTCTTCTGAGCCACTTTGACTCTATATGGGATGACACAGCCAACCACACCCCAAAACCTCCTTACAACATGCATAGAATGTAAATTGCTATTATGCATTGCTCTCCTGGATCCGACAACACAGGCAACCATGTGTTCTTTTTTTTTAAATAAAGACCTTCAGGTGAAAACGTCAATTATGTTTGCATTTTCCTGCATGCTTCCAGTGAATGGCCCCAAGACTTTTCCCACGCGTAGCAGAGGCTACGTATTGTAATTGTTCATGCACTTTGCTGGGACCTTTCCTTTATATTCTTCTTCTGCGTTCGCTTTCTTATAATCACAACGAATATATCTGCGATTTCCGCCGGGGAGCGTGAAGTACGTTGTGCTGCAAGTTTCACAGTAGAACTGTGTTATTTGCACTTCGGTTGGCCACTTGTGGTCAGGACGTCCGCGGTCCAGCACATCCGTTTTCGCATGCCTTAATTCGGGTAGGCTTCCCTAGTCCGTGACAGCCTGTCTATCTGTCGCCAGGTACGCGGGTGTGTAGTGACTCTTCACCTAGACAATTGTCGTTCACGTCTATCTCACACGAGGTGTTCCACCGTCTATGAACTCACCTCGTGCAATTGGACGTAGTGTGCCCATCGGGTACTGAACCGTTTCTCATCCGCGAGCCTGGTTCCATATGAGGAAGAACTCGTCAGAAGAGTTGGACCTTGACTCGTTCGCCCTCCTACCCGAGACATCGTGAACCCCTCGCCCAAGGTCTAGTCTCTCACCACGCGCTTGAGAGCAAGGCGTTTTCGAGCTGAGCGACCTTTTCCCAATAGCGCCTGAGCCCATCAGGTACTGAACCCTTTCTCTCTGCAAGTGCATTTCCGGTGTAGGAAAGCTTGACAGTAGAGCTGGGCCAGGGCTAAAATTGTTGTCCCTTTTGTGCCTGAGCCCATCGGGTACGGAACCCTTTCTCTCCGCAAGTGTACTTCCGGTATAGGAAATCTTGACAGTAGAGTTGGGCCAGGACTGTCATTGTTGTCCCTTTTTTTCCTGAGCCCATTGGGTACGGTACCCTTTCTCTTCGCGAGCATGTTTCTGGTATAGGAAGGCTCGACATTAGAGTTGGATCAGGTCTTCTTGCTTTTCCGAACGCCCATGATTGGATTTTGGTCTCTGCCTATAAGGAGCAAAGGTAACTAGAAGCTTGTCTCGAGCTAACAGATCTTGTAGTTCCCCTATCCTAGGAACTTTTCACTTTCTATTTGCAGTTCGCGCTGCTCTCTGGCGCTGTTCTGCCCTTTCATTGTAATTATAAAATATATTTGTCTCTCGCCATGCATCTACCTTTACTTGCCTTTTACATTCGCCGCCCCTCCAATGTTCAGACTGGACTGACTAGCGTCACTGTATGTCGCAGAGATATTGTCTGTCTCTTATGCAGTCAAATCTCTTTCCATCTGCTACCTCCACATTCTCGGACACGATCCCCAAATGATTTAGCCAGAATCAGCACGAGTCGGTGTATTTATGTTTCCAGGGTGCACCGCGAGGAGGTACATTTGGGATCTTGGTTATCTGCTAACCCTGGGTCCGCCGAGAGCATTGCGTTCCCTTTGCACCCCAGTAAAAGCTTAGATTTTGGAGATAAAAAACTCAGCATTAATACACAGCTACGTCTGTTAAAATAATATTTAGGTACAATGATTACAGCAGATGGAAGAAGCTCAACAGAAATGAGAAGCAGAATAGGGCAGGCAAAAGAAAACATTCAGAAAAATGAAAAATATATTGTGTAATATGACCTTGTCATTAGAGGTAATAGAGTTTTTCAGTACTATATAACTCCTATACTAGCATATGGATGCGAGTCTTGGACAGTAAACAAATTGGAAAGTGGGAAATTAGAGGCAATAGATATGTTGTTCTATAGAAGAATGCTGAGAATACAATAGACTGCCAGAAAAACTAATGTGGAAGTGTTGAAAGAGTCAAATGTGAAACGGACCTTAATCAGTAATATAAAAAAAGACAATCTTCATTTTTTGGCCACTTCATGAGACAGGGAGGTTTGGAGAATATAGTCACAACAGGCACGATTGAATGCAACAGAGACAGAGGGCGACAACGCGAGAAAATATTAGACAGTTTGACAACCTGGCACGGCAGGGAAACAACAACGATTTTGATACATAATACTGGAGACAGAGCTGTGGAGAGCCATGGTTGACTACGCCAGTCGGCATAGCATCTGATGATGAAGATGACGTCCGTTCAACGCATGTGTTATTTCGTTTTTAACATACGAGTGTGAAAGCTGGGAATCAACTACATCTTTAGAAAACAAACTAATTGTCTTCGAAAACAAATGTCTCAGAAAAATCGAAAACACAAACTTGAAGGCATGTCATTAAGTCAAACGGGACACTAAGAGAAGAGACAAAACAAGAATACATCACAGACGTTATTAGAAAAAGACGTTGGGCATACATCGTTAACGCACTCAGAATGAATAAAATCAGAATACCACGTCAAGTCTTTACATGGTCACCGAGTGGCTGAGAAAAAGGAGAAGACCAAAAACAACACTGAAAGGAACTATTGTAAAGGAAATCACAACAGCTGGTATAAAAATGAACGATCTGGAACAACTGGCTGTTGATCGACCACCATGGAGACAAGCATGGAGACAAGCATGGAGACAAGCATGGAGACAAGCATGGAGAGCACGGAGACAAGCATGGAGAGCTATGTCTTCTGGAGAGTATGGAGACAAGCATGGAGAGCACGGAGACAAGCATGGAGAGCTATGTCTTCTGGAGAGTATGGAGACAAGCATGGAGACAAGCATGGAGACAAGCATGGAGACAAGCATGGAGACAAGCATGGAGAGCTATGTCTTCTGGAGAGTATGGAGACAAGCATGGAGAGCTATGTCTTCTGGAGAGTATGGAGACAAGCATGGAGAGCTATGTCTTCTGGAGAGTATGGAGACAAGCATGGAGAGCTATGTCTTCTGGAGAGTATGGAGACAAGCATGGAGAGCTATGTCTTATGGAGAGTATGGAGACAAGCATGGAGAGCTATGTCTTCTGGAGAGTATGGAGACAAGCATGGAGAGCTAAGTCTTCTGGAGAGTATGGAGACAAGCATGGAGAGCTATGTCTTCTGGAGAGTATGGAGACAAGCATGGAGAGCTATGTCTTATGGAGACAAGCATGGAGAGCTATGTCTTATGGAGACAAGCATGGAGACAAGCATGGAGAGCTATGTCTTCTGGAGAGTATGGAGACAAGCATGGAGAGCTATGTCTTCTGGAGAGTATGGAGACAAGCATGGAGAGCTATGTCTTCTGGAGAGTATGGAGCATGGAAAGGTATGTCTATGAGATCATGTCTTCGATCGTATGCGTCATTCCTTCATTTTTCTTCAGTTTTTCTGTTACCTTTTTATTTTTGGACAATCAGTTTTATTATTATTATTTTTAATTTTTGTATTTGATCTGCCCATTGTGCCAAGATTGGCACAATAGGAAAATGAAAAGCTTTGATAAAATAACATGCGACTGCAATGGAGAGAACTACAGGAAACTATAGATCTCAAGAAGACAACAGCAACTAATTGAGCAGCAATAAACAAGTCGAGATTTTTCGTCTGTGAACGGAACACAACCGTCTAAATCCACATTTGCACCAACTCGATCGGTATCAATACTCTGCGACTTGCAATTGTCCAGGAATAACATATGGGGCATATAGGGGTATACACCAGAACCAGGGTCATAGATACGCGTCTTCGATAAGGGGGAAGGGAAAATGTACCGATTAAAATAATTATTTCTTCGATCTCATAAGATATTCCTTCATTTTCCTTGTTTTGTTTCTGTTACCTTTTTATTTTTGGACAACCAATGTTTTCTTTGTTCATGGTAAAGGGCGGGGGGGGGGGGGATTTACCCATTTTTTGGCTTTTTGTCCTAGTTTTATGTGTCATGATCTGACTTCTTAAAAGAAAGTAAGGTTTGAAAACACCTACCGTCCCCTTATCAACGGACTTGACCCCATACGAAACCCTCGACAGTAGAAGACCTCTGTATATAATTAATGAAGACTTCATTTGTTATGTTTTTTATTATTGTCGTGTTTCATTGGTCATTATTCATATACGTGGCGCCGCATGCCAAAAATAACCTGACGACTCCAAGTATATAAATGGTAGCCAGCGAACAGCACTGTTTCAGCTTGCAAAAAATACTCGGCGCAAAATTTTTACGAATTTCTGTATAAAATGAACAAAATTACAACTTTCTTTTCCTATCCCAAGCACCAAAAAAGATGGAAATGATTGCGCAGAACGAATAATGGAAACGTCTGAATCGATTGTAGTCGAAGCATCTTCATGTTGTTCTAAAACGAATGAACAAGTGGAAAACAGTTGGCCGTTCTGTTGGACAATGGAACAAACGAATGATTTCTGCAAAAGAAACGTTTGGTTACTAACAAAGGATGGGAAAATATGTTGTAGTGCTTGTAGCAAACTTCAAACACTCGTAACGGAGGCTAAAATGGGATATCGCTTGATAACGAAAGAACGAAATAAATTTACATGGTGCCAATAAAACAATTAAGCTCACTATAAGATGTTTGTAGAGAGGTGATTATATCCTGGACAGTACCACCAGGAAGCCGCCCAAGCTGCAAAGTCTCTAATTTTCCAAGGAATTCCTATTTACAAAAGAGATAGAAAAGATGACCAACTAATATGCCCTGTTTCCTTTTATGATAACTTGGGGACTTCACTAAAACAACGACCGCACGAATATAAAGAAGCTGATTTACTCAAGTGGGCCTCGTTGCTTGACGAAAAAACAATGGCCTGAAGAAACACAATCTTCTAACATGGAAAAGAGGAAATCAGACATTTGTCCACGCGGTTTAGTTTGAGCGACAGAAATATAGGCCTACATAGCATCTCGGAATACAAGGAGGAAAAAAAAAAACTGCCAAACCTTCAATTCACAATCTTGACATCATTCCGATCTTCTCAAGTAAACGTGCAAGAGGTTTCTCACATATGAACATGATTGCAATACTTTAAAATCGTCATTACTGATTCAGATTATCCGCCGAAGACGGATGTGTCGGGCCAGTGGCGCAAATAAAACGGCGACACAACGCATTTCCATTCTCTGGACTACATCCTGCTGGAAATCTAGTAGAACCATGGTCATGCTACAAGGGAGATCCAGCAGGAGTTTGAGAATGAACGCTGAAGAAGAAGATTCAGATTATATCAGCGGTTCTGTTTATCAAGATAGTTGGCCCCACTCTATGTCAATTTGATCCTACTAAATTTGTTGAATCCTGGCTGCTGTTTTGGGCACCACGCAGCAACAGATTAAAAAAAAAAACAAGGAAAGAAATAGAAATATTGAACTTTCTAAAGGCATGACTAAATTATGGATGTTATTATAAATCTGGTTAAATTAAGCATTATATTAGTGTATGTATGTCTGTATGTCTGTATGTAGGTCTGTATGTATGTATATATCTATGTCTGTATGATGGAGGATGTGAGTATGAATATAAATATGGGAAGATTTGAGTAGTTCTATTTGTTGCTAGTTCTCATACTCAACATTTATCTCAAAACTATTAGTAGTCTCTTATGACATCCATGGCAGATCAGAGTGTTAATATTCTTTGCTCCTCCTTCTGACACTGTCAACACACGAAATGATTGAACCCTCCCTCTTTAGATAACGTAACCTCATAATTAACGCTATGGAGAATACACAACAAACCACACGGCCGCTTGTTTTTTAATATGACAGTAGAACTATAAGAAAACTATTTGATTACTCAAAATGTTTCATACGTAAGCTTGGTTTTTTTTTCTTCAAAACTCCTTATGTGCAAAGTATGACGGCCAACTGGAGGAGGGGAGAGGGGAATGGTGGTCATTCATGTTGAAGTATTGACCATCCACTTCTGTAAACGCCGTATACCCATCTTTTTCCTAGAAAAAATAGCACCATAAGTTTAGTGTGTGTGTGCGCGTGTGTGCGTGCGCATTTGTGTGCGTGTGTGTATGTATGTATTCCTTATTACATGATGGTCAAGCAGTCCCTTGTGTAAACTTAAATGTGTGTGTCATCAAGGAATAGTTTTGATCACAATATGTTTATGTAATAAATCTCTATTTTTTCATCCTCATGTTTCGTTATTACCTAACCCTTGTTTGTACCACAAACTATGGTATTATTATAATTAATTTTATTTAAGTTACTCTTATGGTGAGGGGCGCTTTTTTCAAACGCGGACATGGTCCAATTTCTCTCCTCTTCTTCTGCGTTCGTTTTCAGACTCCTAAATATTAGCATTATGTAGTCTGGAGAACGAAGTGCACTGTGTCATAGCTTATATCTTTGCTGCGATATCTGCGCTTTTCGGTCTGACACATCCTATTACTTTTACCTTTTTGGGGATGAAACAACCAACGCGAGCCCAAGACCTGCTTAGTCGCCTCTTACAACATAATTGGCAGGTAATAATGTCGCAATTGTTTACCCCCCCCCCCTTTTCTGTCCACTGGCAACACACGGGCGCCAATTTGGTTATATCATAGTTTTTTAACCATAAAATAATAATAGAGTTCTGGTAATCCAGCCACCACGAGTTCAAGAATAGGCCTATGTATTTAAGGGAGTGGTGCAGAACCATAACCACCGAGTTATATATTCAATACGTTTTTGTCATCATAATGTTAATATTGGAATAGGGTTGCCAGAACCTTCGAAGCAGAAAGCGGGACAAATGGTACTTTTTTAGACGCGAAAGCGGGACACATCATGTAAAGCATAATAGCCATAGGAAAAGTCAGAGATAGCACACACATAGACTAATTATTATTACATTATAATTCTAATACCTGTACCAGTAATTGTTTTAATTAATAAAAAAACATGTTTACCTTGATTTGCAGCTTCTTAAGTCGGTGTCGGCTGCATCTCATATTTGTCTGACTTCAGACTCTGAGTGAGAAGATCTTGTCGCTGGATTACGTAGTCATAAAACTCGGTGCAGCTAAGTTTATAATTAAACACACATTTCATTATTGCTTCAACAGTTGCTACGTGCAACCGATTTCGTTCATCTGTCCACTGCACATTCATTAAAGAAAATATTCTTTCCACATTAGCATTGTGTCCTGGAACGCTGAAGATGAATTCACATAAATGTAATAACTGGGAATACTGATCCGCACATTTACATTGTCTTAAGAAAAACGTCCATTTCTCCTGACATGATTTACTATTCCATCTATCTCCATTTTTACAAAGTTCTAATTCAATAAACTCTTTCAAATATGTGAACTGATCAAACAACAATGAATCATCTATTGACACACCTTTGTCTTGTAGAAACATTAATGTTCCCTGAACTGCAGTCCATTCTGGTTTAGAGTCTAGTAGCATCCAAGTAAAGATGGTGGAAAATTCATTCAAATGCGTCATCCACTTTTGCAAATAAGCGGCCGCTGTTTCATAAAATTCATCCACCTCAGCATAAAGTTTCTCAATATCATCTGTAGACACTTCATTTTCTATTCTTTTAAGAATAGACTTCACCTTTATAGGGATAAATCTTTCTTCTTTACGTTCATTTATTAACCTGAGGGTATCCTTCAAAATTACTGCTACCTCTATTACACTGATATCAGTCTTTTCCAACTTAAGTATTTGTCTTTCAAACACGCTCATCTGACTATGGACAAACCATAGATATGGCACGCGTAACGGATTTTGAAATAATGTTAGCAAAACTTTAGGTGCTTTTTCTTCAGATAAGAAGAATGATTGCAGGGCGTCATACAATTTTAATACTCTGTCTACTGCAGCTAAAAGTGATAACCACCTTGTTTTTGTGTGTGACAATAATGCATGATACTCTAATTCCACGAACTCACAAAATTCTTTTAATCGCTCCGTTCGTACAGTATATATAGAGAAGTAATTGAATAATTTAATTATTGTTGTTTCCACATCAACACTCAAAACATCGGCGGCTGTCTTTACAGAATTATGAATGATATGAGCAGGGCATCCAATTCCAAGAAGATTTTCATTAAGTTCACTTTTCAATCTCGCGAACACATTGTTGGTGCCAGCACGCCGTATTCCACCAAAATTACAGTTTGCATTATCGCCACAAAACGCAATACACTTGTTCTTATCAATGTTGTTTTCTTCTAAAGCCTCGATACAATACTTGCTTATTTCAGAGGATGTTTCATTTGGTAAAGAACCCAGTTTAAGTAATTTTACAGTCATACCATTCGCTGGAGTGAAATACTGAACAATTAGTGGGAATATTTTTTCAGCATTGTGATTACTTGCGTCGGTAGCAATACCAAAGTAGTGTACACCAGCAAGTTCATTACACAATTGCCTCGTAGTGTCAGGTGCTAATACTGACTTTACTATTGCTGTTGTTTTAGTTCTTCCGAGCTCCACATTTTGTGCAGTTTGAGAATCTTTAAACAGTTTTGAGTTTAGCTTAGTTATGCAGTCCATTGACTTGAAAGACATATGATGTTTTACAATATGATAACACATTGTCAGTTCTGTCGCTGCCACTAATTTACTTTGCTCTGACGATTTAGTCAAAAAATAATTGTCCATAGTACGTGAAGTGTTTGCAGAATACATTCTAGATTTGTGTTTTACACTTCCTATATGTTTTGTTATGTCAGTTCTCCCACCATGCGCGATAGAAATGTAACATGGACATATTTTGCATTCTGCTTCATTCTCACTTCTACCTTGTTTTATGAAAGACCATTCTTCCGAATAGTTTTCTTGGAAAAAACACTTTCTCTTCGGCATTTCCAAATAAAAATAAATCCAAAAAAAGAATTCACAAAATTAGAATGCTCAATTAAAAATGAACAAATTTAATATTTCACAACCACCGGTAACAACAGACTGGATTCCTGGAAGCAACCTCCAGCCTCCAACACATAAAGAAAGAATGAAGCCAAAATTTCTTCTTGCTGCTGGTGAGGATGGCGCGATGTTGTTGAATGAATTATTAGCGCCTACAGGAATACGACAAGGACAAAAGCATGCAGATTGTCACGTAGGCACAGATCACGTGAGCGGCGGTGAGATGGGTAGAGTAAGGCTCGGCGCCTCGCGAAGCCGAAGACGTCATCTTTTGTAAATTTTTAAATAATACCGCCTTCCGCACTAACAATTTTGTGCTGGATATTCTCAAATTTATGAGTTGTATCTTCAAACTTTATTATTAAACAGCGATAGCGCAGGACTCTACAAATAGACGTTTCGGACTAAGAAGCTTCATTTGTAACAAAACTCAAACCAATAATAAATAATTTAAGAAAATATTAAAATTTGTAGGTGAAAAATTTGGCTGGATTAAAAAGCGGGACAAATTGCTGTCCCCCAGACCCTTAGGCGGGACAATTAATTTTTGATGAAAAAGTGGGACAATCCGGAAAAAGCGGGACGGATGGCAACCCTATATTGGAATCATAGTGACTAGATTATATGTAACAGTAACCCCCCCCCCCCTTTATTTTTGGCTGAAAGGTGCATACCTCGCCATAAGATAGGCCTACTTTCTTTATTTAAAAAAAAAGAAAAACTGAAGAAGGGTGATTATTTCGGTAAACAGTGAATATACTATATATTCCCAAATATATTCATAACTTTCGTATTGCAGGAATGGCAAATAAACTAACAATATATATGGTGTTATATAAGCTACAGTTTACTCAATTTGTGTACTTTTAATCGCAGGTGCTTAACATGACTAGCATACCACATAAGGACAAAGATGGTGCCATAGCCCTCCCACTCTATCATCCACGCTTCCTTTTCTCACTTACTGTCTTTGGAATAAATTAAAGTGATAATTTGTCATGTGTATCACGTTACAGAAAACTCAAATTTATCATCCATTACTCAATAAATTACAGCGACCATGACTAACCCTTATACATAATAATACTAGACAACACACTGTTAAAATTATATTCCTTACAACTCTCCCACCTGTGTTAAAATTATATTCCTTACAATTCTCCCACCTGTGTTAAAATTATATTCCTTACAATTCTCCCACCTGTGTTAAAATTATATTCCTTACAATTCTCCCACCTGTGTTAAAATTATATTCCTTACAATTCTCCCACCTGTGTTAAAATTATATTCCTTACAACTGTGTTAAAATGAATAAATGGTAGAAGTTACTCTGTAAAGAATGCCGCAATAAAAGCGAGCACAGGGCTCAAAAGAAACAATAGATTAATGTTTTTGAGATTGTTGAATAGTCCAATGTCAGATGAATAACTTATAAATCCATAAATATGATCCATAAATGTTCAGTGAATCCAAGGTGGAGAAAGTGAACAATGTATAACCCAAGTATGTAATTATTGAGCACTGTGAACATTCTGCAGTTATGTTGAATGGTGTACATGATTTTTTATTTATTTAAGATCAAAACTTGCAAAATGCAATGCCCGAAGAAGGTCATTGGAATCACCAGACTCAACCAAAATGTGCAATGAGAACATCAGAAAGATAATAGATAAAACACCATGCATAAAATATATATAGAAACAACAGATAAAATAGTTTGGACAATGGAGGGAGGGGGTTTAAATTTAAGTAATTATTACTAATACGGACGTTTTTAAAAGAATTGTCTATTGTCATAACGTCCACACGCCGCTGAGCGTAGAGGTTTGTACAGAAGATGTAGTCTGTGTTCCAGAGCTAGGTGTGTTGCTATGGTTGTGGTGCAGTCATGTTTATTCAGGATGGTCTTGATGTTGTCTATCTATCTTTTCCTAGGTCTGCCCTTGGCTTTGTATCATTATTTAAATCTTGTTATAAGCTCGTATGGGACCGTTCATCCTCATAAGACGTCCAAACAATTGTATCTGTTGTTTCCTATATACTTGATGCACTATGTTATACTTAGTATCCGTCCGATGTTCTAATTGCGCACCTTGTCGAATCTGGTGACTCAAATAGCCTAACTTAGACATTTCGCAAGTTTCGATCTTTCTCTTATGTGTAGGTGTTAGTTGCCAGTCTGACATTGGTAGCATAGTGGTGGCACAAAGATGATCTTACTCATGTGTAGGTGTTAGTTGCCAAGTCTGAAATTGGTGGCATAGTGGTGGCACAAAGATGATCTTACTTATGTGTTTCTTTACTTCCATGTTGTTGTTTTTTGGGTGCTAAAGCAAAAGTGACATCTGGTATATCACAATATTTTCATTTTGACATCTTGCTTCTATCTCTCAATTGACTCGTCCTTCTTCTGTGAAGATACTTCATTGATACTTGAACTCTTAGACTTGTATTATTTTTGTGTTCTCTATTTGAATGTTTAAATGCTCTGTTGATCTCGTTATTTGCATAGTTTCTGCCTTTTGTCTATTGTTCCGCTTGTTGTATTTATTGCATATTCTTGGTAGTGAGTTGATGTGAGTTTGTAGTTTTTCTTCATCATCATACATGATGTTTTTATCGTCAGCGAAAAGCAGTTTATTGAGTTTGTTTTTACGTTGTTCATTCTCTGTTGTTTCATAAATCAGAAGTTGTATAAGAATACGCATATAAATTCTACTACATATGACTGTATGTAAAAATAAGATGACAGCTATGTTGATGGAAAAGATCTAAAGATAGTAAGAAACATGTATTGGAAACAACAGCTGTGTCGAGGGTTTACGGTAATGTAGGAGAATTTCAAAAGATAGAGATGGGCATCAGACAAGGATGTGTAATGTCACCAGATCTTTTCTTGCTGTATACAGAGGATATTATGTTAGACTTAGAAAACATGCCAGGAATAGCAGTTAGAGGTTACAAAATCTGAATAATCTAAGATATGCTGACAATACAGTTCTGATTACAGGGAGAGAACAAGAAGTTTAAAGCTTGTTAGACATGGTAGTAAAAAAAGTGAACAAAGTTATCAGTATAAACCAGAAGAAACCAGAAGTAATGGCTGTTTCAAGAAATACACACCGCCAAAATACAGCATTACTATTTATGATTCAGCATTAAATCATGGGGATAAAGTATCTTGGCACCATTTTAACATCAGATGGCAGGTGCTCCAATGAGTAACAGTAATTACAGTAAGAGTAAAAGTAACAATGAAACAGTAACCATATGATTTTTTTAAATTGATAGAACAAGGGGATCTCATCCAAATTTCTCGTTTTTGTATATAGGAAACAATAATTTGTTAAAATATTTTAGACAGATCCATACAATTAAAAAAATAACACACTAATTGGTAAATGCAAGTTTAAAGTGAAAGTACACCAGGAATAGATTTCTCAACTTTGTTTTGACACAATAATTAATTAAAACAAATCTATTGACAACTGTGCATATTATCTCCCCTTCATTGCAAACGTAAAACCACCTTCTATAAAGTGAAAACCACCTTCTATAAAGTGGGAAGTTCTCTGTTTACTGTGACTAAATTATATTTTATTAATGAAGCATTATGTTTAGTCAGTGTGACGACTATCTAAGACACAATAGTCAAGTTTTCTTCCAGTAAACAGAGCCCTATTTCTATCTCGTGAGCACAGTTCACGAAAGTAAGATTGCTCTTAAGATGTCAACATTAGGACTAGTAAGAAAAACCAAAACACAAACAATGTGTGGTGTGGACTGTGATATGTGGTTTAGATCAGTGGTGCCAATGTGGTGGGGAAAATCAAGCAAAGTTAGTGGTACTGTTATTGTTGCCTACCATGCACATCGTAAAATGTGACTAAGAAGGTTTTGGGTGGTTGAATTGGCTCTCCTATTCAATAGAGGATCATGTTATCCAGAAGTCATGCTGAAGATGGGTGTGTTAGATCGAAAGGCGCAGATATCGCAACCACAATGTAAATTATGACATACCACATTCCATTCTCCGGATTACATCCTGATAACATACAGGAGCTCGATGACGAACGCATAAAAAGAAGAAGCAGATAAAGATCAGTGGTTCTCAAAATGTAATTGGGGCTATATATTTAAAGGGAGGGGGATAATTGCACCAACAAATGAAACTATGCAGATTCTTCCAGATCTGCGACACAAAAATATGTTTTTGAATACTTCTATTATTTTACAAAACTGCCCAATATATCACATCACAAGGGGAAAACGATGACTATCTGAAACAGCTCTGGCGGAAAGCTCTACTGCACTGTTTAACTACTGCACTGGAACTGCTAACTACAGAACAGTTCTTTGATGAAATCCATATCAGCATCTGACCTGCTGGAAAACGAGTTAGAAGGAGAAAATAATTATGCGACGCATAAGATGTACGATAGTAGTAATCCTTGAGGAAAAATGACAAGCTTTTTTTCTGGTCTATAGGAATTAATATTTAGTGCTTGGAACAACACATCGGCTGGAAATACGAGGGCTGGGGCAACACAGTGCAATATAAGGGAAAACGGATTTAGATACAAATGTTGTCAATATGTATACACACGACATACTAGCGAATAGACAGAAAGACATACGACGTTTTGAATAAGAAACCATCATCAGGACAAACGACAGCTGACTAACAATGACTAGAAACACACATATGACGGAATGGGAGAAAAGGGATGATGAAAGTGGGAGAGAAAGAAGTGAAGCATAAGTGGATATTAAGGGAGATATATTACGGACGATGTGATATGCCCTGTGATATGGGAGATAATATGCCCTGGTAACAGGAGACAAAAAGGACATTGAGATCTGGTCAACAAGGCATAAATGCTTTCCATCTTAGTTCTCACTCTAGATAATTGAGTTTCTGCGTTTGTTCTCATACTCCTGCAGAGTAGCAGGATGTAGTATGTAATGCGTTTTGTCATGGTTCACAATATTGATGCGAGATCTTCGCTTTTGACCTATCACATACGACTTTAGAATGGCACTGGATCATTTTTACCCTATATAGGATGGGGCAGCCAACTCCCCCATATAACCTCCTTAGTCACTTCTTAAAACATACATGAAAGGCAAACAGTTTTGCTATTCTTTGTTCCCCTCTCGAGGCTTAAAAAAAACTAATGGTGTGTGACTTTTTAAAAACAATTTGTGAAAAAAAATATAGTGCTTTTGACGGAACGAGTTGGTAGCACTTGCTACCCTTAAATACACAATACGTATTTAAAGATGGTTATTTTGTGCATCAATCATTCAGGGCAATATACTGCTAATTTTCCCAAACAACTTACATATCATATATTAATAAAAGAAAAGTGTGAAAACCAGAATACTGGTTTCATTAGTTATTATAAAGATAAAGAATGCAACAGATCGCATGTAACCCCTGTCTGCTGAACGACACAGTACAAATAGAAATGACCGGAATATACCGGTGCGGTATCAAACATTCCCCATTACACATTGTTTACTACACTGTATAATCGTGTCTCTCAATTAGTTGTGTGGACTATTTGAAAATAATCCATCTGAAGTCACATTATTTAACCATTACAGTGATTTTCATTGGCCACTTGTGTATACATTGTGTCGACAGCCAATGATAAATCCACGTCAAGTAAAGTCATTTAGAAGAATGAGTTCACGTGACTGTAATTGACGGGAGACACGGTACAATAAGTCGATATGACCTAGTAAAAGACACCTCACAAAACATTTACAAACAAAAATGTAATAGTCATGATTGAATGATTGTCCAAACAAATGTCATGTGTTTTGTTTTTGCGAAAACTAATTGTACTTGAATTAAACTCACAACATTAAAAACATGACTCTTTATTAAACTCATAACATAAAAACATGACTCTTTTGCAACTTGAAGTTTTAAGAAGATAAAAATGGGATTGCAATGCAACAATGGGATAAAAACTGAGGCTCTGTATGGAAAAATAATTCTGTGAAATACTTTTTGAGGCTCTGTCTAGGATATCAGGGTTAAAGAGAGTAGACATTTTCATTATTCATTAAGGGTCACAACCTCTCAGATACTAACAGATAAGGGGATGTAATACATGTGAAATGTATTAATATGTGCAAATATATTAATAAATCATAAGAACACAAATATTTTGATCTGATTATGTGGTAATATAATTTAAATAAACAACTCTCATTTATTTTGAGTGATTTTATGTAACTCTTCCCCGTTCTACTATTTATAAAAACGTTTTTTTGAAAGCAATATGCACGAAATTCTTCCCTAACTGTTGACATGGTGAACAAAAGTGTGGCACATAAACTTTTGGATGTTAAGGGATAATGTCCGTATAAGGTTCAAGTTCCCCGCGGAACTTTATACAAAAGTTGGCTCTTGACTTTGTATGGGAACTAGTGTCAGTAGTCCGTTCACATGTCTTAGACTCCACCGCGGGGTCAAGGTTCAGCCAGTGTCGAGTCAGCTCGCTCGTCACAGTACCGCTTGGGATCTAGGCTGGTTCCTCCCCATATGACATGTTAAGACAGGACGAAGTCACCGGGGTGAAGTTTTCGGTCGTACGGAATGTTAACAGCATAAACGTGCTTAGCTGAGTGGTGAGCTATACTCAGCGTCCGAGTGGCTTTCGATTGCGGCGCCTTCTATGTCATACCGCCTCGAGAGAGGATTACGGGGGTATAGGAGAGCTGCGGAGAAAGTGCTTCACTCGACTTTTTTGTCATGAAATAACTTTGTAATTACTTAAATTTTAGTATTATTTGTATTTACACCCTTACTTCAACGTATTTTTGATTTAACATTTGGATACTGCTATTTATGGGAAAGAATAAATAAAGTATTTTGATAAAAAGTAGTAATGTAGTCTTATAGTTTTCATGGCTATAATTCTTAATTCGTAATTTAAAAGATCTTAATTATCTAATTATAATTTCGTTAACAAAAGAAAATAAATTTAGTATTCACTAGGAAAAAAATGGAATTGCAATTTATGAGTTTTAAACGCTTCATTTTTGAGAGAAAATTTACTTTGAATAATAACGCAATTTAACAATATAACGACATCCACCTGTGTCAACTTTAAAAAAAATGTAAAATCAAAATATTTTAACTTGATACATTGCTCACTAAAATTAAGGAAATATACATTTGTTTATGTTAATGGAACATATGTATTGTAATTGTATGTATTGAGTGCAAAGATGTGTCCAGAGTCTGACCGAGATAGTATTGCTTTTATAACGCTGACTTATATCTTGTCCTGTTTTGCCTATGTCCCAGTTTCTATAACAGTTTACAAATACAACGAATGTGTTACGTGTTCGAATAAATAAGCTTGGTCTCGCTTCGTTCAAGCGAATAAACACACTTGGTAACAATGAATGCGGCCAAGCGTGAATACTTTGATTTGTTTATACATAGATTAGTAGTCATGAGGTATTTTCTGTAGACGTATGAATTAATTTACAGTATTAATGTGATTACCATGTGTCTTCTGTCGCGGAGATCATCTAATAAATAAATTAAATTTCCAACACAGTTTACCTGTGTTCTTTGATATAATTAAAAAGAAAGAATCTCTTCAAGAATATGTTTCTATTTTTTTTTAAAAACCAGAACGTAGTGATAGTTAGATAAACTTAATTTCTAATAGAAATCGTCCTTGGTTGGCGGGACTGAAAGGGGAGCATGGGATAGCTAAACTGTTACTTGTCAAGCATATCGTAAACAGCAACTAAGAGGAATCTGAGGTGGAGTTTGTTGTCCCATAAAGGAACGTAGATAAGGAGGTTGAAGGGTTGAGGTATTCAACTTCCCACCCTTTTAGTAAACTGGAATAGGCCTATGACTTTTAGTATTAGAAATTTGGCAAAATGCTGGTAAAAAGACCCTTCCCCCCTCCCCTAGAGATTATCACTAAAAAGAACATTACATTTCACATCAAGAAGATCTGATACATGACAACACACTTATTACTTTTTTTTAATGGAATTACCCCTCCCCCTACTTTATAACATATGACACTGGTCTCACCCCACAGTGTCAAATTGACCTAGAGACTATGCTGAAATCCGATTTGTTAATTAAGCTGTCAATTATGGCAGAACGTTTATCTGGACTGTATCCTACTGATCTGCATGAGCTTGAGAATTGATACAGAAGATGAAACAAGAAGTTGAAAAGATGTTTACACCAGGATGCATCGATTGTGAACATATGTGTGCACCAGAAGGCATCGATCTTGAACAGATGTGTGCACCAGTAGACATTGATCTTGGTGAAGAATGTATTATCTTTTCAAGACTATCTTTGCAATCACTAGAGAATTCATTGTTAAAGGTTATCATAAACATATGAGTGTGAATGAATGCCGTGTTCACGGAGTTCATCTCCGAACATTTTTATGACACGGATGTTGTGAGACACAGACGATCAAAATAATCCACTATCAGTGGTTCGCATGGACTTTTACCACCAGATCACGTGAAAGAACAGTTCACGAAGCCAGTGAAGCCTTCACCAAACAACAAGCAGCCTAACGATGTGTGTGTTTGCTGTAACGCAAGTACACTTGCTAGAAATTGAAGACTATTTCCGCTAAGACGATATCAACATCATCATCAGGTGCCATGCCGTCTGACGTATGCGATCATGGCTCTCCACAGCTCTCTTTCTCCAGTATTCTGTATCAAGTTCGCTGTTGTTTCCCTGCCATGCCATGTTATCACACTGTCTAATGTTTTCTCACATTGTCGCCCTCTGTTGCTTTCAATCTTGCCTGCTGTGACTATGTTCTCCAAACCTCCTTGTCTCATGAAGTGGCCAAAAATATAAAGATTGTCTTTTTCAGCCCGTTTCGCATTTGACTCCTTCAACACTTCCACATTAGTTTTTCCGGCAATCCTTGATATCAACATACCTTAACCAAAAGGTTGTAATCCCTTATCGACCAATTATCAACTAAGGAGACATTTATTCATGCACTGTAAATGTCACGTGAATGTGTCTCCTGTGTATGATGTTATTACACGTTTTTGAGCATTCCTGTATTTCTCAGTTGTTGGTATTTTTTGTGTTGGGGGGGGGGGGGTTTACAGTGAGGATAAAATGAGACGATTGAACAGGCCTAAGTCTGACCTATTTATTCGAGATTCTTAATCAGGGTTGGCAAGTACTATTAAAAAAGTGACATTTCCCCGTAAACATGACATAAGTTTAACATTACAATAGGCTATTCATTTAAGATGAGGTACGGTCTTCGCAGGAAAAGTCAGCAACAGTCCCCATTTACCTCATGTACCTTTCCTTGCTATCACACCATACTATAAGCCTATAACTCGGTGTTGTGGCACACGCCCCACATGCGGAGAGGGGGGGGATTTCATTGTTTAGGGGGACACTTCGAAAAAATAATAATTTTGTAATTGAAATTTAGTTGTCTATTATATAGTTTGCGGCCTTTATCACACAAATATTCAATCCCCTCCCTGCAGCGCCTGAACTGGTAAAATGCAGTATTGACAGTTTTGAAATTTTATTATATAGTTGTCTATGTTTTGAAAATTTAGCCTACTTATCTGTTGTTGTTTTTTCTTCTAATAATTTTCTAGTATTTTCTTCTAAAAATCCAAGTCTTGTGTCCTGAACACGTTATAATTATGTTTCATTTATGGAATAAGTCAATTTTTTAATAGACCTATAAAAAACGTAGGCCCCTTTATGTTACATGGGGGGGGGGGGGGTCCGAATTTTTGAAAGATTGAGGTGGGGAAAGGTTTAAAGAAAAGGTTGGGTAACACTGCTATAACCTGTCAGATTCGCAGGAAAATAAGAGCTAATGGTTTGCAATTCCTGGCGCTAGAATGAAAGAAGAACAGCAGGTATGAATACTATCATCCATAATTCACCTGGATAAAGACAATAGCTTTGTAAAATAGCTTTAGCAAAGTCCCAGATGACTGGTTAAATGTTACTGCAGAAGCTGTGCTTGAACTAGTTACAGGCACAGAGTGGGTGGATGGAACAGCAAAGAAACCTGTCACAAGGGCCAGCGTTATTCCCTGACGTCGACGTCTGTTTCGACGGCATTAGACTCGAAACACCATCAAGTTAGATGGCTGCTGGAACAGAGGGCGGAGCAATTATGGGAATGCCCCATGTGCCGTGACGCCAGTTTCTAATCAAGAAAAACTGTAGGGAGAAAGTCTAAGATGACTGGTTAAATGTAACTGTAGGGAGCATATCCCAGATGACTGGTTAAATGTAATTGTAGGGAGCAAGTCCAAGATGACTTGTTAAATGTAATTGTAGGGAGCAAGTCCAAGATGACTTGTTAAATGTAATTGTAGGGAGCAATGCTAAGATCTGGGAAGTCTTTTACTTTAGAGAGGTATTTGCTGTGACCATTCTGCATTTTTGAGACAACCTGTTAGGTAAAAAGGGTTGATTTCTTCCCAGAAGTCATTGCAGAAAAAAATCATGAGGATTGGTATAGTGGAATTCCTCTACAGAGAATCCTCTTATAACAAATTTCCCTATATAGCAACACATTTAAAAATTCCCAATTATATTTATTCTTTATACTGTACATGGTGAATTTTTGTTATTACCTACATATTTCGTTGGTCTGGACCAAGTTGGTACAATGGGATTCCACTATAATAATTGCCGTCACACCTTCTTAAGTGCCTCTCATAGCACACATGACAGATTGTAGTATTATTAGTCTTTGCTCCACCATTGATTCACTAAAACATGAGCACCTAATTTTCTTTATAAAAATATGACCTAACTTTCTGTAATATTCTGAATGGACTGAATGGCTTTCTGTGTCTTGCAGACGATCATTAAGAAAACAAACAAAAACAAGTCAATGAGCCTTATTCTCAGGAATGGACGACTTTATAAGCGATTATGTTGACAAAGCAATAGATGATGTTTGTTTTTATCTTCCCCTTTTATCTTTTATTACATTGTTCCTAAGCAATGATTCCAGTATGCAGATTGTGCCTCCAGACAGTTCATTTTTTGGCCATGTTTGCGAGATTTTGGAGAAATCTTTCATTGAGGACTTACAAATGTCTTTGTACCTCAGCATTGGACTACCACAGGCCTTCAGAAGCGTCTCTGAATAGTACTTATTGTAGAATGTGACAGTTTGGCATTCTGTGGACATGGTCCAGCCCTCGCAATCTATTTTTATTAAGTTTTTCCATGGCAGATGAGTGTGGAGTAAAAATTCTATATTGTTGATTTTATTATGCCATTTAATGTAAGATTTTGTGGAGACATCTTAGCTGAAAGGTGTTTAGTCTCCTCTCATCTCTTGTGTAGGTTGTCCATGTTTCAGATCCATAATATAGTTTGGATTACCTTGTTGTGAAGCAGACAGTCATTTCTGCAATATTATTTTGTATGGCTGGTCGATATACTATCAATATAATCACAGACGTCCATTGTTCAGCAAATGTGGTAAAAACATTGAATGTATTAGTTACCAAAGCCAAAGGTGTCAGGCTATTGGTGCAAATAAAACGGCAACACAACACATTTCCATTCTGGGAAATACATCCTGCTGGAAATCTTATAGGATCACTGTGCTACTACAAGAGAGATCCATGGGAGTTTGAGAACGAATGGAAAAAAAAAGATCTACATAATGTATAAACAGATAAACAGAAAACAAACATTGCATTTTTTGGTTAAGAATGTATTTAGATTTGCACATTAACATTTCTTTCCTTACACACTAACATTTCTTTCCTCACACACTAACATTTCTTTCCTCACACACTAACTTTCCTTTCCTTACAAACTAACTTTTCTTTCCTCACACACTAACATTCCTTTCCTCACGAACTATATCATTGTGAATGTTTATGTAGTTGATGCATCTGTTATTCTTATGATGAAACTAATTCCATTCTTGATTGTTTTTCACATAAAAAATTCAAGTAATAACTGTTTCTCATTGATGGAACCAAGGCCCTGATGGTACCAAGACTCTTGTCTAGTTTCTCCTTGATGGTACCAAGACTCTTGTCTAGTTTCTCAGAGTGCTTCTTCATCAATATTTTTGTTTTGGTAGTGTATTCTATTCAGGACATAGCAAAAACCCAGCATTTTTTGGCTTTATTTATTTTCTATGCAATATAAATACAATCAGTAGTTTGCCATCTCTCTCTGAACAATATGAATATACAATTGTCTGCAGTGATATTTGAACCCAGTACTTTGGTCATCACAGACTCGAAAGTTTGTGAGCTGGAGGAAGTGGGAAGAGGCTGTGAATGGGTGGCATTTAGCAAAGATAGAAAGTTATTGACAACAGCTGTGATTCAGCTGGGAAGAGAGGGCAGTGACTGGGCTCCCAACAGAAAAGAGGATCCAAGAACTCATACTGCAGCACTTGAAGCCACATGATATCATAATTTACACAGATGGCTCAGTAACACAAGAAACACACGTGTGGTTGGGGTTTTGTGGACTACCAAAATGGCAGAAAATAGCTGATAAGTGAGCTGCATACCCCATTACATCAAGTATGAGAATGGAAATTGAGGTAGTAACAGCAGATCTCACTTGTCTGGCGACGCAATCACCAACAGACTCAGTGATTCTATTGAACTCACAAAGTATGCTGCGCAAGATAGAAAAAATGTTATGACCAATTATACTGTACGCCTAAAGAAATACTACAAAGGAGGTGCATCTAATGTAGTACCCCTATGACCCTGACAGGTTATGAATTTATGAATGGATGGTTCATTTGTTATGTCAGAGGTTTTAAGTCTAAGGTGTTACGTTCTTGCATTCCATGTAGCAAGTCTGAATATTACTGATTGCTTGTTTCCTCTAGGTACTATACATTATTAAAATCAGTTTTCCCATGTTTCATCTATTTCCCTGCATCCAATGAGGCAGGCAGAAATAATGGGCAACACCTACTAGCAGTGCAGATTATGCCAGGTGTTAGCTGACCAGTACAACTAAATTGCCGGTCTCACTGAAATGAGTGACTTGTAGTGAACTCCACCAATTTGGGAGAAATTGAAACTTGTAAACTTTCCTTTTCCATGTTGTGTCCATTGATAAGAGATGTTCTTCAAGGTATGGTGGAGGGTGAAAGAAGACTTGGGGGCCAGAAGAAGACATGGCTGGATAATATCTAGGACTGGGCAGGGTCTGAAGTTTCCAAATTTAACAGGGTGGTAGAGGATAGAGATGTGTGGAGATCTTTCTGTACTAAATTTATCAATGTGACACCGCTATGATACTGATGGATTAGTGTTTTTTAAAATTATTATTATATCAGTATCTTTTGGCCACCTCATCTTCTCCTGGTTGGTTTTATTGCTGATCAAGCGGTCCATGACCTCATGCCCTTTGACCCACCATCTTCTCCTACCATTCCCTTTTATCAAATTTTATGACATGACCAATACATCCAATCATATCGCCAGTACAATGTGAAAGATTGGCTTTCATCCAATCATATCACCAGTACATTGTGAAAGATTGGCTTTAAAACCACAAGCTAATTCAATGAAGTTGGGTTTGTGAAGTGAACCAACTAACCACTCTACCACTGAGCCAAAATATGGAGAAAATGTGTGCTTTCAAACAGTGTTCAGAACAGAATAGACTTCTGGAGATAGTGACTGCAAACGTTTGATGTTTAACACTGAAACAAAATATTTTTACTTCCAAGGCAGGAAGTCTCCTGATGTTTTGGCAGTTGGTGAAAACTGTGACTTTATTGGCACTTCAAAGAACAAAAAGGTTTAGTTTGATGTGCAATTTTAAATTTAGCTAACTGACAAAACTAGGTTTGCCTCTTCTGCTCTAGATGTAAAACTGGTTACTAAATAATGTAGCAAATGTTTGTAGTGCTTAGGTGACACCAGTAAGTTCAGCCTACAACTTACAGCTGTACATTTCCATGTGACAAGATTAAAAAACATTGGCGGAGACATCCACAGAACCTGTAAGTCAATAAATCTTCCAATCTTACAGTGAGTTCTAAATATGACAGGACTAAAAAAACCTTGGCGGAGACACTTTCAGAACTGTAAATCAATAAATCTTCCATTCTTACAGTGAGTTCTAAATATAACGGGACTGAAAAAAACCTTGACGGAGACACCCACCGAACTGTAAGTCAATAAATCTTCCATTTGTACAGTGGCTTCTAAATATAACAAGACTTTTTCTAAAAAAACCTTGGCAGGGATACAGAATTAAAACTATCTACTATAATGAAGATTCATCTCCTCTTTTACTGAATCCCCTGTTATAAATCTGTCAAAATGAAACCTCTCCAAATCAATTGTTACATAATTTCCATCAAAAATAAACTCTGTGATTGCACGGCCGATGCCAATAGCATGTTGCAACTCATGTCCACCCAATCCATTGTCAAAAATTAAGTTTTTCAGGTATGGATGTGGTCCAACCACCAGGTTCTGGTCAAAGAAATTGTAGTCATTGTAGCCAGCCCAAGCAGTTTTTATCTGAAAAGAGGGATAAAGGGTCAAAGAAATGAAACAAAAACTAAAATATGAGTTTGTAAATTCAGTCAGCACACAGATCAGGTCATAGCAAGACAACTATATACACTAAAGTGCAAAATGCTATATCATAAATTTAACAAAGATAGGCAGGAAAGTGTCATCTTTACAAACAAAATAAATATCTAATAACAATAATTCAAATATATTCTGTATATAATTCAAAGATTACGTGTGTTGTCAATCATTTCTTCTTATGGTCCATGCCATGTGACATTGGGTATGTTTATCAACAGCCTTCTGTTTTGTGTGCTGCCAAGCATTTCTGATACCTGTGTTCTCCCATGCCACAATGTTAGGTTGTCCAGCATTCTCTCTATTTGTCATCCCCTACCCTTTATTCCTCCTCAACTTGTCTTTTGTCATGGTGTGTTCCCTCTTTCCTCTTCTCATGATGTGTCCAAAAAATGTGGAATGTCTCTTTCTGATGCTTGTGAACAGCTCTCTTTTTAAAATTAACTTCTTTCTAGATATCTTCAGTACACTTTTTTTATATGTCTATGGTGTTCTTAACATTTGTCTATAAAACCACATCTCTGCTGTCTCAATATAATTTTTCACTATTCTGCTGATTGTCTGTACTTGTCAACTATTCTTAAATATTTAGGTATCACAACCAATAAATCTAATTGTAGCACCAATACATCTAATTGTAGCACCAATATGTCCAATTTTAGCACCTATACATCCAATTGTACCACCAATACATTTAATTGTACTACCAATACATCCAATTGTACCACCAATACATCCAATTGTACCATCAATACATCCAATTGTATCACCAATACATCCAACTGTAGCAACAGCTCAATCTTCATGATTAGATTTTGAATCCCGAGTGAGTTTGACAGATTTGTATTTGTGTGATGGTTCAATAATCATTCAACTAACGAATTGATGAATTACATCGTAGTATAAATACAAATTAGTTCTCTGTTTTGACTTTTAACCCATTGACTATCAAAGCCAAAAAGAAATATGGAACGTACTTTCAATGACATCAGGAAAATATTAACATCTAAACAAATTTCCAGATGGTTTGGTCATCTGGAAAGAATGCCATGTGATTCATTAGTTTATAAAACATATATGAAGAGAGGAGAAGCAGAAAGAAGAACCAGGGGTAGACCTAGAGTGCACTGGATCTACAACATCAAAGAGACATTACACAAACACCAAATAACATTATCTGAAGCTGCCAGAAAAGTGAGAACAAGAACATTGTATCCCCCTCGACACCGGTAAGGGGTAAAAGAGGAAGGAAAGAAGAAGAAGAACAAATTACAAAGAAGCTAAAAATGAGAATTATAAAATGGTGCAACTATTCTATATTGATGTATGGCTCAGAAACATGGACAATAAACAAACAATTAGAAGACAGAATTGATGCCATTGAGATGGGTATACAGAAGAATAGGGAGAACGTCATGGAAAGAGAAGAAAACAAACAAAGAGGTTCTAACAACACTTAATATGAAGAAAGAATTATTTAAGGAAATAAAGATCAAGCTAATAAAATATTATGGACACATTAAAAGACATGACACCTTGTTGAAGACCTTACTTGAGGGTAAAGTCAAAGGGAAGCAAGCAAGAGGTAGGCAGAGATACAAGTGGGAGAGTGAAATCACGAGATGGACAGGTTACAGTCTATAACATAGTATATCTGTAGCTAGTAGAGTGTCATGTGACGTATTCCTTCCAGAACGTTGTCTTCCCAATGAACTCGCTGAACCTCTCTTTGTCTCGGGAGATGTGGCTTGCATTTTCTAGTGATGTATTCATGTTATTTTTAATGTCGTCAGTCCATCGTCTTCTTGGTCTGCACTTTCTCCTCTTCCCAGGTACTCTTCCATACATTATTTGTCTTTCTAAACAGTTGTGTCTCTTTATATGACCAAACAGGTGTAGTTTTCCTTTTGTTATTGTTTTTATTAACAAACACTCTGGAATCTTCAAAGTGTTTATAATATCCGAGTTTATGATTTTTTCCTTTCATGATATTCTAAGTCTTCTTCTTCTTCTGCGTTTGTTCTCAAACTCCTGCAGATTAGTAGGATGTAGTCTGGAGAACGGAATGCGTTGTGTCATGGTTTACAGCATTGCTGCGATATCTGCGCCTTTCGGCCTAACACATCCAACTTCAGCATGGCTTTAGGTCACTGACCCTATATGGGATGGGACAGCCAACTCCATCCCATAACCTCCTTATTCGCCTTTTACGACATGCATGGAAGGTAAACAGTGTTGCTATTCTTTGCTCCCCTTTCGGGCCCTGGCAACACACGGGCAACGTAGAACTATTACAAGAGAACGTTTCACCATCGGTATCAGAAACAATGAAGACCTAAAGCAAATTGCAATGAAATGAGAGACATGGAAATCTATGACATCTGCCCTATGTACCATCTTTGACCCTAGAAGAATAACTAAGTATATTAAGAGTAAACACATTTACAACAAGAATACAAGTGGACAATAAATAATGAAACACATACATTTGATGATTGGAAACATGGTACACGATTTGTAAGAGCTGGCAACACATGTCGATCATAGAAGTTGAAGTCTACATCAAAATTGGCAATAGGAGGTTTTGCAGCCTAAAATAGAAAAAAAAAATATTTTGGTAATCAGAAAATCATGATGAGTATGAAATTTGCACATATATTGTATATTCGAAAAGAATCAATGATGGTAAGAGAAGGTTTTAATTGATGTTATTGGGGCAAAAATAAACTACACGTAAAATTAATACCTAGCACCCTGATAAAGTCGGAAACCTAGCACCCTGCTAAAGTCTGAAATGTAGCACCCTGTAAAATCTGAAACCTAGCACCCTGTTAAAATTTAAAATATAGCAATCTGCTACAGTTTAAAATCTTGCTCTCTCGCAATAACTTGGCTTTCTGGAACATCTTTCTGACAGAAAAATCTCTACGTCTGTAACTTATATAATTTATCTAGAATAAAACAATGAGAAAACTCAAATACATAATTAAAATGTGTGAATTTGACAATAGCACAATTGCAGGTAAACTGTCACAAATGTAGTGTCCACCAAAACCTTAACATCGGAAAAAGAATCATGAAGTGTCTATAACAAATGGATAGTCCAGAGTTGGTCCACTGGGACAGTGAGTCACATAAGCATAATGTTTTCTGTCAGACAAATGAGAGAAAATAAATTATATGACCTGAAAATGAGCCTCATTATCAATAGTACATGAATTAATACCAGAGCTGTTCAATCAGTGGCATAGTGAGGGGGGGCGGAGGGAGCCCCTGGTGGCATCATTACAAGGGCGGAGAATTTATTTTCGTCCAGTCTTTCACAATCACTGACATATTTTTTTAATGTCACTAGGGCGGAAAATTATGATTCTGCCCTGGGCGCCATTGACCCACACTACGTCACTGTTCAACTAGTGACCTATATCAATATTTTTGTAGCCCTTGGTACAGTAGAATAGTTTATCTAGAGTTGCATTGCATTTTTGATAAACACATTTTTTTTTAGTAATTTGTGGTCACATATGACATTTTTACGTACCGGTACTTGCCTGCACATAAATTCCATCTCAAATTAAAAAAATATAATTCATGATAATACACTAGAAATGCAGAAAAATTATAGTCCAACAGGTGACAATTGAAAATACTGTAAGGAAGATTTGTTAATTTTCACAAGTTGACGTTTCAACCAAAAGGCCTTTATCAAGAACCCAACATGGCACACACTGATTAAAGTATGGCACTGCCATCATTTGGATAGTCCTCATTTACAAATTATGCAAATAATTAAAAATTATATTTTTCTAAGAACAGAAGAACATACTTCTTTTTTCTTTTCAGTTCCCTGTGGAACATAATGCTGCAACTGTTGCTCTCCAACAATTTCTGTACTATGTTGTCAACTTCAACTGTGCCCATGAGGACCCAAATGAACTCATCTTTTCTTCTATTATTTGGTCAGAAATAAGATGTAGTATACCAAAGAATAGCAACACTGTTTACCTTCTATGCATGTCGTATGAGGTGACTAAGGAGGAGGTTATGGGAAGGAGTTGGCTATCCCATCCCATATAGGGTCAGTGACCCAAAGCCATGCTGAAGTCAGATGTTATCCATTATTTAATCAGTAAAGGAGTAAAGCCATGAGAAATGAATCAGTGAATGAAGTTCCAATGCGCTGATGCATGTCTGTCAATTTAGTACGTGTATGAACTGAGTCTGGTTATTTGGCGAAGTGGTACAGAGCCTGTCTGTGATGACCAAGGCACAGAGTTCTATCCCTGCCAAAGGTATTTGAGCGTTTGGACTGTTCAGAAAGCAATGAAAAACTACTGAGCATATTTACATTGCCTAGAAAATCACTACAGCCAAAAAATGTTGGGTTGATGGCTACATCCTGAATGGGATACACTACCAATGAGCTGAGTAGGTAGTTTCACAATGATGTGAGTCCTGTGATAGACTGTTCATGACCAGGTCAGGCATACTGGAGGGGGGAATGACCCTAGAGTTTAGTGCAGCATGCAGCAGTTGAATGCTTTGTTCAGGAAAACTGCAGATTGGTTGAGTGATACAGCCACACATCATCAAAGTTAGACATACAACATCATCGATAATGTGTTTCAGCAATACAAAGTGTCAACAAGGTGGGTGTCACAGCAGGTGGTGCATGAGTAGATAGACATGGGACCCAGAATGTTTTTTTATATTAATTCAAGCACTTCATAAACTCTGAAGGATGTGCGCCAAATTCAATGGTGACTACATGAAAAAAAAAATACATGTTTACATCTTTAGAACATATTCACAAAAAAAAACATTTACGGTTTTCATTTGAAGTGCCCTCATACAAATAGAAAATGACTGAAATACACACCGATCCGATGAAAGAAATACTATTGAGATTTTACCTTGATTCTTTAGGCAGTAATATAGATATATCACAGTAGAATGAAATACTAATGACATTTTACTTTAGTTATTTAAGTAGGAATATAGATAAATCTCAAAAGAATGAAATACTGATGACATTTAACTTTAGTTATTTAAGTAGGAATATAGATAAATCTCAGAAGAATGAAATACTGATGACATTTTACTTTAGTTATTTAAGCAAGAATATAGATAAATCTCAGAAGAATGAAATACTGATGACATTTTAATTTGGTTATTTTATCAGGAATATAGATAAATCTCAAAAGAATGAAATACTGATGACATTTAACTTTAGTTATTTAAGTAGGAATATAGATAAATCTCAGAAGAATGAAATACTGATGACATTTTACTTTAGTTATTTAAGCAAGAATATAGATAAATCTCAGAAGAATGAAATACTGATGACATTTTACTTTGGTTATTTTATCAGGAATATAGATAAATCTCAAAAGAATGAAATACTGATGACATTTTACTTTGGTTATTTTATCAGGAATATAGATAAATCTCAGAAGAATGAAATACTGATGACATTTTACTTTAGTTATTTAATCAAGAATATAGATAAATCTCAAAAGAATGAAATACTGATGACATTTTACTTTAGTTATTTAAGTAGGAATATAGATAAATTACAGAAGAGTGAAACACTAATGACATTTTACTGGTTATTTAAGCAGGAATATAGATAAATCTCAGAAGAATGAAATATAAATGACACTTTACTTTAGTTATTTAAGCAGGAACATAGATAAAGATAAATCTCAGAAGAATGAAATACTAATGACATTTTTATTTTACTTTTGTTATTTCAGCAGGAATATAGATAAATCTCAGAAGAATGAAATACTAATGATATTTTACTTTAGTTATTTAAGCAGGAATATAGATAAATCTCAGAAGAATGAAATATAAATGACACTTTACTTTAGTTATTTAAGCAGGAACATAGATAAAGATAAATCTCAGAAGAATGAAATACTAATGACATTTTTATTTTACTTTTGTTATTTCAGCAGGAATATAGATAAATCTCAGAAGAATGAAATACTGATGACATTTTACTTTAGTTATTTAAGCAAGAATATAGATAAATCTCAGAAGAATGAAATACTGATGACATTTTACTTTGGTTATTTTATCAGGAATATAGATAAATCTCAAAAGAATGAAATACTGATGACATTTTACTTTGGTTATTTTATCAGGAATATAGATAAATCTCAAAAGAATGAAATACTGATGACATTTTACTTTGGTTATTTTATCAGGAATATAGATAAATCTCAGAAGAGTGAAATACTGATGACATTTTACTTTAGTTATTTAAGCAAGAATATAGATAAATCTCAAAAGAATGAAATACTGATGACATTTTACTTTAGTTATTTAAGTAGGAATATAGATAAATTACAGAAGAGTGAAACACTAATGACATTTTACTGGTTATTTAAGCAGGAATATAGATAAATCTCAGAAGAATGAAATATAAATGACACTTTACTTTAGTTATTTAAGCAGGAACATAGATAAAGATAAATCTCAGAAGAATGAAATACTAATGACATTTTTATTTTACTTTTGTTATTTCAGCAGGAATATAGATAAATCTCAGAAGAATGAAATACTGATGACATTTTACTTTAGTTATTTAAGCAAGAATATAGATAAATCTCAGAAGAATGAAATACTGATGACATTTTACTTTGGTTATTTTATCAGGAATATAGATAAATCTCAAAAGAATGAAATACTGATGACATTTTACTTTGGTTATTTTATCAGGAATATAGATAAATCTCAAAAGAATGAAATACTGATGACATTTTACTTTGGTTATTTTATCAGGAATATAGATAAATCTCAGAAGAATGAAATACTGATGACATTTTACTTTAGTTATTTAAGCAAGAATATAGATAAATCTCAAAAGAATGAAATACTGATGACATTTTACTTTAGTTATTTAAGTAGGAATATAGATAAATTACAGAAGAGTGAAACACTAATGACATTTTACTGGTTATTTAAGCAGGAATATAGATAAATCTCAGAAGAATGAAATATAAATGACACTTTACTTTAGTTATTTAAGCAGGAACATAGATAAAGATAAATCTCAGAAGAATGAAATACTAATGACATTTTTATTTTACTTTTGTTATTTTCAGCAGGAATATAGATAAATCTCAGAAGAATGAAACACTAATGACATTTTAATTTGGTTATTTAAACATGAAGATGGGTTCATAGGACTGTAGCCTATATTTTATGAGTGACTCGTAGGCCTATATACTATATAATAGGCATTCTCTCAGTAGACCATGACTGACTCCAGTAAATATCTGTGTACAGAAAGTAAACATGACATGAAATTAGGCTGATTTTTTATCATTTCCGTGAATTTCGTTTGTCGGCCTTGACTTTATTGGCATGCGACTCCAAATATATAATACCAACGAAAATCACGACAATAATAAAAAAAACTCAAGGATTGAAGTTTTGTTTACTTTCAGTGCAGTGGTCTTTACCGCCGACGGTCTGGATAGGACGTGCCTGCAAATCATACCGATGACAATCTTCTGGTATGAACTTTCGGATCAATCCCCCCCCCCCTTTTTACCAACACACGCACAAAATAGTATCATCATCATGTGCCGTCTCCGCAACGAAGGTTGGCTGCAACACAATAGCAAACAGGGTCTAAATACAAATCTCTCGTAATATTTAGTAAGATTGACATAGGCAAATTTTATTTGTGGCCAGTTACGTGCACATAGCGATACTCGTGCAGACTGTTGTATTGAGTGACTGTGTTTATCCATTATGAAACTGGAATAGGACCCAAACGTTTGTCTCCTTTGAATGAGCCTAAGTTGGCATTGTTACATAAGTGTGTCCAAAACTGTCTCCAAAATAGTAACAATTCAAAAATGGGACATTACCTGTAAATCATTTAATTAGCACGACACCTGGTTCTTTCACCTGCGATCACGTACTAGGTGACGAGATTAAACGAGACTTGGGGGAGGACGTTTTACACCACCATCCCTACTACCCGGAAGACAACAACGTTTTTTGAAAGAAAAGACTGAGAAAATATGGATACTTTCAACACAATGTGTTCCACATAGACTGTCAACCAACCATCCGATTACTATTTTGTTACATGGCGACTGTGTGATAGAGGAAACTGGATGCAGTTCATCACAAGATCTACCGCCCTCAAAAAATGTTCGCGTAGATCTTATAGTTTTAGTTTTACTTTTAGCTTATATTTTAAAATTAACACATCTGGCTGGTGTGGTCAAAATTAACACATCTGGCTGGTGTGGTCATTTCAATTTCATTCAGTGATTGATGAACAATAAAGTAAAGTGAAATTGATCTTAGACTTAAGAACATTTTAGAACAAGAAACGTGTGCTTTCATGATTTGCCTTTCCTTTGGATAACGGGATTACAAACAATCAATTATAAATCTCAGATTAACACAGTCCATTTTGTGACAGAAATTCAAAATGCATTGAATGAAATTATTCGATTTGCATTGCTTATAAGTTGAGACAACATGATGTCACATGGATGACTTAGACTAGACTAGTTTTTTTAAAGTCTATAACTTATAAGATCAACATAAGAATATGAGTACGAGTTTTTCTGCAGACTTATAACAATCAAAATGGCACATGGATGGCAAGCTAGTGGACGAAACTACTTCATTGTGAAGATTGTGAATGTTGTACTGTTTCTGTGGGTAGCCGATGTAATTTTGTGTCAAATCACACCACCACCATTTCTGAATGATGACCCAGTCATATCTGACAATTATGTGTGGAATCTAAAAACTATTCCTGCTAAATGTAGTCCTCCTTTGATTGATACATTCCCTGGTGGGTTTGTTATCAAAGACAACCGGGCACTGATGAGAAATAATAGCCCTCATATTATCAGAGGTAACATTGTAATTACTCCAACTGGATGCCTTTATATTGAACCTGGAACTGTCCTGAAGTTTGCACCTGGTCAAGGTATTATTGTCAATGGAACACTTATTGCTCGGGTAAGTCAAGTTTAATCAAATATTCTAGGCTGGCTCTTATATATTTCTTCATGTCTTTAGACTAGTTATAAAGATTAATTTGTTGTCTAGTTTTGCATGTGGAAGAGTGCAGGATTTACCTGTAAGCTAAACAAGCTATAGCTTAGGGCCCCCCCCCCCAAAATTTTTTTATTTCACTATCTATTTCTATATACTTCTTAATTGTTAAAGGGCCCCACATTTCAAATAGCTTAGGGCCTTATCACATCTAAATCCGGCGATGGTGTGGAAGATCTGAAAGTCTCACTATTGACCAATTAGAATAATTATTATGCAATAGTAAAATCTCAGTTGTATATGAATTATTTTTTGCTAATATAGCAAGGCATTCCTCTTGTAATAGTCCCTAAATTATTTCATCTGTACAGTTATATTTCTTTTTGTGGTGCAACGTTCGGGGAACCCAGCATTGAACATCATGCTGGGGGAAGTACATGAATTCCAGCCTTAAACTGAAAAAGTGTAGGTTAGTGGTTCCTTGGCTATGAACAGATAGCACATTGGGGAGGGGGTGGTAAAAAGTAACTCTGTATGGGACATGAACAATTCCTGGTACTAAATGCTGGAAAACATGTTAGCCGTACATAATTGAATTGCTCCCTGCAAGGTGAGGAATACATTGCTGGCTACCCCATTCATGTCAATGATTATGGCCCCGGACTAAGATATTATGGACACCTTTGACAGGAAAGGATGCTTAGGGAAGAGAGCTGAACATGCTTCCAAGTCTGCATGTTATGGAAAGGTAGAAATATTGCAAAACCCATATAATTTACTCTCCGTCCCCCTTCCTAGTAGTAAAGTTCTTATCAAAGCATTGCAAACTCCTGAGAGTTGGAGTCTTCTGGGTATTCACTCTTTCCAGACTAGACTATGTTAGGTGTGGACAAAATTAATTTTCAGGTGTAGAAACATTTTACGATGTCTTTTTCAGTGTATGACTTGATAAATATTGATACAAGATGTGTTCAAATGAAAATTGCTAGTGCTGCATCACCTATGCTAGCACATGCGGAGTGTGAAGATGTCATCACTGATGTCATAAGTACACATCAATGAACAAATTGTCATGTGGTGATTCTCTTTATATGCTTAGTGTTCTGTGCTTGCAGTTGACAACATGGCCAGTGTGATAACAAATCCATCCAAATTTGACAAATGAGATGCGATTCAATTTACTACAGCCGTAGGATGTCGACCAACCAACATACATCAAAGAATACAGCATATGGTGGAAAATGTGTTTTGAAGACAATAGTGAAGGATTGGACATGAATGTTTTGGGAAGGGTGACAGGTAAATAGTAGCATCCATGGCCAGATCATGCTCATGTTGTGATAGAAGACAAAACATTTGTGACATGCAGGCAAGCAGTGTCACGCAACAGCATGCCAGGTTATACTTATTCTTGATGGCTGTATGCAGCTTGTCTAGTGTATTCTTGTAGCTGATGGCATTGATGTTTACACTACATGATGTTTTTATGCATCTTGTCTAGTGTATTCTTGTAGCCGATAGCATTCATGTTTACACTACATGATGTTTGTATGCAGCTTGTCTAGTGTATTCTTGTAGCTGATGGCATTGATGTTCATACGAGGCTCTTTAAAGTCCACAAACAAGAGTCCTTCTTGGTTAAAAAAAAAGGCAGTAAAGTATAACATACAGAAATTTGTGATTTCAGTTTTTTGCTTTTACGTGATCTAGGGTGTTTCCAGTGTATGCTGAACAGGAAACTAAGCATTTAAAGAAAATGACCATTTTCATTGATGTGTACTTATTCCATAAGTGATAACAACTTCATGCTCCTTGTGTGCTGGTATAAATGATTCAGCACTTGCAGTTTTCATTTGAGCACGGCTCGTCAATATGTATTGTATATCATCGGGAAAGGAATTCATTACCATACTAATATATATGTGGCTATAAAGCCAGAGGCAGACCATGTAAAAGATGGATCACAGAAATCAAAGAAGCCACAGGAACAAGCTTGCAAACAGCACACAAGACGGCCATCTCCAGAGAACTCTTCCGCCCCTGATGCCGCAAGGCACACAAGGGCCACAGCATATAGATAGACTAATAATAAATATACATATTATGTACATTGATAATATTTGATTATTTCACTAGGTAAAAGGTTAGAATTAGCACACAAAAATCAACAAAAATATGAAAATATTAATTGTTAGCAAAAACTTTGTAACTCACTGAAAAATATCCTTGGTTAGAAGTATTGATATCTACTTTTCTAGAATGTTTATACAATGATATCTGTTTGTCTTTACTCATCAACATCATCAAGTGCCATCATCATGTTTTTTTTCTTTTCTTTCCATGATGTTCTCCCTATTCTTCTGTTTATCCACATCTCAGAGGCATCAATTCTGTCTTCTAACTATTTGTTTTGTGTTCATGTTTCATATCTTCATATGAATAATAATAACACTTTATTTGATGAATTTATATTAATAAATGTTGAAGTTATGTACATCTGAATGACACCAAAAGCAATTTTTAAAAAATAAGAACAAATTAACTTATAACAATCACTTTTCCCATACTAACACTGCATTTAACTGTGACAAAAACAGAATAGGAAGTATTCTGCAATGTTTTTAAAGTTCACATAAAACCTAATTTTAGCAAACCATGAAATATAATTGATGAATATATGATCAATGGAAATCAAAACTGATATATCAGTGATCATTCTGGCAGTTTTTTTTATTTTACTTACGTATTGGTGATTGGGCCAGAAAGAGTTAAATACAGCTCTGGAGAAACTTCCCTTTTCACAAAAGGATATAAAAGCTGTATTGCTCTAATTTCTGAGGATTGAAAGAACCATTTGTCTATGCCTAGGTCATATTTTAGTGGCTGGCACATTTTTATTATCCAAAGTTATTCTAGTTAATATTCTAGTGTGACATATATATAGTTTCTTGGAAAAGACAAAGTTGAAAATAGTAAAGATGTTAGGAGTTCTTGTTATCAAAGAGTTAATATTTTCAGTCTGTTTACCTGTCAGTCAATGCAATGGATTAGTCCTGCAATGGATTAGTCCTGCAATGGAAACCTCTATTTTGTGCTTTCTTCAGCTACACCTTCCAATTCATTCTGTCTTACTTGTTTCTTACTCTTTCCTCCATATATTTCTTTATCTCATCATTTTTTCCTTTCCTCATGTATTCCACACCAATGAGCATCTTGCAATGCATTTATATTTTCTTCTTAATGTAGGCTACACCTTATTTCCAACCACCATTTCTTGAACTCTCACCTTCTCACTATTGGTGTCCATTCAGTTCTTTTCATGAGTTCTCATTGGTGCTATTTACACATTTTATTTGATTTTTATATATTTTCTAATGACTTCATGTTATCAGAAAACGCTGTTGGTCCTATATCGGGCATGTCCTACGCGCATACATCAACAGAATACACCACCAATCTCTTGAATGGATACCTACAGGCAAAAGAGCCAGGAGTAGACCAAAAGAAACACTCAGAAGAACAATACTTAGATAAAGTAAAACAATCAATATCCATACAATTCAAGAACTGCACAGAATAGCTTTGAACAGACAGAATTGGAGAGATCTGACCTCTGCCCTATGTGCTAACTTCAGCGCAAAAGGAAAATGAATGAATGAATGAAATAGTTTCTCATCCTTTAAAAAAATGTATCTAGACAATAGTGTCTGTAGTCACTTTCTGTCAATGTTGATTTATAGGTATGTGTATGATTGTGTTTATACACCTTTATATTTATTTAGATATACCTTTAGATAGACACCCCATTTATTGGAATATCCCCAGTATGTGATGCTGGTTCCTAATCAGGAATCTAGTGTGGAATTTGCCAGTGTGTTGCTGGTACCCTGAAAGGGGAGCACAAAATAACAACACTGTTTACTTGCCATATATGTCATAAAAGATGACTACAGAGGTTATGGGATGGAGTTGGCTGTTCCATACCATAGAGGGTTAAAGTGACCCAGAAGTCATGCTTATGTCTTATTAAAAAGGCATAGATTTTACAAGAAAGCCGTAAACCCATGACACTGTGCATTCCGGACTACATCCTCCTAAGCTGCAGGAGTTTGAGAACAAACGCATTAGAAGTGCTAACTGTTATTTTCTTAGAGAGGAAAGGGTTGAACTACCCCCACCCCTATCTGTGGATTTGTCCTAAAACATTCTTTAAAACCACTCAGACTTTTTATCTACTATTTAAGGACAGAATAGGACATGAACAATGATAAAGGACATGAACATTTAAAGTCATTATTCAAATTTTGTTTATCATTTTGCAAGATGAAATTAAGCAACTATTATATCTCCCCAGACCATGTTTTCATCGTTTTATTCACTTGTAAACTGTTTATGCTTTAACAGGGAAGTCAATTGCCTGGAGGCCGTATAACCATGACAAAACTTGATGGTGAGGATCTGAAGCAACCTAGTGGAGACTGGCAAACAGATGCTAGATTGGTGATGGGTAATACCACAAGAGATGGCAGACTAGACCTAAAATACATGGGCAAATGGCGAGCAATTTGTACGAATTATGTCAAGTAAGTACTGTTTAAATTTATATCACTATTCAATGTTTGTCCATTTTGTCTTGTATTGTTTTCTAGATGTAATCCCTGTGGTGGAACATTTATTCAGTCTGTTTTGGAGACAAAACTATTCCTTTATCTGCTTTTTTGTTTTTGTCTACTTTTATGTCCAAGTGTTGCTAGCCCCAAAAAGGAACACAGAATAACAATACTGTCACTACAATACTGTATTGTAGTTGAGCTGTAAACCATAATACAATGCATTTCATTCTTTGGACCCCATACTGCTTTCCAGCAGGAGTTTGAGATTGAATAAAGAACACTGTTACAAGATTTAATTCTTCTGTCAGACAACATTGGTAGCGTAGCATACCGGTATATTCATAATGTAGCTATCAACCCAGCATCACTTAACTGTAGGGTCATTCAACATATTTCAGTATTAATTGCTGAAGTGAAATGTGGGTTTTCTTTATCATTCTAAGAGATAAAATCATTGCTGAAAGTGTAGAGTATATAGCATGACAATATGACAACCTCTAGTAGAGAAATAAAGACAGTTGTGGTGACTTTAAAATATATATCTGAAACAGTTAAAGTCAGGGCCGTTATTGTGTCAGGCTCTTAAATCAAGATCGTCAAGACTCAGAATGGATGGTTGTACCATGAGTGGATAGAGTTACTGGGGCTTCACATCAGCATAAAGACTTATAATATATTTTAGACAGGTTTGGACATGTAAGCTAGCATGATTCCTGGGCAAAGATAAGGTGGAAGGAGCAGAGGAAGACAAAGAAAATCATGGATATACACATTAAAGAATGAAACAGTAACAAATATTCTACTTTCATTTGCACAGCTAAAGATATAAATCATTTTAAGACTGTTTTTGTATCCAATACAGTACCCCAATAACCCTTTTGGGTTGTAGATTTTATGGATATGAACGTTGTTCATTTGTTCAAAATAGTGTTTATTACTTTGTGTTGTAGAGTGCATACACAACCAAATCCACATGGCAGCATAAATAGACTACACTGAAAAGATCAAACCACAATATTTCGGCTGCGAACAACACATGTAAAACTTGACAAACATCTTCAAAGAATTATTACAGACCATACACCATAATGAAAGAGACAAGAGAAGGAAACATTAAAACACCACCTTATTGAATGCCCTGCACTACAATACCTACAAAAACAATTGTCTTTCCATCACTAACACCCTTTATACAGACACAACACAGCTGAAGAAGACATGCACTTACCACCACCTCACACAGGGAATAAAGAGTGAAAACTCACAGCCCTGGGGATCAGATAAGTAAGTAAGTAAAGTACAGAGAAACTTTTCTAGTCAAGGTCAGTAATCATACCAACCAACATCTTGCTTCCCTTCTCTGTGAAGCACTTCAGCAGCGGACTAGTTTGTTTAATGAAGCATGGATAGATATGATTCCAGCCACAATAAAATCTGCTGATGACACAGTACTGAGCTGCTAGGAGAAAATAAATCTCTTTATGAGTTATGACTACTAATTATCATCAAAGCATATCAGACAAGTCAATGGGTGCTCCAATCTCCGTCTCTGTAAATCCATCAAGATGTAGCAGCTGACAATTTCAGTTAAATGCTGATTTATCACTGTCTTTGTATATCAGCATTTGTATATCACTGTCTATGTATATCTGTTATGTTTCCCTTTACAGGCTATTCATATCTGTGCACCAATCTCATGTAGTCTTGATCATTGAGAGCAACCAGGATTCGCACCTTGGAACAACATTTCTGATCGGATGAGGTCCCTTAATGCATTAACTATGTCAGATCAATACATTGATATATATTTGACATGGTGGCCATGCTTGGCAGTGCATTGGTTCACTCATTATCCCTTATGCAATCCAAACCCCTTTATCTCTGAGAATTACTCAAAATTGCAAGAAAATCAAGTCTTCTTTGATGTAAAAGGCAGCTTAGCTCATGAAATTGTAGCATACTGCTGTCTTGGGTCAATCAGTTGTTTAGGATATGCAAAAGCTTTGGAAATCTCTCAATCAGAATGAATACTTGAAGAAACATCAATCTGGAATTGAAAGTAACATTTCTTCACTTGACAAATGCAACAAGGGTGAAAACATATGCAACATGACTCCCTTGGGGTTCTCAATCATTTTGTACTGTTGTTTAATCCCTATGAATTGCAAGCAATGAAGCTCTTGTTTCCTATGTGCAGTGTGAGGATTTGAGGATTTCCTTCATAATTTTCTTTCATACGAAGAAGACTCCAGTTCTCAGTGGCATATAATGTTTTGAGAAATCCCTTATTTAGAGGGTTTCTAATTGTGTATGTGGAAGGCATGTTTCACCATTTTGTATTCAATCCAATCAATCACATTAAAGCCTTCAATCATTTGGTGAGATTAACGTAGCCATTTTTAAATGCACAATCCATATCACTCAGAGGACCATTTATTGTAGTTCGACCGTCCTTACACTCAATAAAGAGTGAAGCGAACATAGCTCTGCGGATGCTACGGTCAAGGCATTCATCTGCAAATATGCCGATAACACAAATGTTGTGATTTACATGGACGGGTCAGCCATCTGCCACCAACGATGTGCATGTGCCTTTACTGCCAGATCACAAGGAAGAACAGTACAAGTAGCCAGTGGGCCTTTACCGCAACAACAAGCAGTCTAACAATGGAAGTATTTGCTGTAAAGCAGACAGTAAACTGGCTGGAACCGCAAACTTATACCCATGTGGGCATACTAAGTGACTCAACGAATATAAATCAGAAAGTTAAAATACGGCATGGGTGGAGTCTTAGAGAGAGCTAAAATGCGAGCCTCACTGCAAAAAAAAACATGCTTATCTTTGTCCCCGGACATGTGGGTGTGGAGAGAAATGAACGGTCAGATAGATTAGCAGCCTAACCACTATAACAGATGGTCAGATGATTTTGAGATGATGGGCATGGGTAAATATCAAGAATGTGTGAATTCGGAGTGAGGATGGGCATGGGTAAATATCAAGAATTTGTGAATTCGGAGTGAGGATGGGCATGGCCTTTAGAGAACCCCTAACAAAGATTTCAAAAAGAGCAGTGAGCCAATATAGAACAGGAACCGTCAGCTGTTATGCCCTGAGAGATTTACTGAAGCAGAGATCTGAGCACCTATAGATATGTCCGGTGTGCAAAGAGGATAATCAATATACCTAATACCTATTGCAGCTAAACAGTGGTGCGCAATTCATATGACTGCATGGCTCCAATAGGACCATTTATTGCAGCTCAAAAGTGGTAATAATACGCTATATATTCTTTGTCTGATAAAGGCCTTGTTGTTGAAGCATCATTTTAATCTATTTTAAAGATTTATAAATTGAACATATTTTGCTTATCAATATTTTACTTTTAACATTTGACATATAATCTAACTGTGGGTTTTGATAACCACAATAATAGAACAACTGTGCACATAGACTTACCACAAGAACAACTGTGCACATATATTTACCACAAGAGCAACTGTGCACATATATTTACCACAAGAGCAACTGTGCACATATATATTTTCCACAACAACTGTCTATATATAGATTTCTCACAAGAACATTTTTGAAGCTTTGTTACTTGTTTCTATGGGTCACACCTTCCTCAATCCCTGTGCACATGTATATTTCCCTACAAAACAAATGTGCACATGTAGATTACCCAGAAAACAACTGTTCACATGATGATTTCCCCACAAAACAGCTGTACATGTAGATTTCCCCACAAAACAATTGTGCACATGTATATTTCCTCACAATATTACTGTACATATAGATTTCCCCACAAAACAACTGTGCACATGTAGATTTCCTCACAATATTACTGTATATGTTGATTTCCCCACAAAACAAATGTGCACATATAGATTTCCCCACAAAACAACTGTGCACAAGATTTTCCCACAAACAAGAGACTTCATCTTAGTTTCTTATTTATAATTGTAACATAGCAGTCACATGACTTTATGCATCTTTTCTAATTATAGTTTTACAGCAATTGATGCTAATGTGACTTGCCGTCATCTGGGATTTCTGAAAGGAAACTTCACGTATCACTCATTTTCTCGTAATCTGACTGAATACATTCTCTGGGAAAAGCCAAGCTGCACTGGAGCTGAAAATAATCTTTTTGATTGCCCTGGAGCAAATACTATAAAGACTGGCCGGCACATCTGCGGTAAGGTTATCTATTTCTTAGATCTTGTTAAGTTTGTTGTTGTCGATATCCAATTTCTCCTGATCAGTTCTACTCTTGGGAGCTCAATACCATTCTTAAAAAAGTTCATGTCTTTTGAAGTTGACTTAGTGTTCCATACAGAGAGTTAATGACAGTTAAGTGAGTCCGTAAAAGTTTATATTTCTACTGCAGAATTTGTTTATGTTGTCATTCTCCTTTGGCCTTGTCATTTCACTAAATACACTTCAACCAGTCAGCCCATTTTTCCATCTGTTCAGCCAGATTTCCCCAGTGCTGTTTCTGAATATGTTAGACTGTTCCCCTACTGCAAGGTATTTGCTTTGTTTTGAGGCACCTCGTTATGCAAGTGTCTGTTGCTTCATTTCCTGCTACGTCGCTATGTCCAGGGATCAATTCCAGGGTCAAGCTGATTGAATATGCAGCCTAACCTCGCTAGTTAGAGGATAACTTGATTTTTATATGGTGTCTAAGTGACTCCTAAACAGATATTAAGCATGTAAAAATGACTATGTCTGATGGTTTTTGTTTCATGAAATGAAACTGTTGGTGTACTAACTGACTGGCTGTCTTAATGGTCTGTTAAGTTTAATGCAGAGGTGGATGAAATACTGCTAGATCCAAATCTATCCACTACACTGAAATCACATAACTTGTTTTAGCAGAGACTTTGCTTCCCTTAAACTGAGAATGATTACAATTTTTACCAATTTATCTGTTTAGTCATTTCCAGTGAGCTGGTATTCATTGCAGTTTTGTAATAGATAATTTTGTCTGATGTCAAGAATGAGAAGTGATATCTGGAAGTGTTTGTCCGTTACTTTGTTCCATATAGTGTGTTATATTTGTCTGGACTTGAAGAAAGAAGACTTTTCTGTGATATCATCCAGTGCTTTAGATTTGAATAGATGGTGGTCAACAGTTTCATGGTAGTGTTTACATGGCAGGCACTCTAGAGTGTGCTATGGTAGGATTCTGTAGAGCTTTGTAAAATGGATATTGTTCTTAAATCCTGATTAGATATGGAAGACTGAGAAACATTTTAAGAAAGCTGCTAGATACAGATAATAAAGAAATGTGTAAAACATGAAATGAAGTGGAGAGAATGGATAAAGAAAAGAAATGTTGAAGACAATTCCACTGCATGGAATTGAAAGGTGAAAACATAATGTTTTTTGCTTACATTTGATTTTTGCAAATTTAAAATGCTTTTGGTTTAAATTTTGTCAACTTTATTTCATAACAGATGGCCAGGAAGTTATTGGATTTCAATGTGAGGGTCTTAGGCCAGGTTTAGCATTAAACCACTGGAGAGGTCTGGAATTCTACAACTCAACAACTACAGGTGGAGGATTTCTGGTAATTTTTATAGCTTTTCCATAAATAGAAAGGGCTAAAAAAATTGTTGAAGATTTACTTAATTATACTCGCTTTTCTTTATGAACTCATTCTTCTAAACAAAACAGTATGTTGCCAAGAGTAGTACTCATAGCACATAACTGTAAGTTCCAGTGATACTCTCTTGGGTTCTCAGAAAAACACTCTTGTATACAAGATGTCATCGCTGAATATTGAACTTATGAACACAAAGCCAATGACTTGACTACTATACCATTGGAGTTAGTTAGTCGTCTGATCATCATCACTGCAAACTGGACATGTCCATAGTTGCTCCGATCTCTCCTTGAGTGCATCCGCCATTATTCTTCTGCTGACAGTGCCAGTCCTATGCAGATTGACCATCATTCTTCTGCGCCCTCCAAAATGTTCACTTCTAGCAACAGCGCATTTCAGTCTCTGATCGTTAATCCTAGCCATTGAAACGGAACCATCATCCACATTAGTCTCACTCTCGTGTGCTATATCTCTTAAGGATTTCAAAACTTCAGCACGATCCATTGCTCTGTGCCACAATCATGCATGATGCCAGTTGGTCTGCTCATTCATTGCCTTGAACACCCACATGTCCCAGCACAAAAATAAATGTAGCCGCTTTCAGCCTTGCCTTTCTCAAGGCCTCAATCCACTGTTCATGAATGAGACCCACTTGTACCTGCTTAATCATACTCATAGTCACTAAAGATGCCGAACTGCGTTACCTTCCGTGTGCATACCTACTCAAATACTCTGGTCACCGCCATAGTCTCCATGGTCATACTACTCGAGGCACCAGCCTTTGTTGTTGATGAGAAAACTAAGGTAGTAAAATTACAGTCATTCTAATCATAACGTTCCTCCTTTGCAAGTGAAGATAAGTATGGATGTGGAAAAAGAAAAGAAAGGTGAAGTTAGTTTTGATTGTGTGTTCTCAGATGACTAATGCAATCAGGGCTCTGAAAGATATGTTGCAGTGATAGCAAAAATGTAGTAGATCTTGTAATGAGAAAAAAAGCAGTCTTGTCTCAACTTTTATGTCTTTTTTTAGTTGACTGCAGTGTTCTACTCATTTTATATAATTTATATAATGTATAAAGTATAATTTTTTATATCCTCACTTATCTGACCATTCTAGACTGGATGAGCAAGAGTTGTGATTTCCCAAGATCATGGGTCAATCTTGCAATGCTTAAGAGATGTCTTTAAGTAGTCCTTGAGACGCTTTTCCAGCTTCCTCTTGAATACTTACTTACACACAGTTCACTATAGAACAGTCTCTTTGGAAGATGCTCGTTTGGCATACAGTGTCATTATACTTCCTTATTGTTGATCAGAATTGATAAAATAAGTTTTTATTTTATCATGTCATCTTCACTCCCACACATACACACACATGGTGTTGGGAGACACAGTAGTGCAATGTTAATCCTTAAGTTGCACATTTTCTCAGTAACCGATCCCAGTTGTGCGAAATTTTTCCACCTGTGCTGAATATTTTTCTTGTGTTACAAAAATAAGAGAGCTTCCACTGTAATGGCTTTTTATTGACACCAGGAAAATATATACCATATGGATGGAATTGATGTGTACTGACATCCGGCAATTTCAGAGTAAAGTTGTTTCTGAGAACAAGAGGATTTTAAAAAAACGAGTTAGCTCATCAATAGAAAGATAAAGAACAAGTAAACTCATGCATGGCAGCTAACAGTTAAGTAAATCAGTTGCCCATCATCCAGCAGACTCAGGTAGGAGCCCATATATTTTATGTAGTTTAAATTAACAATTACCCTGCGGTTCACCCAAAAAGTAATACACAATGGCTTATGCTCTGGGAAGGTAAAGAAAAGACACAATCGCTACTGAGCATATATGGTCTTATGGGAAACTGTGTGCTATTACACTGGTTTATAACTAAGCGTACAATTACTCATATTTATATATTTTATATATTATTTCCACAGAGTGGAAGCAATAACAAAGTTTACATGAATGAGTCACAGTCCTTCCTTGAGTATTTGGATATCAGTTACACAGGCTTGGATACATATCATGGCCGAACTTCAGAACCAAATATATTCTATCAGAGAGCAGCCATTAGTGCAAGCCCCCATGTTCCTATGATGAATAATGTTACTATCAAATATGGGGCATATGATGCTTTGAACCTCACTGAGATTATTGGACCTATTCATATTGCAAATTCAACAATCTCATATAATAGAGGTATGTTCGTGGTTTTATGTCTTGGTTGTTTGTCAGTTAATTTCTATAAAATGTTTGTAAAAAAATTTTCGCGTAAGCTATTTTTGGCAAAGCTTGGAACACTATAATGCAGTTTTGCTAACCACTAGAAACACATAATAACACATACTATTTTGAACTATTTTTGGCCTGCTGTTATTTATAATTTCCAAATACTGATCGGCATCACAGAGTGAATGTGTTTATTATATTTTTGGATCGATTATTATTATTTTCAATGTTTTTGTTCACTACCATGCATTCACATGAATTTATTGAAAACTGGATTGCATTCATCAATTTTTGCATGAAATTAACCAGCCAACATCATGTTTTTGAGAGCTCTTCTTTTGTGAAGTATAGAGATTGACCATTAATTGTCATACAGTGCTTTGAGCTATTTTTCTTCTGATTTAATTACAGTAATCCTCAATCTGCCACTTGTTTGTTTGTTAACATTCATTCCTAATTCAACTGTTTACTTGTTCAAACAGTTTCAAATACATATCACTTTCAACCTAACACAGATGTTGATATTTAGTTTATATGATAACCAGTGGTGCCTTTACTGCAACAACGAGCAGTCTAACTATGGCAGTATTCGCCGTAACGCAGGCACTTTACTGGCTGGAATCGCAAGCCTATTCCCATGCATGCATACTAAGTGATTCACTGAATATGATCCAGAAAGTCAAAACAGGTGATGTACGTGGGAAATGGGCGGAGTCATTGGAGAGAGCTAAAATGCAGGCATCACTACGAAAACTCACGTGTATTTGTGTCATCAAACATGCGGGCATGGAGGGAAATGAAGGGGCCTACAAATTAGCTAGTCTCGCCACCACAACAGACGGTCAGCCTATGGACAGAGCAGACATACTCGCTGCTCTTCATGAGTCCTCACGATCAGAGGATTTTGAGATGAATAAGCACGAGTCAATATCGAGAATACAAGAATTTGGAGTGAGGATGGGCATGGCCCAAAGAGAACCCCTGACAAAGATTTCAAAAAGAGTAGTGAACCTACATACAACTGGAACCATCAGCCGTTATACCCTGAGAGATTTACTGAAGCAGAGATCAGAGCATCTATGGACGTGTCCAGTATGCGAAGATGATAATCAACATACCTAATACACATGTTGAAAATGGATAGTATTTTAGTTGTTCCTGCCTATTTACATATTTGCTTCTTCTGCCTTCTCTTTCACACTCCTTCAGATTAGCAGGATGTAATCTGGAGAACAGAATGTGTCATGGTTTAAAGCTATGCTGAAATTGATCGGACAAACACATCCAACTTTAGCATGGCATCTCTGTCACTTTTACCCAATATGGGATGGAGTAGCCAACTTCCATCTCGTAACCTCCTTATATGCCTCTTACAGCATGCATGGAAGGTAAACAGTGCTGTTGTTTTTTGCTTCTCTTTCATGCCTCAGCAACACATGAGAGTATTTACATATTCTGACGAAAACATCACTTAGGGTAGTGCTGTATGTGAGACATTTTAATGATTCATATCCACACAAGATCAATGGCAAATGTCATGATAAATGCTGTTGACATAGTTTTTGGAGTTGGGAAATAGTTATCACATCCCATGAGGGTCGAAGAGACCCAGAATATACATGTGTTTACAGTGATGAGAGAATGGAATAGTTTGCATCAAAACACTCAGTCAGAATATTGGGGATCAATATGGTGTATACTGTTTTTTAAGGTCTGGCATTGCATAAAGATACAGCAATACTTTGTGGTGTTTTAAATAAATAGTTGCATCAATAGAAATACAGTGGATTTATCACAATAGGATGTGTGCTTTGCCAGCAGGACTCAAGAGTTTTCAATATTCCCACCATTTGATATCATCATGGAAAGTTTGAATAAATTTTGTTTAGTCAAGTTTTATGTTCTGTCTTGTCACCCATTTTTTAGAATTGGAAGTAGCTAGATTAGTAATTTCTAAATTGTTTTATTGGATGAGCACCTCAATGTCTCAAGGAATATTGGTGTCTGATCATTTTTTTCAAAGCATGGGAAAGAAACACTGGGCTAGGTTTATGTTATGCTATTTTGTTCACATAATATAATATAATGTATAATTTTTCATCCAGGCTATGGTATGTTTATTCAATCATCTATTGGTCGTTGCTTAATCAACATGACTGAAGTGGATCACAACTGGGGAGACGGCATCAAATTTTATCTGAGCAACCTGACAATATTTGATTTCCGTCTGAAGTTTCCCCCATCCACATCATTTTGTGCTATTCCAAACACTGAGGATGTGACATACCCATTTTACGAGCATATGGATCTTGTTCAGGTCAATGGTAATGATCGCACCATGGTATCAGTTGGAGGGTACTGTGACAGGGTAAGGCATTCTCTTTTATGTTTTTCTTATATTTAGTTGTTGCTATCAATTATAATTTTGGTATGTGAGTCAAAATAAAATCTGACTTTGAAAATGGGTTTCAGTAATGCAAAATGTTGTGTCATGCTTAGTGGCATAAATAGATATTTAAAAAAAGTGTGGACACTTGTAATATGTATATATCAATGTTTTCTGTATCAGTTCTGCTACTAATTGTAAACAGTTTGATCATTTGTCACTTTCTATTCTGAGTTATAATGTTTTATTTAGTGCCTCAGTTTATTAAATGAATTTTTATATTTTTCTATTGACAGTGTTATGGGTATTAGTTTTGTTTAGTTTCACAATTTATTAAATGCAGTTCTTTATATTAATAAACCTGACTTTTATTGAATAATTTACAGTTTACAATTTGTGTTAAAAACAAAAAGCCACGGGGCAAATATTAGGTCATCTGTACTTTACAAATTTATAATACGGAAAGTCATGTAGACACATTTTCAAAGTTGGATTTTATGATCGCATACCATATTTTCCTGCTATCATGTAATTACATGCTCATCTCTCTGACTAGGAGGTAGTGAGCTTGTCTCAGAAGTCCAAGGTTACAAGCTGAAATTTAGATTCTATTCTGTTGGACTGTTGCAATAGCAACCTACTGAACATAAATATCGCATAGGAAATCATATATAAAACATGCTGCAGTTGATCATAACATTTTGGATAAAATATATGTCCATATTTTCTATTATATTTTATAGATAGTCTAGTACAATGAGTGGGGATATATATTTTACATCTTTAGTGGCAGCACTGAAATGTGTAAAAACAGAATTTTTGCCAACATATGGAATGGTAGTTGCGGAGACATGTGATTGCAGAGGCCAACATGCATTGTAATTGAAGAAGAATCTAGCACAGCAGGTGTTCTCAACCTGGTGCTTCTGAGCTTATGTAATTAATTTTGGTGTTTTATAAACAAGTACAAAACTTAAGATAAAATTTTAAAAACTTAAGCACCAAAGATAATGAAATTAAATTATGTTTTGAGTGGAAGGACAGTTGCTTTCCATCCAATATTATCTTTTAGCTCCTGTAAGTTATGAAGTTTATTTCACTAGCATGTTGATTTGAAATTTGATTAGTATCTTTGCTTGTCACATTAACCTTTAGCAAGCCAGATTTAAATAGTCATATTTTGAATCGTGCCATATGTTAGATGTTTGACCTCTACATAATGAACCATTGTGTTCTACTGTATATTCTATTGTGAAAACTAACTACCTTCCAAGTATTCATAATCACAATCCATAATGATTTTACTGCAAATACGATAAAACCAAAGTCTATAAAACCTGATTCACTTTCATCGCTTAGCGCCGGTTTGCAGGTGTTGACAGATGTCCTGGATTTTTATATTACAATGACCTAGCCATCTTTCATGTTCAGTAAAATGTTGGAAAAGGAAGTCTCATCAAACTTTGAAAGCTATGATTCGTCAATTCCAGTCACGTGAACACTAACATCATGTTGTTCCCATCGCAAACTCAATGCATAGCAACTGGCTAAATTTTTCGCGGAAAGCGTTGAGAACCTTGTAAACAATAGGTGAAATGTTTAGCTGAAAGTGTGGTAAAGGTTAACCTAATGATTCCTGTAGCATTGATTTATTTATTAAACATATTTAATTTCATTAACAAAATCAACTAATGAGAAGATAGTAACAGAGATGTTAATAAATAAAGTTAAAATAACAAAATATAGTTACTTATCAACATCTGATTAAATGTTCACATGGAATTCCAACAGTATGGCTCTATGGCAGAGATGTACTTATCATGTCTCAGTACACTTTCTGCCATGAACAAATGTACATCTGAACCATTCAGAAAGCAATGATAATCTACTGAAAATAGAATATCCAGAAAGCATTAGAGCCAAAAATGCGGAGTTTATCACTGTCTTGAATAAGATATAAAGGTAGGTCCCATGGCATCTGCCATCGGGGATGAAGATAACTCTTCATGTACTAAGACGCAGCAACTATTAGGTGGGGTGGCCAGTTCCCTTCCTTGCTGTTTTTTACCTTCCCTAACTCATGCGTCAGGTACTCATTTACAGCTGAGTCGACTGGAGGAGTGGTCATGTCAAGTGAGAAATCACAACCCGGATTTTTTTAATGTCCAGACGTGGTTTCGAACCTGGCACGCTGTAACCAGATGATAGCAAGCAAGCTCACTATCCACTAGGCTACCGCACTCCTCGAATAAGATATACTTCCAACTTAAATATGAGGATAAATAAACAATTAAAATAAACAATTAGAAGACAAAATTGATGCCTTTGAGATGTGAGTGTATAGAAGAATAGGGAGAGCATCATAGAAAGAGAAGAAAACAAATAAAGAGGCGCTAAAGACACTTAATATGAAGAAAGAACTACTAAGGTAAATTACTTTGGACACATTAAAAGACATGACACCTTATTGAAGACCTTACTTGAGGGTAAAGTCAAAGGGAAGCGAGCAAGAGGTAGGCAGAGATACAAGTGGGAGAGTAACATCACACGATGGACATGTTACAGTCTAGCAGATTGCACCACCAAGACAGGAGATGTTGGAGATACGTTGCAGCCGACCTTCGTTGCGGAGACGGCACTTAATTATGATGATGAAATATGAGGATAGTAGTATTAGAATACAATGTGACAATGACTTAGGGAAAAATAGATGGCATTACAGAAAGAAAATATACTAAACAATTTCGTATTATGACATGGCATAAAGTCAGTAGTAGAGTGGAAACTTGACACTGCAAGTAGAATGTTGGGGAGATGAATGCATTCCTGCTAGCAAGTGCTTGTGTAATTATTATTGCATGTTGATGTTGCTTAGTCTTGATGAAAGGTTGAGAATGCCATTATGAAATCGCAGAAGACTGAATTTATCCAACAATGTGCAATGGTCTATTCCCTGTAAGTTTCTTCCTTAATCTACCCATCTGAAAATATATGCATGAACTTTCAGATTTGATAAGTTTCATAAGTTTCACTGGATGTGCTTTAACTCCTGTTTTGTGTGAGGTTTGAGCACATATAGAATGTCTTGAATGTAAGGTACAGTTGTTTATTTGTTATGGGATTAAAACCTCTATTTTCTGAGACATGCTTGTTCAACCTAAGACAGGAGTATATTTTGTTTATATCAGAGCGTGTTGGCTTTTATCTTTGTGTGACCTTATGGTCTGGGATGAAATTAGATCATAGTGCTTGCAAATGTAAAAGGACATTGCATGGTATTATTCTTCTTCAGCGTTCATTCTCAAACTCCCACTGGATCTCTCTTATATCAGGATAATGGTCCAACTTGATTTCAAGCAGGATGTAATCAAGAAAATGGAATGTGATGTGTTGCCGTTTTATTTGCACCAATGCCCGACACATTCGTCTTCAGCGGAGTATTATTATAATATTGGTTATATTTATAATTTATGTGTGTTTAACAGATGTTCTGTAATCTGTGTTAAATAGATGTTCAGTTGTCTGTGATAGATGTCCTGTTGTCTGTGTTAGGTGTCCTGTTGTCTTTGATAAACATATGTCCTGTTGTCTGTACTAAACAGATGTCATGTGGTTTGTATTGAAGACACAGTTAACAGAGACCCTTGATAAACATAGCTTCGTCAATTTTTTCTCCATGATAATCACACTGTAGTTACAGCATAACAGATGTACATCTGATTGTGTTAATTTTATGGTTTGGTAAATTTCAGATATTTTCTACTGCTTCAAAAATGAAAATTACTGTTCACTTTATGATTATGGAACGTGACCCAGAAGTGACAACAGCACAGTTCAATATCAGAGACGGTGGTATGCTTGGTGAACTGAAAGTTGTTCCTATTTACAATGGATCATTCCCACAATCCATCACAAGCAAAACAGAGAGCTTGTACATTAGGTTTCAGTACTCACAACCCCAAAACTTAATCTGTAAAACATTTCCACCATGCATTCGCTTTCTTTTGGAGTTTACAACTGGATTTGGTATGTATAAATTAATTTTACCTGTGGATATGAATTTAGTTTTTAGATGTTGTTGAAATGCAGTTAGAACAAATCAAGTTGATCCATATTGAATAGTTGTAGATCATAAAGTCAAAAAAGAAATCACAAATTTGAAATAAATATGTCACCTGAAGAATGCTGAAGCAGATCCTGTATATTATCAAACTATTAGTTTAGATAGCAATTGTATATGAAATTATTGGTTTCATACCACCTACATATTTGCAGAATATTAATTTGAATAGCTCTTACATGTTATCTATTTATTTGTCTTGGAAATATATTATCTAAAAGTATAAAGTTGTGTATATAAACTTATTTTCACACTAGTGTTTTTATATTTCAGATGTTGAAGAGGAGTTTAGACTTCTGATGTCAAATGTCCATGACAATATTGGCTATGGTGTTAACATTCAAGACATGCGCAGTAAAGTGCGGATCAGCAATGAAACTTTTATATCTAACAATCAGTTTGGTGCAGGTGTACTGATTTATAAAGGTGCTGGTGATATTGTCATTAACGGGACTCGAATTGAAGGAAATGCAGATTCTGGTGTTAATATCACCTACTCAGGAGGATACCAACTGATAAATACGACACAGTTTATAGCGAACAAAGGTTATGGGATAATCACAGAGTACATGAAGCTGAATCAAACTCGCATTGAATCACAAAACAAAGTAGAATTTGTCAAGACACGATTTCTATGGAATCATCTGATTGGCTTAAGAATGGGAAATTACTGCCGAGGTGGGGAAATCCTCATCAACGAAAGCTATTTTGCATACAACTATGGTGAGGCTATTGAGTACTTATCCTGTAATGATACCAAAAACATGAATCGAAAGTTTCGAGTGGAATTTAATACCTTCACTGGTAACTTTAGGAGTGCAATCATTATTCAACCACTATTGAGTACAGAGGGAATCATCACAAACAATACATTTTCTAATCATTCTCTAAGTACAATCAAAATAAACAATGGATATGACTTATTGATAAGCAGATGGTATGGAAACTTCTCTGTAAAATTTAATATATTTGAAAATATTTTCACTAACAATATGGGTCGCTATGTGATTAATATACGGTTAACACAGAACAGCGCTTTGCAGAATCTTTTCTGCAAGTTCAACTATTTTCAACAAAATCAAATAAATGATTCATTTTCATTTCTCATTCCAAGAAGCAGAGCTAATGCTGTAGTTGTTTTATCGTCAAGTAATATTCAGTTTAGACGGAATTATATCAATAACCCAGACTCGCTGAGAGAGATTGCTACACATTTGGTTGATCCATCTGCACAAATTGATGCAACTGAGAATTACTGGGGGGCAGAAATCAACAGTCAAGCAGGATATGAGAAAGTTTACAACTCTATTTTTGATCAGGTAAGTTTGAATCACACATTTTATTAATCACTTTCAATCTTCATGTAGTTTATCAAATGATGCAATAATTTCCCTTTTTACAACATTTAGAGTAAGAGTGATAGTTTATTCACTGACTACAGATCTATGGATGTGAAAGTTGGATAGCCACAGATAAGAGACTAGACTCCTTTGAAAACAAATGCCTACGTACCATTCTGAATGTTAAGTGGAGTGACTTTAAATCTAACACTACTATAAGAGAGGAAAGCAAACAAACCTATATATCTTCCTTCATTGGACTGACATCGGTCATGTTCTCAGAATGAACAGCCTAAGAATTCCCCAGCAGTCACTATATTGGGTGCTACCTGGAGTAAGAAGAAGAGGGAGACCTAGAGAAACTCTACGAAGAACCATTAATAGAGAAGGCATGTCAATGAATCTAAACACGCAACAATTGAAAGACCTGGCAACACAAAAACAGAATTTGAAAGCTATGGTTTCTGCCCTATGCGCGCCTATGACCCTGGAGGAACATAACAACAACAACATAACAGATCTCTACTGGAATTAATTCAGAAAACTAGAAATGAAAGTCTATTGCACAACCTCAGGCAAAAATTAAGATATATAAACAAATACTCAGTGTTTGCCCTTCAGTGTGGGTACTCTCACACTGTGGAATCATGGGAAATGAGAGAGGTAATCAGAATGATCTGTTCAGAATAAACTGTTAAAATTTAACACCCTTGACATCTACTGTTCCACAGAGTAGCAAAAATCATAATCAACAATGATTACATATCAAAGTGCAAAAAGCACATGGAAGAAAAATCCAATGCAATACATGCTACAATAGATATCATCAGACTACACTGTTCTACATTAGAACTGCAAACTGCTGGACTATCACATTAAAGACCTCATATAACTGATTATCCTTGCTGATGTGTAATCCAAACCCTTAAACACATACTTTAGAACTCCCCCACACAATGAGCAAAAACAGGCTACAGAGCTAATGCAAAATCTATGTGAAAACCACTCCTACCTGGAAAAGATAGTGGACTTCATCCTGTTGACAGAATTGACAATTATATCATGACCACATACCTGAACGCAGGAGGAGGGTTACAAGTTTGTGTTTTTTCAGTTTCCAGTAGAAATCTAAAGATGATGTGATCATCATTACACTAGCATCATTTACTTTCATACATTTTGTTCTGGTGCCTTTTCCTTGTATGAGATAGAGCTACATGGCATGCTGCAATAAATACAAGGTGCAAGAGAAGGGGAAGAAATGCTTTAGCTCAACAGAAAATAGATGGGCTAGAAAGTCAAGGACAGATCAAACACCATCAAAAATGATCAAGCCAGGCCCAAACTGTCCAGTGACCATTGAGACCACCATAAGGCTTATCAGTTGACTATAAACTTATTTATCACTTGTAATGGACAAACATTTTGTGATCGTGACTTACATCCTGAGCGTACCTGGTAGATTTTCATGATAAACAAATTTCCAGTCCACTTTAGAATAATTCTCTCAACCACAGAAGTAAGAAGTGCTATCCACTGTGTCGCAATAAACTTAATTGTAAATTAAAAAAATTAAATTGTGAAACTGAATAAGATTGCCATCCATTCACTTATTACAATCCCATATTTATTCAGTCTTTTTTTGGTTACCCAAAAGCATTAACCACAGCTCAGGAAACAATTCTAAAATTTTGCCCCGACCTAAGTCCTGGTAGTCATATCTATTTTCATATAGATATGAACATCCCATACAAGCATTGAAGCATCCTCAGCAGAACAAACACACAACATCTGCATTCATACTACAAGGACCAATAGGTCTTCTTGAAAACATAAATAACATAGAGACAGTACAATTTTGCTTCAAATAATTCTTTATACAAGTAAATTCAAGTATGGATTGCTTGTACGGGATGTTCCTTGTTGTTATGATAGTCCTTATCTCGGTTGGTCCATTCTCAGTGACTTGAGTACACAGTTTGAATGTCTTGACAAAGGTGCATCTTTTTTTGGAGATGTGGTTGGTCAAGTGAGGAAAGGCCCATTAGCTCTAGTTGCCAGGCAAATTAGAATGGACTGGTTCAATTCCCATTGGTCTCTATCAGGGCCACCCCTAACAATTGAGGGGCCCTATGCAAAATGGATTGCACTGGGCCCAGTCTGGGTAGGGAAGAGGATAATAAATTAAATTCTAATATGAATATATGGTCCTATGAAAGTGCGGGGCCCACTGCGGCCACATAGGTTGCAATGGCCTAAGACCGGCCCTGGTCTCAAGAGTATCACTCATAGCACCAAAAGCAGCAATCATTGTAAGCATTGCAAGTTGATTTACATAGGAGAAACTGGCCTTAGACTTGGTGATTGCTTTTGCCACCACCTATACGACATTCATCATGACAACAAGATGTATGTAGTAACCCATTTCAATTACCCTAGCCACATTGGCACTCATTACATCTTGATCTTGTACATTCTACCAAGTCACTTTATGATTGAGAACGTTCTCAATCAAACCATGAGAACAGTGGAGCCCACCAGAATTAACATCTGGCGAAATTATTTTAATACCCCTCTCCCTTCGCACTCTTTTACACACCTCACCCTCAACTGTTCCATCCATTTGTTCCCCCAGTTTTTAGAGAACAGCTGCCTCCATCTTTGGTTACATTACATTCTTGTTGTCTTCTAATATACTTCCGGCCTCTCCTGTGTTACGCACTATAGACAGTTACATATAATCTACTACGGCTTTATTACTATTATCAATATTATTAATACTTTAACTTTCAATTTTACATTTTCTTTGTATACCTACGGTACTTTCTCATCATGTAATCATATTTCTGTAGCTCTTGTCTCTATTTGTTGTTTCTAGACCTATCAGTTTCTACTAGATTGGCTGCATGTAATCTCCATCTGATTTTGTTTTCCACTCTGTGTTTATTTGTCCCAATCTTGATAAAATCCTTTTTGCCAAAACATTGATCCTGTATATTGTTCAACATAAAAATACTATTTTATAATTTTTGAAAAAATAATTTTCAATTTTTACTTACCTTATATATACTGATTCTAAAGCCCACTCAATCGCAAGCCGACCCCCTCCCCCAATCGATCATAAGTTGACCACCTTCCCCTTTCATCATTACCTTTCAATTACGGTACCTGCAATGGTATACAAAATTGATGTAGGCCTACTCACCGGTAGCTAAAAGCTTCAAAGTCCGATTCACCCAACTCTCCAAATAATGCATTATTAATAAAGTATTAATAATGAATCACAAGCTTTCTTTTACTTTAAATTATTTCACTATACATTTTCAAGATCACAGTATAATGCTAATTTTTACGTTGGTTCTTTCGTAAGCATTTGGCGAACATGTGCGCATTGTTTCTGTGCAGAAGCAGGAATACACCGGTACATTAGCGCTTCCTATTTGACAGTCAGCTGTTGTACTGAGTCAAAATTAGCACTACACAAAATTTTTATTGTCAACTAGGGTAATAAGCTCATCTGTGCATACACCAACACCCCCCCCCCCCCCCCCCCCCAATTTTCCATTAAAATTATTAAAAATAACGTCGGTTTTAGATCAAGTATATTCAGTACTACTCATAACACATCACTGCATATCTTCAAGCGTTAATCCCCAAAGATCTCTGAAAAATGCATCCCGTAAACAAGACATCATGGCTAGGGATTGAATTCTTGAGCACTGATTCTGTGAATGTACATTGTAAGATTCAGTAGCGCTATCTACATCTGTGCTGAAGTCTATACTGAATAGAGTTATTTGTATTTTTAGTCCTGGGCACACATGTGTTTGGGGATGTGAGAGAGTAGACAGACTTGCTGGTGTGGTCATAGTAACTAGTAGTTCAATAAACTGTTATTTTTCATGCAGTCAAGGAGTTAGACCAGTTGAAAGATATAATCTTCTGGGTTAGAAATAAAGCTATGTAGAAAACACACCATTGCACATAGGATGTAAGTAATACTTTCTTGTAATTCCCAGTGGTCAAAACAACAGCTGTGTTTATTTTTGGATTGTTTCGTATGTCCCTTGAATTGTTGATGTCCCAATATTTGATGAATTTACTCATTTTCTTCAGTTCATGTATATCTAGAGCAGGTTTTTGTGAATAATTGAATCCCCTACTGGTGTGCTAGACCTGTTGAAGTTTCATGCTTTAATGAACAATTACAAATTTCTCTAAATTACATTTCTTTAAACAATTTATATCCATATACATAATTATGATATTTGAGTCTTAAAATTTATTTTGATTTATGTTGATCTCCAGGATGATCGGTACAATTTGGCTTTAATCAATTATCATCCAGCTCTGAAAACAATTCGGCTTTATGATAATTATCTCTCTGATGATGTGCCAGCATATGTGTGGCAGTTCCGAAGAGGGAATGTCATAGGTGGTATACTGGAAACAGCCTTTGTTGTAACCCAAGGAATGACCTATTATGTGGACAAAGATATCTATATTTTTCCTGACAAGGTATTTGCATGGTGATTGAACAAGTGTATTCTGTAAACTATTGTCTGTCCCCAGGTAAATGACATTTATTACATTCACACTTGCCATTAAGTGTATTCATTGGAACTTGACCTGTTGTTCCAAGGCCAGATGAGTTGCCATTGTTGCATTAAGTCCATGTTTGTTCAAGGCTATCTTGATGTATTCTTTCCACCATTATCTTGGTCTACTTTTGTCGTTATGCCTGGATATTTGGATATTCTTTAGTTATATGCTCTTATTGGTATTTGATTTTGGTTCATTCTCATAAGCTCTCTGAACTATTTTACTTGCTGTCTTTCAATATGCATCATACATGATATTATACCAACTCTTTCCCTAATTTCTTCATTTCTTATTTTATCTAGTTTAGTAACCATTGCAACTTTTCTCAGACACTTCATTTCACATGTAACAATTTTTCTCTGCTGTGAGGCTGTTAAAAACCATGTATCCATAAACATGAAACATAATGATTTTGCTATAACACTGTACTGTTACTGTAACTACTTAGATGTGGGAAAGGGAATTAAAGAATAGAAACACTGGTCTGCTGTGCATGTCAAAAAAGGTGACAAAGGAGGTTGGGGTGGGGTAGTGTTTACTGTCTCATCCAATTGGTCAAAGTGACTCCAGGAATTTTGCTGAAGTCAGATGGTGCAGATATTGCAGCGAATTTGTAAACCATGACAATGTGTATTCTATTCTAAACTCTAGACTAAATTCTGCTAACTGGTAGGAGTTTGAGAATGAATGCAGAAGAATTAGTCTGAGAACTACTTTTCCCTAAACTGTATAATTGACACATGGCATATGGAAGGATTTAAATACTGCAACGTTGGAGATTTTAGGATATCAGTAACTCCCTGAATCCATTTCATCGTGACCTTCCTCTGCCTTTTTTTATTTTCACCCTCATTTCCTAAGTTCTTGCTTTGAGTATTGAATCTCATTCTCATGTGATTTCCAAGCCACTGGATGGACTGTATCAAAATTTAATGTATCAAAGGGTTCATACAATGCATCACTGATAGTTGTTTGAGTTTTTTTCTGTCATTAAATCTCTGCAGTCTAGTTCATTTGCAATACTATTAATTTTTCTTTGTTCTCTGTCCTTTATTTTTCATGATAAAGACATTATGTTTGATTTAATCTTTTTTTTGTGGTATACTTTTCATGTTAGCTTGTTTGTGAACTATAAAACTTATTATATTGTGTCTTAATTAATACCTAATTTTTTAATTTATTGTAAATATGTTTCACTGCTGGTGCATTGAAGAAAATATTTCACTTGTGCTAATTTAGATGTCTTCATCTTATTGGTAGAGTCGTTAATTGACCCATTTCACAAAAATAACTAGATTGAACTTCTTTTTGCTTCAAAAGCAGAGCACCCATATTTTACTTGTGATATGATTAAATATATTAGCGGCACCTCTAAAACCTGACTTGCTGTGTAGACATGTTAAACTGCGAACGAGTAGAATAAAAAGTGGCACCTCTAAAACCTGACTTGCTGTGTAGACATGTTAAACTGCGAACGAGTAGAATAAAAAGTGGCACCTCTAAAACCTGACTTGCTGTGTAGACATGTTAAACTGCGAACATGTAGAATAAAAAGTGGCACCTAAAAATGTATCAATTGTAAACAATAATATCCTTTACAGAATATACTTCAAATATTATTATTATTACACCAATCACACCTGATTATAAACTTTGTTGATTTTCAAAAGCCCTTTGATGGTATACATAGATCTTCATTCTGGAAAATTATGAAATATATGGATTCCAACAAAAATACGTGAACATTATAAAAGTATTTTACGATGACTCACGATGCTGTGTAAGAACAGAAGCTGGCAATTCTGAATGGTTCCCAGTAAATACAGGAGTGAAGCAAGGATGTGTCATGTCACTGATGTTATTTAGTATTACAATGGATTGGGTCATGCAAAACTTTCCTGCACTCCTTAACAGGAAAACACGCAAAATTGCACAGCCGATTAAAAATCGTTGTATTGAATGACTCGAAAATAAAAGTCTTAAAGATCCCGACCTCGCCGATGACCTAGTGTTACTTAGCTCAACTCATGAAGATGCCCAAGAAAAAAATCGCCTTTAACCATTCTCTGCACAACTTGGGCTTGAAATCAACACATTCAAAACAAAAATATTTGACCTTACCAACAAATCAATGGACATCAAACTAAACGACAACACTCTTGAAAAAGTCAACAACTTCACATACCTTGGCAGCAAGATATCAACAACAGGAGATTTATCAACAGAAATATTAAACTGTATTGCACTGGCTGCTAACTCATTCTCTAAACTATCAAATATCTGGCATTCAAAAATGCTAAGAAACAACAAAAAATTCCAAATCTTCAACTCCTGCATAATTCCAACATTAACTACGGATGTGAAAGTTGGAAAGTAACATCAAACCTAGAACAAAGACTAAATATCTTTGAAAAAAAATGTCTTAGATGACTACTGAACATTGATAGGTCAGAATTTAAATAAACACAGCTTTCAGGCAAGAAGCAAAACAAGAATATATATCCACCTATATTATAATGCGTCGCTGGAATTACATAGGACATGCGCTGCTAATGAATACCAAAAGGCTTCCCTGTCAAGCTTTGATGTTGTCACCAAGGGGCAAGAGCAAACAAGGAAGAACAAGAGAAACCTTATGTAGAACTATTATAAAAGAATGCTTCACCATCGGTATCAGAAAGAATGAATACCTAAATCAAATTGCAGTGAAATGCAAGATATGGAACTCGATGACATCCGCCCTATATGCTGTCTTTGGCCCTGGAGGAATAACTAACTAACTAATTATTATTATAAATTATATTTCACTATTGGAATTTTTATTTGAACTGCATATTGATATAAACTGTTTATGTACACTTTTAAAAATGCAAAATTAAAGTTCCATAAACATAATTTTTGCATTTGTTTCAATATCTTTAGATGCTGAGAATGGAACCAGGCAGCAAGTTGAAATTTGCACCAGCAGTTGGTATGGTGGTTCATGGAATTTTGAAGGCTGATGGAGGAAAGACTGAAACACCATTGATCTTTGACCTGGATGATCGAGAAGAATTTGTGCCAATGGAGAATCGTACTGCCAGCATTCGGCTTGTTGGTGGTGTGGATGAATTTGAAGGTCGACTAGAGGTTGAGATAAATGGCACGTGGGGAACTGTATGTAAAGATGTGAGTACCAATAAAAGAGTTTTCTGTTGACTATGAACCATCATTGCACTCTGGGCAGACCCAGCAGATGTCAAAAGGTACACACTAAGGTTATTCCTGTGGCTTGCTTAAAAATACTCCTCATTCTATTTCAAAGACGTCCAGTTCTACATTCTATTTCAGAGATGTCCAGTTCTATATTCTATTTCAGAGATGTCCAGTTCTATATTCTATTTCAGAGATTTCCAGCTTTACATTCTACTTTAGAAATGCCCAGTTCTACATTTTACTTCAGAGATGCCCATTTCTATATTCTATTTAAGAGATACCTAGTTCTACATTCTACTTCAGAGATGTCCAGTTCTACTTTGAAATAAGTTGATATCATAGCATATTCAGGACGTAGCAATCAATCAAGCATTTCTTGGTTGTGATTTTCTAGGTAATATAAATATGTTTAGTAGTTTGCTTTCTGAATGGTTCAGATGCATAATTCTCTATGGCGGGATTTGAAACTGGTACCTCAACCATCACAGATGTTCTCAGTACCTCAAAGGAGATTAATTAGGCTGATGATTCTTTTCCATGTTCAGAATAAAGGAACAGGGCTTGAAAGAAGGTGTCAATGAAATTAGCACAACTGTGGGTTTACACGAATGTTTGTCAATCAACATGTCAACCAACAAAGAACTTATTTATGCACGCTAAATAAGAAAGTACCGAAAAGACAAAGATTGAATTTGTCTATATCTGTGGTTTTTAGCATGGACAATAAGGTCCATATGAGGGCCATAAGTACTTTAAGAGAGTACATGGAGAAAAAATTAGGGAAAGGGCTCATAGGGGACTAATTTGTATGATAGAAGTCAACCCGTAAAAAGACTTGGTAATCCATGCAGAAAGTCAGTGACATTTTTTTTCTAGGCAACAGATAAATGTCTCAAAAGGAAGCCATGGGCAAAGAAAGGTTGAGAACCACTGGTCTTTATTGTAAATATTAAATTAATAGATTTTTTCAGTTACACATAATATTCCATCCTAACCTCGTTAACACCTCATTAATACCTGTTAAAGTGGATGTAACACTTGTGATGGATGAACAATAATACCTTGCTAATGCTTGTTTATCCTTCACAGCGCTTTGGTTAAGCGTGATTGACCCAAAAAAAATGGCGGCTGTTTACTGTTGTCGGATGCACTCGGCTCAATAATATATCGTGCTAAATAGGCCTATCACAGCCTGTATATAGTTCAGGACATGTGCAATCGGAGCCGGCACCACTTAATGTCCGACATGAGTGTTGTAAAGATGTCTAGGTGGAAGGTACACGTGTTATAGCAATTAATCTGACCGCATCTGCACACCGGTACAATGCCATGATGGTGGATCGGTTTTATAGACCTTTCTTTCATCGTATTTAGAATAAAATAACATTGAATCATGGCTTGAATCATGAATTATTAGGTTATTTAGTTTCACAGCAGTGAATATACAGAATGCCGTGTTGGTTTGTGGACTTGTATGTTTGATATCAAAAAACAACCAAAGAATTATCACATTTTCAAAACAGTCACCTTCAATAACGCAAATTTTCAACAAAGAATCCGGTGGCAGGGAGACGTTTCGTATTTTTTAAGCCGACTTGCTAAAGGTTATACAGAAAACAAGAACATGAAATAATACTACTCCAATTAGTGATCTAGAATATGCATCCATTACTATTTACACAAAGAAACATCATTAAAATATTTTAACTCATTATTTATATGTTCTTCATAGGGATGGATAGAAGAGAATTCTTTGCTTGCTTGCCAGCAGCTGGGCTTAGCTTATAACCCTCATTACCCAACATCTCGAATACAGATACCTGCTCCTAGTGACAGACCAATATTGATGAGTTGGGTATCATGTGAGGATATAGATGTTGATTTAACACAATGTCGTGCCGTCAATGAGGATGCCAGAAGTTGTGACCATTCTAAAGATGTCTACATCAGGTGTCAGAAACCATCATGGGCAGGTAAAAGTATTATTTCCACCCAATGTTTTCTGAAGAAGAAAGTTTTTATCTGCAAGTCAGCCATGTTCTAACATTAATATTTGTGTTTGTTGTTCTGTGTTTATTATCAAACTTCTGTAGATTAGCAGAATATATTCCAGAGAATGGAATGAACTGTAGCATGGTTTACAGTATAGCTGGGATATTTCAACTTTTGGCCTGACTTTAGAATGACCTATGGGTCACTTATACCCTCTATGGGATGTTACAGTCAACTCAATCCCCTAATTATCCTTATTTATCACTTATAAAAAGCCTGAAAGATAACAGCAATGCTATTTTTGCTCTTACTTAGAACCTGACAACATGCAGGTGTCATTTTTGTTTTAACATAAACAACAGGCAGAAAAGTGTTTGCTTTCACTAGTTGATGATTCTTTGTGCCATTAGAGACAGTTGAAAAGGTGGTTTGGAAGAAACTGAAGTACTGGAAGGTGTATTCTCATTGGGTACCATTTTATTGATTGACCAACTATCTCTATCTGTAAACCAATAACCCGTCAGGGTCATAGGGGTGCCTCATTGGATGCTCCAGCAGTCCTCCTGTGATTTCTATCATCAACGATGCAGATGAGTGAGGAAAAATCTTGTCCAATCTGTTCCTTGATGGCTGTCCATGTCTTTTTTTGCCCGCCATTGATGGTTCCCTTGTTTTTGTCAAGGAATTATGTCTGAATTCATGTCAAAACCAAGCTAATTTTCATAATTTCACAATTGAAAGCAATGGTTCTTGTAAACCTGCACACATCTCTATTTTATTTCTTAAATACATATTTGTCTAATGCTCTCTATAGGAGATTCATAGAATTCATCTGTAACATTTGTACTTGACCAATTATAACAAAGAATGAATGGGGTGGAGTTTACATTTTCAGCATTACCATGTGGAGTGTGATGCATTTATCTCTGTATAGTGGTATGCGATGAATCATGGTGTCATCACTTTCAACCATGTTGTAAACCAGTCAACATGCCATGGAAACATCCTAGATCACCTAAGAGCAAAAAGTTAAAGTTACAAATTTCTGCAGGAAAGGTTATACTTACTGCATTTTTTAACCAAGAAGGACTCCGGTTCTTTTTTTTTACTCTTGGTGGGCTTTATAGATTACAAGAACACACTAGACAGGATAGATACATTAGACATGCTTCTTACAGCCTGTTGTGAACATCAATTCTTTCAGATAGAAGGACACACTAGACATGCTGCATACAACCTGTTGTGAACATCAATTCTTTCAGATAGAAGGACACACTAGACATGCTGCATACAACCTGTTGTGAACATCAATTCTTTCAGCTACAAGAACACACTAGACAGGCTAGATACACTAGATATGCTGCATACAGCCTGTTGTGAACATCAATTCTATCAGCTACAAGAACACACTAGACATGCTGCATACAGCCTGTTGTGAACATCAATTCTTTCAGATAGAAGGACACACTAGACATGCTGCATACAACCTGTTGTGAACATCAATTCTATCAGCTACAAGAACACACTAGACATGCTGCATACAACCTGTTGTGAACATCAATTCTATCAGCTACAGAAATACATTAGACATGCTACATACAGCCTGTTGTGAACATCAATTCTATCAGCTACAAGTACACACTAGAATATGAGACCTTCATGTACTAAAACTTTTTATCTAGTTGTATTATTACTTCAGTCAGTGATTTCTTCTCAATGTCTACTTCCACCCATTCATTAACCTTTCCTATTTCTTCAAATTAACATACTCTTCACAGTGTGTCTTCAGCCTCTGCCATCCATGATCTGCCAAGCTTGATTCGTTTTCCCTTTGACTCATTTAGACGTTGGTGTAATGCGTGGTGGTTGTATTCTGTCACTTTTAAGATTCAACCTAACTTGTGCTACCTGATGTCACACTCTAATGCTGGGGAGATCAAGCAGAAATCTCATAGCAGAGATGGGTGTATCCCTAGTACACCCCAGTACCACTCTAATTGCCTCATTTTGGCTTTTTCCAATCTAACGACCTGTGACAGTGTTAGTAGACAGAGGCCATAATCTATAACAGATAGCACCATCATTTGCAGAAACAGTACCAATTGCTGCATGTCGAAGGTCTCCATAACCATATTTTATACCCCATTATCGCTGCAGGCACTCATATTTTATACCACATCCTCACTACAATCACTCATATTTTATACAACATCCTCACTACAGTTACTCATATTTTATATCCCATCCTCACTACAATCCCTCATATTTTATACCACATCCTCACTACAGTTACTCATATTTTATATCCCATCCTCACTACAATCACTCATATTTTATACCACATCCTCACTACAATCCCTCATATTTTATACAACATCCTCACTACAGTCACTCATATTTTATACCACATCCTCACTACAATCACTCATATTTTATACAACATCCTCACTACAGTTACTCATATTTTATATCCCATCCTCACTACAATCCCTCATATTTTATACAACATCCTCACTACAGTTACTCATATTTTATATCCCATCCTCACTACAGTTACTCATATTTTATATCCCATCCTCACTACAATCCCTCATATTTTATACAACATCCTCACTACAGTTACTCATATTTTATATCCCATCCTCACTACAGTTACTCATATTTTATACCACATCCTCACTACAATCCCTCATATTTTATACCACATCCTCACTACAATCCCTCATATTTTATACCACATCCTAAATACAGGCATTCATATTTTGCACGAGTTGGCCATTTCATATTTACATTTTAGTCTTTCTCTTGTTGTTTCAAGGTATAACATTAGCTGCTTCATACAAAACTGACCAGAACCAACCTGAACTGTCAGCATCACAGATTCGATTTGCAGAGTTGAACAATGCAGGACTCTTTGACAGTGACATTGGAGTCATGACTCCTGCACTACGCATTGACTACAACTACTATCAGATTTCATGGTTGACTATTAAAAATTCAATGTCTGATGGTATTTTAATATCCTACAATCAACCTTACTCACTGAACAAGATGGAGTACATTACAGTGCTAAATGGTGCAGGAAATGGCATTGTTACAAAATCACCAAAGCTAGAGGTATTTTATAATTTATCTTCTCCTAATCCAATGATTATGTGTTCTTGCTTGTTATTTTTCCCATGTGCCAGGTTTTATAGCTTTTTTTAGTAAATACATTTTTTTTTCTTTGCACACAATTGAGTTAAATGAGAAATACTGTGTTAGATAAGTGTTTTTTTCTTTGCAATCTAAGGAGTGATGTGGTTATCTTTCCATATATTGTGCTTACAATTGAAGAACGTGTGATAACAATTTCTTGAGATTTTCCACTGTTAAAATAATAAAGTCATTCTAAACTCACATCCTACTAGTATGACCAGTCTTGTCAACTAGGGCACAAAGTCTGAAATTCAGCAGATTATGTGCATTAGGCACATCAATTTGTCAGCCCAATAGGCATGAAGGCAATTTTGAGCAGCACAATGTGCATTACTTAGGGCATAGTGAGATGCTTAGAAAATAATGATCATCCTTCTATGTGTCATCTCTTTTGCAGAATTTTGCCCTCACTGTCACTCTATAAGCATTTCAATTATGTGCAAGCTGTCCAGTCTCATATTTAAAAGGTCGTGATATCCTGTGTTCATCATAGTTTTAGTCTGCCTATCCACTGCATTGAATTTAATTTTCAATCACCTCAATTCATCTTTCCATTCGATTCAGATGAAGTATAAAAAGAGTTGATGCTTATCACAACTCTTCTTAAATTAAGTAAAAACTCCTCAGTGCAAGTCATTTTTCATGGAAATTTAGCAGAAGGGAAAATGTTTTCCCTTCATTCACTTTAGGTGCATAGATGGTGACTGGAAAGTGACTAACACAAACAGACCTACCAGGTGAATTGCTCTGATTGGGAGAGAGCTGACAAGGTATAATATTGGTATAGCAGCACTGAGTAAAACAGATCTTGCTGGTATCCATCCACTCTGCAAAAGGGGTTGAGGTTATCAATGAATCAATAAACCCATAACCCTTCAGGGTCGTAGGGGTACCACATTGGATGCTTCAGCACACAGAGTCCTCCAGCGAATTCTATCCTCAGCGATGCGGATGAGTGTGGAAATATCTTGCCCTGTCCATTCCTTGATGTTGTCTGTCCATGTCTTTATTTGACCTCCTCTGCTTCTTCCACCCTCGACAGTTCCCTGCAGTATTGTTTTTGACAAGGAACATGTTGAGGTTATACATACTTCTGAAGCAGTACCAGAATAGAAAAAGGAGAGAAGCTGGAGTTGTATTTGCCATTAAAACATCGAATACACTATCACAAAATGCCACCATTGATGATGTTGATGATGATAAAGTAATCTCTTTAGATGTGAGCAGGTAGCTCTCGGCATCTTATTCCCTTCCTAGCAAATGCACATGTCCTCTTCAGTTGAGTAACCGAGGTGATAACCCAAGTGTGTAAAAGGTTTATTGTTTCAAAAGTATGGTTGTTGTTAGGAAGTTTATGGATGCATATTTAGTCTCATAAAAGAGGCATTCCATTGTGGCAGTATCCTAGGATCATCATGTCCTGTCAGGAGTGTAGTATATACTTCTGGGCCAACTAGTTCATCATTCTTCCATCAACTTTGTTGACCTCTCTTCAGTGAGGTACATCTAGCATCCCTTGTCATCTACGAGTCTATCAAAGGACAAAGGTGCAATGAGGAGTCTGCCAGAAAAGGACAAAATAGCAATACGGAGTCTGCCAGAAAAGGACAAAAAAGCAATACGGAGTCTGCCAGAAAAGGACAAAGGTGCAATGAGGAGTCTGCCAGAAAAGGACAAAAAAGCAATACGGAGTCTGCCAGAAAAGGACAAAGGTGCAATGAGGAGTCTGCCAGAAAAGGACAAAAAAGCAATACGGAGTCTGCCAGAAAAGGACAAAGGTGCAATGAGGAGTCTGCCAGAAAAGTACAAAAAAGCAATACGGAGTCTGCCAGAAAAGGACAAAAAAGCAATACGGAGTCTGCCAGAAAAGGACAAAGGTGCAATGAGGAGTCTGCCAGAAAAGGACAAAAAAGCAATACGGAGTCTGCCAGAAAAGGACAAAGGTGCAATGAGGAGTCTGCCAGAAAAGGACAAAAAAGCAATACGGAGTCTGCCAGAAAAGGACAAAGGTGCAATGAGGAGTCTGCCAGAAAAGGACAAAAAAGCAATACGGAGTCTGCCAGAAAAGGACAAAGGTGCAATGAGGAGTCTGCCAGAAAAGGACAAAAAAGCAATACGGAGTCTGCCAGAAAAGGACAAAGGTGCAATGAGGAGTCTGCCAGAAAAGGACAAAAAAGCAATAAGGAGTCTGCCAGAAAAGGACAAAGGTGCAATGAGGAGTCTGCCAGAAAAGGACAAAGGTGCAATGCCCACTGACCTGCATCTCTTTTTCATTCATGGTGATTATTTTATAATAGACAAGAAACTGAGATAAGATATGCATTTATCTATGAATGAGAGACAACAGAACATAGGAAATGAAACATAGCTAAAGATGATTTTTGGGATGACTTTTCATGGGAATTAGCCTCCATATATAGTCATATCATCTGCTAGAAGTTATACTGTTGCATGGTGGTAGGCCTGATAGGCCACTGGTAAAATTTTCAGACTATTGATGATGACATTTATACCAGGGCCTCCAAGGATATCATCACTTTCCGCAGAATTTCTGGAAATGCCATAAAATAGGTATTAGCTTATAGACTAAGCTGAGGGAAACTTAATCACTTCTATAAAATTTGTCTCATAAAGGTGATGAACTTCAAATGGTAAGATCAGATTCTGGATATCACTGTCCTTGACACTGATATTATTCTGATGCAGTCACAAATTCATTGTGCATGTCATGTAGTATGTACACCAGGTCATTGTCCCCCCAAAAAATACTCTTTGGTGAGATACAGAAAGCATACGCTCTTAAGGTGACCATAAAAGCACTACAAGAACTCATTAAAGATCTCACTGAAAGACTGGTGTAAACCACAATACATGTGGATTCTGCATAAACCCGCTGCATGGCAATCCGCAATTTAAAAAAAGGTCCAGCATCTTGTGAAAAAATGAGAAATTCCAACAGCTCAAATTGTGTATCCTGGCTCAGCAGCACAAACAGTGGAGCCTGGCTCAGCAGCTCAAACATTGGAGCCTGGCTCATCAGCTCAGTGTAGCCTGGCTCATCAGCTCAAACAGTGGAGCCTGGCTCAGCAGCACAAACAGTGGAGCCTGGCTCATCAGCTCAAACAGTGGAGCCTGGCTCAGCAGCACAAACAGTGGAGCCTGGCTCAGCAGCTCAAACAGTGGAGCCTGGCTCAGCAGCTCAAACAGTGGAGCCTGGCTCAACAGCTCAAACAGTGGAGCCTAGCTCAGCAGCTCGAACAGTGGAGCCTGACTAGAAAGACAAGGGTAGATCAAGCACTATCTAAACTGATAATTCCATACCTAAGATGTTCAAGGATCTTTGAGGCCACCAAAAGGCTTATCAGCCATTTATGAACTCATAGAGGATATAAATCTAACCAAATTCCTAGAAATGGATGTAACAAATGGTCCTCATGACATGTGGATGTAACAAATGGTCCTCATGACATGTGGATGTAACAAATGGTCCTCATGACATGTGATGACAGATAATATCTACAATTTTCATACCAACACTTTGTTGCCAGTGTCAAGAATGATCTTTAACAGCCTCACAGCAGAGAAAAATCACATGTGAGATAAAGTGTCCAACAGAAACTTACAGCTCCCACCCCTATGCTTAACGGCAATTGTGGATACTATCAACCAGCTTCCACCGGGGGATAGATAATAGACATGTGATAGATGTAACAAATGATCCTCATGACATGGTGCACGTAACAAATGACATGTGATGGATGTAACAGGTGATCCTGGTGACATGTGATGGATGTAACAAATTATCCTCATAACATGTGATCGATGTAACAATTGATCTTTTGACATGTGATGGATGTAACAAATGATCCTGATGACATGTGATGGATGTAACAAATGATCCTCATGACATGTGATGGATGTAACAAGTGATCCTGATGACATGTGATGGATGTAACAAGTGATCCTGATGACATGTGATGGATGTAACAAGTGATCCTGATGACATGTGATGGATGTAACAAGTGATCCTGATGACATGTGATGGATGTAACAAGTGATCCTGATGACATGTGATGGATGTAACAAGTGATCCTGATGACATGTGATGGATGTAACAAGTGATCCTGATGACATGTGATGGATGTAACAAGTGATCCTGATGACATGTGATGGATGTAACAAATGATCCTCATGACATGTGATGGATGTAAAAAATGATAATGACATGTAATATAAATGTTTACCAGAGGAGAAAATAAAAAGCCATCAGTACTCTCAAAGGATAAAGTATTTGTTGACACTGTACATTTAATTGATTATAATGGTGCAGACAGTGTGCACAGTGCAGAAAACCAAAGCTGAAAAAAAATGCAACAGTTACTACTGGAGTGTATAGACAAACCTCCACCTGTGCACTAAAGGAAGTTTAAGAGCATATCATCCAAAAAAATAGGAAAAATAAGGCATCAGATGTATATAGGTTCTAAATATGAATTACCTACTAACTTTGGAAATCCAATACTTGGAAATATTTCGTAAAGTTTCACAATATTTTGTTCAGTTCAGAAATTTGACATGAAACACAAAAAATGGCACAAAACACTGGCAATTGAGATTTACTTCAAATAAACAAATTATGCTTATTAAATTGACAGTCAAGACATTTACTTTAGTAAGATTGGATAGCAACATTTCAAGACAAGTAAAATTGAAGGTGAGTAGAACAAAATGCATGTCCAAAAATTTCTTTGTATCAAACATCCTGGTTTGTGGTTTATTTTTTGTATTTTATTGTAACAATTCTTATATTTTTATATTGTGTATGGATTCCACATTCAATGATCTTTCTTTTGATACCCTATATGACCTTCCATAGCTAGCGCCTACATCATGTTGCGGTCCAAAAATTTAGCCTAAAATTAATTACTTTCACGCCTTAGAATAACTGAATCCTGAAAGAGTTAAAGAAAATATTTTCAAGATAAGTTTTTGTAAATACTGGAATATGTGCATGTATTTTCTTAATTTCTTCCAGATTATGCATTCGAGGTTTGACAACAATCAAATGGCTGGTTTCCTCTATGATCCATTCTTCACAGAATATGATGCTCTTCTTATACGAAATATGATCTATCCATTAAGACGTATTGATATGTTTGCTCAGTCTCAGAGAATACTACAAACTGATGAGCTAATGTTTCTGATATGTTCAGCTGGAAAATCAGTAGAGACAAAAGAATACGTTGTAGAAGTCAAGGCTGCATCTGCGCTGTACAAGGTTGTGGTGCAGGTAGGTTGTGACAGCTTTTTAAATAAGATTGTGGTTCAAGTGTGTTGTGACATTTAAAAAAAATTAGATTGTATACAGGTGGGTTGTAACAGTTCTTTAAATAAGGCTATGGTACAGGTGGGATATGACAGCTTTTAAAATAATGTTATAGAATGAGTGAGTTGTGACAGCTTTTTAAATAAGATGGTGGAACAGGTGCGTTGTGACACCTTTTAAATATGATTGTTGTACATGTGGGTTGTGAGAGCTGTTTAGATAAGATTATGGTAGATGTGGGTTGTGATAACTTTTTTGGATAAGATTATTGTGTTGTAAATTGAATCTTAGCAATCAATCCATCATGTAATATCTTAACTGAGGTATGCAATCATGGGTCTCTGCTGGTGTTTGTGGTCATTGTGCTCTTCTTCTCAGTCTCCTCTTTCACACTTTCTGATCACTAAGTTAACCACAAAAGTTATTTCCTGTGTATACCATGAGTAACAAGGAAGAGTAAACTATAACTCACATACTGGTGCACCAAGTACAATGCAATCATCATTCCCTACAAGGCAAAATTTCCGATTCTCATTAAACAACAAGCTAGTCACAGACACATTGCCACCTGCATGGGCACCCACATAAACAGTTAATAAACATTTAAATACCTAAAAATCACTTTTTACAGATGTCTTCTTATTGTGAAACATGTTGAAAATGTAATTCAGAAAACTAAGAAGAGTATCAGTGCAATAAAACTTATGGCATCTGCAGAGATGTAGCAAATGTCCCTTTTCCTGTTAATGCAGGCTGTATCACTCAGTAATTGACTATGGTTCAGAGTATGCTGCACAAAAATGATCTATGCATGATAAGAAATGAGTGTGTCACTCTTCTCAACATCTAAAGTATCACATGGGTCATGTCATGTAGTAGTCCAGAGTCAACAAAAGAGCTAATAAATTGATGTGCAATAGAATTGTGAATGGGTCAATGATAAGAAGAGATAAGGATGAGTTAATTAGGACAGTTATAAGTGTGCTACAAAATGATGCAGAGGAGGCTGAAAGAGACAATGTGCATTTCCACAGAATGATGGAAATGGGAGTGACCAAAGAAGATATCCTGCAAGATTGCAATACACTAAACCAGTTACAGGAAGAACACTGGCCCACAGAGATGGATATCCACAGAAAGATGTATGGGAGCACTGAGGAGCTTTCAAATACAGCAGTATTTATTAAGAAAACAGGACTTGCTGTGTAGACATGTCAAACTGCGAGCGAGAAGAAGAAGACCAAAGGAGAGGGGAGAAAGTGTGTTCTTTCTGGAAACATTTATGGAAAACAATTAAAAACTGACTGGAACACTGAGCCTATATTGTCTTAGATGGTCGATGAACAATGCAATTCATCAGCGGCAAGTTTTAAGTGTTATGGAAATGCCATAATGCTGGTTCTTGATCAAATAAGTAACTCAAACCTGTGTCATCTGCTTGATAGTCGAGTTACTTAACTACTACACTGCCATCATGCAACAGTTGATCAATGTATGACATTGACATACATGCACATATCCTCATAATGTGAGCCACATTTCCAAAATAGTATGCCCAGGTAAGTTACCTAAGATCTCTCTTCATTTAATTGGAATTGTTGAAATAAGCAGCTAATTTTTATTATTTTCAGATCTTGGATTATCTACCAGTTGAAAGTGCTGAGAAAGTGGTTATCTATGACTCTGACAGATCACTTATCAATTCTTCCAACACCAAGAGGTGGGAGATTGAGAAAGACTTAGTGGACTTTCCTATTCTGTCAACATCTAATGTTGTCACTATTCAGTTGAAAGTAAAAGGACAGCTTTCAGGAAGGCTAGCATTTGCAGTTTTTACACGTGAGTTGTGGTTCTGTCATGTCACATTGTTTGTTAGTTTGATTCCCACAAATTATGAGCATTAGTGTTCTTGTATCCTCTTGTGTGGTGGGTAGTTTCTCCAGAGCTTGATTTCATTCTTGGCTCCAACTCCTAGCGGTGTGCATTGCTGTGAGAAAAAACATCCTATTCAGAGTAAAAAAAAATAGATCAAATGTTATGATGCTTCCACACAAGAAAAACCTCACTATGCAAGCAAGCAATCAATTAAATGTTTACTGTTGCATTGTTCTGATGAGCCACTGTTGAAACATTCTGCATACAGCGTGTTACATATATTTAGTGATATTTGTATTCTGTATCAGTTGTTCTCAACCTCTTTTTTTTTGCCGTTGATCCCCATTAAGGATAAATATAGGCTCTTTCCTAGGAGACAGGTTTACAATTTAACCGGAATGTGAGATGAAATATGCGAAAAAAGTGAGAATAAAAGTGTGTTTTGCACGTTTTTATGGATTATTTTTCTGCTAATTACTAAACAACAACCCAGTGTTTATTAATTATCCCACCAGCTCAATCTTATTTTAGCATAGATTAATTTCTACTCACCCCACAGCAAAGTAGGTTAAGATCATAGTATGTCCCCCATGTATATCTTAGCATCTGGATACACTCCTTGCAGCAGTAACAACAACTTTATCAGTCAAAAGAATGTTCAGCACAATTACGGCAGCCATTTTGTAACTATGAATGCAGAAGCAGAGGGATCTCACAAATTGCTTTGAATTTTCAGATCAGCATAAATTGTTTAACCTTTAGCAAGCCGGATTAAAAAATATGAAACGTCTCCCTGCCACCGGATTCTTTTTTGAAAATTTGCGTTATTGATGGTGACTGTTTTGAAAATGTGATAATTTTTTGGTTGTTAGAGATATTTAAATAATATTTGCACATATAAATAAAGAATTGAATTATGCATATATTGGTGTAATTTATGTACGTGTGTGTGTGATACCAGACGTATGAGAAAGTGGTAAAGACGTTTTTCACAAAAAACATATTTTATAACAAATAAAGAGGAAAAAAATAAGGAAAAAAAATAACTTACCTTACATATCGAATTCCTTGGCAACACTGTAAACTAAATCATGCAAATCTGTTGTATCTATGTTCTTTCACTGCGAAATTATCAAAATATAGCCAGGGGGAACTGTATAAAACTTGTAGATTTGCAGTAAAATAGTTATTTGAGCTTAGGCCTAGAGTTATTTTTTCTGCCACTTCAAAATATTCGATATCAAACGTACAAGTCCCCAAACCAACACAGCATTCTGTATATTCACTGCTGTGAAACTAAATAACCTAATAATTCATGATTCAAGCCACGATTCAATGTTATTTTATTCGAAATACGATGAAATAAAGGTCTATAATACCGATCCACCATCATGGCATCGTACCGGTATGAAGATGTGGTCAGATTAATTGCTCTTAAACTTTTACGAATAGCTAGCCATTCTTAAAAACTATCATTTCGGAAGTGGGGGATGTATCGGCTTCGATTGCGCATGTCCCCAGCTATGTGCATGGACTGTGGTATGTGTAAATCTCACGATATTCCTGTTGGGTGGGACGGGCCGCCAACAGCGCGCGCCGACATTTTGTTTTTCGGCGGCCGGGGTTGATATAGGCTTGGTGAAGGTTAAAAAGTGTGAAATGTAGACTAGTGTCCTAGGAAAGAACTTAAATATATATATATATATAATTTGGGACAGAGTTCTTCAGTTCTTTCATGTCTAACCTGGTGCCTACAACAGCAACAATTCTTTGTCTTTCATTACAAGTCATCAAGTGATTTTTAAGTTTTATTACTATAAATCTTGTTTATCATTCCAGTAGTTACCTACTTGCGGCAACCTTGGATAAGTCTTTTTTCTCTCTAAAATTTCCAAATATTATTCTGTGGTCTAAAATTTCAAAATATAACTCTTTGGTCTAAAATTTATAAATATTACTCTTTGGTCTAAAATTTCTAAATATTACTCTTTGGTCTAAAATTTCTAAATATTACTCTTTGGTCTAAAATTTCTAAATATTATTCTTTGGAATATTAATAAGTAATATTACTCATTTAAAATATTAAAAGTATTAAAATATTAAAAGTTAGTATGCCATTGATCATTAAAAAAAATATTGGCCGTAGGCAATATTCTTAATGATGTTATTTTTAATGATGTTATTCTTAATTATGTGAAAGAGAAATTAATTAAGCAGATAGCAGTAAGAATTAAACAAGCTGTGATTACTTATAAAGCCAATGGCCTTTTTAGGCGGAGAGGGACATGAAAGAAGTTATGTCCCAAACTGAGAGAACCACATTCCAAAATATATTGAGAACCACTGTGCTTCATGATCTAAGAATGGAAGAACAAATACAATTTACAAAGATGTATAGGTAACTCTACTTGTTATTGGATTGTTATCATCATCAAATGCTGTCTCCACAGGTTGGCTGCAACAGACTTCCAACATCCCCTGTCTCTTGCATTGGAGGTGCACTCTGCTAGACTGTAACCTGTCTATCTCATGATGTTTCTTTCCCACTTTTATTTCTGCCTACCTCTTGTTTGCCACCCCTCGACTTTACTCTCAAGTAAGGTCTTGAACAAGGTGTCATGTCTTTTATTAATATGTACAAAATATTTTATTTACATGATCTTAATTTCCTTTAATAGTTCTTTCCTCATATTAAGTGTTGTTAGAACCTCTTTGTTAGTTTTCTTTCTTTCCACAAAGTTCTCCTTATTTTTCTATATATATCCACATCTTAAAGGCATCATTGAATTGTAGAAAAGTAATAATAATCTTGCTAGAACAGTGAAGCAGAATCAAACAATGCACGCTGAGATACCACTTTGCCATACTGACCAAATGGGGAAAACAAAGTCTTTGACTGCTACATCATAGTAAAGTATGTATTTAGTTTGCCAAATTTCTTTTTATTTTGACCAACACATTCTTTTCCAAAAAAGTGGTTTTATTTTACTGATTATGTAATAGAAAAAACTTTCTCCTTTTATACAGAAAGTTATTCTTCAGCCGAACCACAGTTGCGCACATCTGTGACAAATACAACATTTAAGTATAACTACCAGGGAGTAGTAACCAAGCATTACAATAATCCATCCAACAAACGGCTGGAGTTATTTTGGAGACACAAGCAAGAGGAGATTTATTTTAAGGTAACACAGACATGTTGATAAATTTATGTGAAATAATGTTGCATTAATAACAGTAAATTGGTTAGGATTTCCCTTGTGTTGCCAATGTCTTTTTCTTTCGTTCACTTGAAATGTACTTATATCTGAAGCTTTTTTTTTTATATATAATCCTAACTTGTATTTTGTAACTCATACAAGAGTCTGTAGTGTTATTTCTACTGTTGTATATCTGGACCAGTGTTTTTGCCTCAGCATTGTATACTTAGGCTTTTATGCTTTCCTGAAGAATCATCCATTCATAAGCTCATAACTCATCGGAATCATAGGGATACCACATTGGATACACAAACGCACATTGAGCTCTCCATCGATTGCTATCTTCAGTGATGCAGATAAATGAGCTTTTGTCATTTTGGCTGGAGAGTAGGAATAAATTGTGCTGCTAGTTTTACAGTATAGCTGCGTTATTTGCGCCTGTCAGCACAGCACACCTGATTTTGGCATGAAAATTTATTCTTCCTCGATCTCCAGTCTAAATATTTATGTCACATTTTTATATTTTATTTTTCAAACTTATCTTGTATACTGCAGCTTGTGGACATGTAACTGCATATTTCCATTGTAATAGTTTGGTACTCTCTTTTTCCAACATAGGTCAATATCCATTACATAATTCTATGTAGTCATTTAGCTATGTGTTTGTTCTCTTGTGTGTTGGTCTGTCCTTATCCTGATAAAGATCTTATGGTCAAAATATTCATTTGTGTATTAATGTAAAACTTCTATTTATCAGTTTTTGTGTGCTTCTTTTACTTGTTTGTTTACTAAACTTAGAACTCTTAATTATTAATTGGATCAATACAAGAATCAGTGGACAAATCACGTGACAACAGTCCAACTTTTAAAATTTCATATGTTATTACATTGAGTTTCCATTTCTCTGAGATTAAAAAAAATGTAACTAAGGATACTGATCTAGTGATTTGCTTGTAACACACTGGACAACCACTCATTGTTTAGCACGCATTTTGAGTGATCAAGGGCTCTCATCACCAAACAATTTGAATGTTGGCTGTGTCGGAAAATGTGTCTTTATCGGAATTTTGTTCCGTTTAATTATGTTCGCTTTTTGTTCTGTAGAAACCTGGCCACTAATCCTTGTATAATACTTATTAATTTATTTTATATAATTGTTATGTTAATATATGTCTTATGCATTGTGTATATTTTTATTTCACCAGGATGTGAAGATATATAACAGTGCTGCACACACAATTCATATGCCCAGTGTGACAAAATTCAATGAAGATTATATACCAACTTACGAAGATATGACAAGACCTGAGCGTGTGGCAACAATAATGTACACAATTTTCCAATGTGAGTTCAAAGACAATGCTATTGGTATTCTTGCGGAACACAATCATGTGGATTTTGCTAATAATGTTTGGAAGTGGAAATTAGACCATGTTACTATGCAAGGAGCGAAATCAGGTGGATTGGAAATTGAAGTTCCTCGAGTTAATGATGAATCAATACGTGATACTCACTCAGTCACTGTGGTTGACTCAAATTTTTTGAACAATGACAAATTTTCATTTACGATTGCTGGTTACTACACAATTGTTCATGTAGACAGAAATGCTTTCACTGGTAACAAATGTCTTCTTGGCCTTATTTCTATTAATGGGATGGAGAAAAATCTGACTGTGAATAGTAACTCAATCAGAGATAACATTTGTCGTTATATGGTAGACATCGATATCATTAGCCATTCTGAGTATTTCACCTCGGTCATGGGTCAAATGAGTCTGAATGATATCACCAACAACCGTTATGAAGGTCAAGTACCCCCAGGTTCCAATAATTATCCAAAGACATATGCAGTTGCTGTAAGAGGCTTACAGAATATCATTGCAAACTTGAACATGTTTAGAAACCCTTCCCTTGAATATGAACTGGTTGCAGGTATTATATCAATTCTACTGGGTAGTTCTGCGAATGTGACACTAAATTTTTGGGGATACGCAGACCAATCTTCCATTCAAAAAAGGATTTTCGATTTTGATGACTGGAATAACTTTGCTATTGCTGAGTACTTTCCATATTTGACAGTAGGCGACCTTAGCAAAATTATCCCATCAGGGGGTTTAAGAGATGAAATATATCTAGACCCAAATCATCTTGGTGGTCGAGTTGAAAAATCTCAAATCTTGATGGAAATTGATAGGCCTTATATTGTGAGCTCTGATCTGACTATAATGCCAGGTGTTACCCTTACCATTCCTGCAGGTACTGAGTTACAGTTTATGCCAGATGTTGGAATTCTTGTTCTAGGACGCTTAGTTGCAAATGGTCTTCCATACAGTAGGATAAAGTTTCGACCTCTGCAGCCATCAAATAATCCAAACAATTCAGGGAGAAAAAAGAGAGAATCTGAGGTTTCAGAAAGAGAAAAACGTGAAGTGCCTTCAGCAAAAGTTCGTCTTAGAGGAGATGGCAGTCTCTTCACCAATGCAGGATTTCTAGAACTTTACAATGAAACATCCAAAAATTGGAACATGATGTGTGATAGCCAATTCCATGAGAAAACAGCTGAAGTTGTCTGCCGGGAACTTGGTAAAGAAATCATAAATGTCAGAGTCAGATTCACATATCTTTATGATTACTACATCTACGGCAAACCCATGTATTCACGCAAAGAATTTTGGTATAATTCTTATTATTGTCGAGGAGATGAAACTTCTCTCAGTCAATGTGTTACACGTTATAATTACAACTTGCTGGATTGTGTTTATGCTGCAAATTATACGTTTATCACATGTGGGGCAAGGAACTTGGATTCAAACCTAGACTACTGGGGAAACATACGGTTTGCTATGGATGCATATGAAGAGCAGCCTTTGGAAGTAGATATTGGCAGAGACCGCTCATCATTGAACTATGTTGACATTCTAGGTGCCGGAATGCTGCATGGGGAAAAAGTTGGAGCTGTCCAGTCTACTTATGTGACTCCTTTCTTCAATAACATAAACATCTCAAACTGTGCAGAAAATGGTTATGACATCATTGCGCCCAGGCAAGATTTGAATATCCAACTTCAAAACATATCTGCTAATTTAGGCTTTGGAGTTAACATCCTTGTCTTGAATGGTGAGTCTAGCACACGTGATTCATCCTTTCAGCCTATTGGTCAAAACACAATGCCATATTCTGTCCATGGTCTTGTAGATATCTGCAAACTTGAGAAGGAGATTGAAGTAAACACACGATTGATTCTGTTTTATAAGTATGGTCCACATACAAGAGACTGCGTAAAAATAATCAGGTCAGTTCAACTTTGTTTTATTTTTAATTATAATTATATAAATACCATAACTTAATCTGACATAGAATAGTAACTGAATCAGAAATAACATTTGCTGTTATATGGTCAACATCATTATCATTATCCATTCTGAGTATTTCAAATGAGTCTGAATATCATCAACAACTGTTGTGAACAAATATTATGTAAAGTCCTGTACTTCACAGTGAAAGGCTATTCCATGTTGATCACTGTACTTCACCACTGTGAGAGTCTATTCCATGCTTATCGCTGTACTTCACCACTGTGAGTGTCTATTCCATGCTTATCACTGTACTTCACCACTGTGAGAGTCTATTCCATGTTGATCACTGTAATTCACCACTACGAGAGTCTGTTCCATGCTTATCACTGTACTTCACCACTACGAGAGTCTGTTCCATGCTTATCACTGTACTTCACCACTATGAGAGTTTGTTCCATGCTTATCACTGTACTTCACCACTACGAGAGTCTGTTCCATGCTTATCACTGTACTTCACCACTACGAGAGTCTGTTCCATGCTTATCACTGTACTTCACCACTACGAGAGTCTGTTCCATGCTTATCACTGTACTTCACCACTACGAGAGTCTGTTCCATGCTTATCACTGTACTTCACCACTACGAGAGTCTGTTCCATGCTTATCACTGTACTTCACCACTACGAGAGTCTGTTCCATGCTTATCACTGTACTTCACCACTATGAGAGTCTGTTCCATGCTTATCACTGTACTTCACCACTGTGAGAGTCTATTCCATGTTGATCACTGTACTTCACCACTGTGAGAGTCTATTCCATGCTTATCACTGTACTTCACCACTGTGAGAGTCTATTCCATGCTTATCACTGTACTTCACCACTGTGAGAGGATATACCATAATTATTATTAGTTGACAACACAAAACATACAGAAAATGACCAATAAAAAGCTTGGGTTTCTAGCAGTGATATGCAATGTCAAGTTTGGACAGCCTGTTTCTTGAATAAGCATTGGGAAAAATCCTGCATAAGGGTTTCTCAAACTCGTTCCATGTCACCACCTGTTTTTTAATATATTTTATGTACCAATACCCCCTTTCCCCAACAGTGCCATAGATACTCTTCAGTAGGAATGGGTCGGTTTACCTAAAAAAGATAATTTCTTTGAGATTTTTAGTGAACATTGGTTTTTTTTGTGTAAATGGTCACTTAATCTCGATAGCTTCAATGAAAAACGATTTTCCCACATCAAGCACAATAGCAATCAACCTTTTTAATGAGAAGAAAACAATCCATATTTAAAGCATGCTACACTTTACTGTTGACACTTTTGGGGGGGGGGTAGTTTCTTTTGTCATGAATGAGGTTAGAAATTACACAAACAAAAGTATGATCTATGAAAACTCCCTGCTAGACTGTCAGACTTGCTAGGAGTTCTTTGTACTGTATGAGCTAATGTGTCCATACTTTTATTGAAACAAACGATGCATTATTTAACTAAATGAACTTTCACTAAAGGCCTATACAGTGCAGCATCCATTGATCTGTGCACAACACACTGAGAGAGCCTTCCCCCTCCTTGGAATACCCTTTGGGTTCATCAGTGTGTTGATTGCTAGTAGATGAGTTGTGTTTTTTTATTTCCACGTGCCGGAAGCTCTATGTTATGCAAGCCTGATATTAAAAAATTGGAATTAAATCATGAGATATGGACACATTAGACCGTAATGAACCCAGAAAAGTACTGAAATGTAATTTTTTTTCCACAAAAAAATAACAAACACAAGACAACATTAATAAATTGAGCATAAATGAACATCTTGTTTTTTCTTGTGCAATCAAATTTATTGTTTATCATATGGTTCATTTACAGATCACGAAAAACTGTTGGACTTAGATTTCTACAAATAAATCTTTTTCATGAAGATTTTTCCAGAAACAGTGTAGATATTTATGATGGAGAAAGTGCACAAAACAACAGTGCTCTTATTGGTCGCATTATTTACAACAGTAGCGCAAATAATATTCAGAAACTATACCAGACAACTGGAAATGTCATGTCAGTCATTATTCATGCTTCAGTCAGTTTTGGAAATTATGGTTTTATTGCTGAAGTTGTCAAGCTTCCTTTGTCAGGGTTGACATATCCAAGTAGGTGTTCAGTTTGTATACATTTCTATAAGATTTTGTTACTGTTCATTTGATGTATTTGTGATGAAAAAAGTATTTGTTATGTTGTGTCAGTTCATGTCTGTGAAATATGTGACTTTCTTCCTTTTTTATTATATTTGTAATTACTAAGCAAGTTAATATTTGGCAGCAGAGGAAAATTGTTACATGTGAAATGAAGTGTCTGAGAAAAGTTGCAATGGTTACTAAACTAGATAAAATAAGAAATGAAGAAATTAGGAAAAGAGTTGGTATAATATCATGTATTGAACATATTGAAAAACAGCAAGTAAAATGGTTCGGTCACCTTATGAGAATGAACCCAAACCAAATACGAGTAAGAGTATTTAACAAAAGAATATCCGGGTGTAAAGCCAAAGGTAGACCAAGAAAACAGTGGATAGAAAAAAATCAAGATAGACTTGAGCGAACATGAACTAAATGCAACCACGGCAACACATCTGGCCTTGGAATGACAGCTTAAGCTCCTACCCCTACGCTTAACGGCAAGTGTGAGTACAATCAACCATCATTCACATGGGGGCAAACAATAGTGGAAGAAGAGAACCAGTTCGCATACATGGGTAGCGTTACTGATAATCCATGAACATGTGCTGCCTACCCATATGGAAACATCGGTGATAGAACCAGTCTTAGCTATTTAAGTGACTGTTATGTCCTGTTCTGAGGTGGAAGATAATAACCTGCTCAGCTCTGTCGAGATAGTGATAGTTGTCTTTTGGGTGGTCGACTTTTCTTGGGTGTCTTCTTTTCTTGGAAGGTGATTTCTTGATCTTTTTTATCCTATGTTGCTCCATGCTTTGCTAGCTTATATGCCTCTTCATTTCCTGGTATATCACAGTGGGATGATATCGACTGTAATACTACTCTTCTTTGGATACTCACTTCTTATATGGCTTCCCTCAGGTCTGGGAGTTTGTAGCTGCCAAGGGCTTGTAAGGATAGACATTGCATCAGTAAGAAACACCACTTATTGACATTGTCTTGTGTTTTTAATTATTTTTGCACCAATATTTAGAACCTTGTGGTATTTCAATGTGACTAGTTTTATCCTAAATATGCTCTATAATGCACATCTCTTCTTTTTTTCAGACAGCGAATACAGACACACTATTCAACAAAGTGAGATTCGTAAAAATGAAGATGGAGCTATTCAGTACAAAAATGTTGGTGAAACTACCCCATCACTTTTTATTGAGCATTGCTGGTTAGGAGAAAATGGTTATCCAATTCTAAACTTGACATCACCACCAACTATTGATATCTCATTACAAAGCACCATTAGCTTCAGATTTGCTCATAATCAGGTGAGACTGGATTTATTTCTTTGCGATTCTTCTTCTTTAGTGTTCATTCTCATCCGTGTGTTGCCGGGCCCGAAAGGGGAGCAAAGAATAGCAACACTGTTTACCTTCCGCTCATGTCGTAAAAGGCGACTAAGGAGGTTATGGGATGGAGTTGGCTGTCCCATCCCATATATGGTCAGAGACACAAAGCCATACTGAAGTCGGATGTGTCAGGCCAAAAGGCGCAGATATCGCAGCAAACCATGACACACCGCATTCTGTTCTCCGGACTACATCCTGCTAATCTGCAGGAGTTTGAGAACGAACGCAGAAGAAGAAGTGTTCATTCTCAAACTCCTGCTGGGTTTCTCTTATGGCAAGACAATGTTCCTTCTAGATTTCCAGCAGGGTGTAGTCCAGAGAATAGAAATGTGATGTGCCAATAGCTTGACACATCAGGGTGTAGTCCAGAGAATAGAAATGTGATGTGCCAATAGCTTGACACATCCGTCTTTGACAGAATTAGCGATTCATGTATGTTGATTATTGTCTTTGCATAAAGGACATGGTAAGCTCGGTGGTAGAGTACTTAATAAGCTTACTTCGCAAACCCAACTAGATGGAATGAGCTTGTGTGTTGAAAGCCAATCATACATATTGTACTTCTTAAATGATTGGATACATTAGTCTATCAATGCTCCTACAGCACAGAATGTGGTGCTTAAGGCAGAAACCAGTGCTCTACAGTTTGATAATAGGTAATTACTGCAGCAAAACTGTAATTTAACAAGTTATATTTGGAAAAATGATAATGAGGCTTAGCCAATCACTGGTAACGCACAGGATAACACACAATTTGGATGTTTCAACCAAAAGGCCCTCGTCGAGTACACAATATAACACAACGAGTAAAAGGCAGTATGGATAATTTAATTTCTTTTCTGGTACTTTTGTTACTTTCCAGCTTTCACAATTATATGCTAATACGCAAATCCATCAAGGTTGTGTGATTGTTTGATTTGTTCACTATAGTGAGAAAGTATAATGTATATTCTTCATCACTCCATGGTGGAGAAATGTGAAAACTGAACACAAATTTGGAGGACATTTCATATAAGGATTTACAAAAGAAAAATTAAGTCATTCATCACCATACTGAACCTTCATTTACAGGCATTCATCACCATACTGGACACATTTATTTCCTGATGAGTTTCTGTAGGTAAAAAAACATATAATAGAACATTGCTCCCATTTAGTGTATGTTAATAGTGAAGTGATGGAGTGACCATTCTTAAACTGCCATTATCCTGCCGAAGATGGATGTGTTGGGCCATTGGCTCAAATAAAACGGCGACACAACGCTTTTCCATTCTCTGGACTATATCCTGCTGGAAATCTAGTAGGACCATGGTCCTGCTACAAGAGAGATCCAGCAGGAGTTTGAGAATGAACGCCGAAAAAAAACAAAATAAAAAAATGCCATTATGATATTATGTTGTTTGTCTCCACCAATATGGTGCATGCTTGGACACTCTTGCCATCCTTACCAACAATATTGACATTTGCAAGACAATGTTAATCTAATTTCTATCACACTTTGGATATTTTCATTTGAAGTGTCCTTATATGTTTATCTCAATCACTTTGCCATGCATATTATTATATAAATACCTCTCATATGTTATCACTTTTTCCATGAATATTGTTGTATAAATATCCACAGGTATCCTACAACTCTGGTGGTATGTACTTGTTCGCTTACACGAATGCACTGAATACAGCACTCAAAGGAAATATGACCAACAATATTTTTGCCTTTGGCAAAAATGGAGAAGCACTCAATATATCGGGTCACTATTTTGAACACTTGATGCTCTTTCAGAATTATATTTACAACTATACAGCTGGTAAGTAAATTCTCAACAATTAAAACATACAGAAATAGCAAGTTTAGTTGTATAGATGTAACAAGAAGTATAAAATGTATGTATAGATCTAACCAGAACAGAAAACAATAGACACCTACCCAGAACAATGGATTCATGTCTATACTGATGGGCCTGCCTTCAAAGCCATCATTAAAGCAGGTTATGGTGTCTATATAAAATATCCAGACAAAACATCTGATGAGTTGTTTGATGCCTGTGGGGAGATATGTTCTAACTATGAAGCTGAAATAACAGCACTAGAAATTGCCTTGTACCACCTGAAGACCATATTTGATGCCTTCCCATCAAAAGTCCAAAACATTGTTATTTTTACAGACTCTTATGTCTGCTCTCCAAGCATTGGAATGTGATGGACATTGTAAACCCGAGCTAGCTGAAATATACCACCATGCAAACCAGCTGCTCACATCTTATGTTGTCAACATTGTTATGCGGTGGATTCCTGGCCACTCACAGACACCTGGTAATGATAAGGCAGACAGACTAGCAAAGAGGGGAGCACAACAAGAACAGCCTTATACAGAAACAACAATGCACACAGTTAAAATGATTCTGAAATCTGTGAACAAAGAAAATTGGATGAACAGATGGGCCATGGGAAACACTGGGAGGGAAATCTATAAATATATGACCAGCCCAAATCCTAAAGACAATATCAACCTCCTGGAAAGAAAAGACCAGAGTATCATATTCCGACTGCGCACACAACATGTACAGCTTAACAATCACCTGAACAGAATACAACCACAACACACTCCAGGGTGCCGGCTGTGCAGTCATCCATATGAAACTGTTGACCACCACCTTTTTGAATGTCCAGCGCTGGATGACATCAGGAAAATGCTCCTCCCTCCAGGGCCAAATAAATGGAACACATTATATGGAACAAAACAACAACTCACAAACACATGCATATATCACACAATGGCATTGGGTCAAAGGGCATGAGCCCATGGACCGCTGGATCAGCAACCAACCATCTAACCAGAAGTCTGTTATGTATGTATAGATCTAACCAGAAGTCTGTTATGTATGTATTGATCTAACCAGAAGTCTGTTATGTATGTATTGATCTAACCAGAAGTCTGTTATGTATGTATAGATCTAACCAGAAGTCTGTTATGTATGTATAGATCTAACCAGAAGTCTGTTATGTATGTATAGATCTAACCAGACGTCTGTTATGTATGTATAGATCTAACCAGAAGTCTGTTATGTATGTATTGATCTAACCAGAAGTCTGTTATGTATGTATAGATCTAACCAGAAGTCTGTTATGTATGTATAGATCTAACCAGAAGTCTGTTATGTATGTATAGATCAAACCAGAAGTCTGTTATGTATGTATAGATCTAACCAGACGTCTGTTATATATGTATAGATCTAACCAGACGTCTGTTATGTATGTATAGATCCTACAAGAATTATGTTATGTATGTATAGATCCTACAAGAATTATGTTATGTATGTATAGATCCTACAAGAATTATGTTATGTATGTATGTTATTTGTTTCTTTCATTACTGCATGTTTTCATGTGAAGGAGTGCAGGTAGACTTTCTATGGGCTATGGAAATAAAGGCCACTTTGCCATAGCAGATGCCATGACATGTAAAGGAAAGATTTTTATTTTACCTCTGAAAGAAAAAACCCTGTTTCAACCGTGGATTGAACCCGGGACCACAAGAGTCTGAGAACAGCATTCTAATTATTTGAATTCTCAGATATTATGAGTAATAGAGCTGTTATATTCTTTCATACATTGGGTAGGTCACACACATCTTCCAATAAAAAGGCGCGATGTAACAGCTGTGTTATTTCTGTGACCAAAATTGGAAGTTCAGTTCTGTGTTTCAGGACTATTTGCATAGAATATGTGGTTCTTTCTGTATGTGTTAGAGATCACACTGTAGCCATGTTAATTTTCGGATACAACACTGAGAAAGGATTAGCAAACCGTCAGTGAGAACACATTGGCTCGTAGTAAAATGAAGAGTATTCTGGAGAAGACTACTAGTAATATTAAACCACACAAGAGGGCCATCTCTAGAAAACTCTTCTACCCCTGATGCTGAAAAGCAACTAAGGGTATAGCGAATAAATAGATAGATAGATAGATAGATAGATAAAGGTGAAGTGCTGTGGTATACCCACAAGAGGAAAGTATCACTATAACCACTTGTAATATACACGGTGGCTGGTCTCACAGGCCACTGGTGAGACCTTCATGTCTTCCATATCTGAAAAAAATAAGTACAATAATAGCATAAAGCACAGCAGATTGAATCTGTTTCTGCTAAAAAGTCTTCATCAAGTAAATTTTGCAGAGCATTTGATAGATGCATTGATTTAATCTAGTCTTATATTACCAAGATGAAATATATCAATGGTTCTCAAGTTGTATTGGTCTGTTATCCCCTTTTGGGACTAATTTTCTTTCTTGACAACTCACCCCAGTTCCTAAAAAAAACAACAGTTATTGGCTTTCTTTACAAGTCGCCACAACTTTAAGTTTTATTGCTATAATTCCTGTTGTTTGTTGTTCAAGTAGTTATCATCCTGTGGCCCTTCAGTTTGAAAATGTCTCTTTGTGGCCTCCTGCAAGACACCATAACCCACATTGAGAAACACTGATTTAGATGGAAAATTTTAAACCAATAATTTGAATTCTTCTTCTTCACAATATTAAAAGCCATGCAGACTCATTGCTGGAGATAGAATCCATATTTACCTGCCTCTGACCCTAATCTTTCTCCTTCAATTTCTCAATTTCATTTTCTTTTTCTGTTGTATTTATGTTTCTATTTGTATATTGTGTTTGTATATTTGTGTTGTATTACAACACTGGTTATTTACCAGGTGATTTATTAAATTCCATATTCATAACATTACTCAAAAAACCGGGAGCTATTGAATGTGATGACCATCGCACCATACGTTTAATGTGTATTATGACTAAAATTTTACTTAGAATAATCATGATCAGAGTAAGGAAACTAAAGCCAGAAATCGGTGAAGAACAAAACGGTTTTTTAACTGAAAAAGGGACAAATAATGCCATCTATATCATTAGAATGTTGATAGAAAGATAAATTGAAGTGAAGATAGATCTATTTTTGTGCTTCATAGACTATACGAAATCATTTGACAAAGTGAAACATAAGGAAATCATCAGTATGTTAAACAATATCAACATTGATAGTAAATACCTTAGAATAATAGAGAACATATATTGGCAACAAACAGCAGCAATCAAAATCAACACATAGGGGAATTTCATCCAATAAGATAAGGAGTCCGAATAGGGTGTGTGCTATCACCTGATCTGTTTAACTTATACAGTGAAATGATTTTTAGATCTATAGAAAATATGTCAGGAGTAGCTGTTGGTGGGTATAATGTGAATAACCTGAGATATACTGACAATGCAGTTCTAGTAGCAAAGAGTGAAAAAGAACTACAACAATTTAGTACAACTATAGTAGAAGAAAGCACAAACAAAGGTCTCAGCTTGAACACCAAGAAAACAGATGTAATGGTTACATCTAAAACATCTAGCCCTTCTAAATGTAACATCAAGGTCAGCGGGCCAGTTCTTAAGCAAGTAGACAAATTTAAATATTATTTGGGCACATTTATTATTTCTGATGCATCACTGAGAAAAAAGTTGAACAGCACAAGAAAAAACAACATTCCAGAAGATGAGGAACATCGTGTGTAATAAATCATTATCAATAGAAGTAAGAAAGAACATACTAAACTGTTACATAGAGCCCATACTATTATATGGTACTGATTCATGGACAATTGATAATATTGCAAGAAAACATCTGGAGGCCACAGAGATGTGGTTTTATAGAAGAATGTTGAAAATATCATGGACAGCAAAAAAGGTAATGCTATAATTCCACAACTGGTCAACTTAAATAGAGAACTTATTAACTGTATTAAAAGACTACAATCACAGTTTCTAGGTCATGCCATGAAAAGAGATAGGTTGGAGAACATCAGAACACCTGTAAAGATCGAGGGTAAGAGAGATAGAGGAAGACAACGTGAGAAAATGTTGGATGGCGTGAAAGCCTGGCATGATGCAGAATCATCAGAAACTATATTTAAATGTATAGCAGACAGAGGACTGTGGAGAGACATGATCGCCTATGCCAGAAGGCATGGTACCAATGAATGAATTTGTATATTGCTGTTTAGATTATTTAATGCATGTTTGTTACCTTTGATCTATTTGTTACTCACTCGACACTATCCCCTCTCTAAATTTTTTGTCCACTACTTTTTCTGGAAATGTGTAAAAATTGTGTTTAGCACCAAAGTAGTTACCTATGTTTTTGCACATTCTTGAGAATATTGTTTATGTTACTTGACCTTCTTATAAATTGAAACAGAATTAATTGTCAGAAATTGACCATTTTTGTATGTTTGCGAGGTGAATTTAGCTTTTTTCCTGTGGTATGGGGTCACACAGCTTTTTTAAAAAGTCTGTTGGGGCTGCAAGTAGTGTTTTCTTAGCTCTGGGGCCTACGCAAATAGTGTTTTTAGATCATCTTTGAGGGCCAATAATTGGCGTAGCCTGATACTTTTGGCCTAGAGCCCTTATTTTTCCCACAACTGTTTTTTGTATATTTCAAATTTTTATTTGAATGATATTGTTTTTATTATTAATGCATCCGATCTATCTTTATCAATATTGCGAATTTCTGACTCTAGTTGTTGTAGGTCTATCTTTGTTATCTATGCATGTTCTTTCTTGCGCAACTGAGTAAAATCTATCCACTGGTATGCTTCCATAGAATTATCTGTATAAATATGGATTGTATCATTTTCTGCATCATATCTTCAATGTGGCATACCTACATCCCTGAGAGTTATGTACCTTTTTATTATGTTATTATTTTTCTATTAAGTTTTCTTCTTAATCTTCCGTTATTTTATTTGTATTATTTATTTGAATTATTATTTAAAAGAAATGTATAATCATTTTTTTTTACTATCTTTTAAATAGGAGACTATCGAGATGTCATCCATATCAAGAATGTGGTTGTGAATTTGACACATAACTATATCCTCAGGAACTTTGGACACTATATCATTCACACTTATAACAGGTATGTATATCCTCAGGAACTTTGGACACTATATCATTCACACTTATAACAGGAATGTTATTTCTTTGTAATTCCTTTTCTTCACCCGCATTTGGTCTAAAAATCTTGCAGATTATTCTATCTGGAAAACTGAATACATTGTGTCATGATCTATAGTTTAACTGCAACATTAGCACCTTTCAACATCACACATTCTACTTCAGCATGGCTTCTGAGTCACTGTGACCTATATGGGATGAGACAGCCCCAACTTAGTAGCCTCTTATGATATACATGGCAGGTAAAAGTGTGACTATTCTTTGCTCCTCTTTTGGGTCCTGGCAACACAGGTGGATTGTAATTCATAACACTGTTTTATAGTTAGTGCTAGTGGAGTCATCATTTAAGATAATGAGGCAGACTTTTTGTACTTTCATTATAAAGATGCTGAGACCATTACTCCAGTGCTCTAATGGATCTAATTTGAAGCACGCAGGAAAATACATAAATTTTTGTTTTGGCCGAAAAGCCTTTATTAAGAGCACAACAAAGCACATGATGGGCAAATTATGACACTACCTATCTATTGTCATTTCATTGCTTGTTTTTAGGCATTGCAGGATTGAATGACAATCAGTTTTCAGACTAAGGCATGTTTGGTTGCTTGATATGTACTAATACTATCTATCTATCTATCTATCTATCTACCTATCTATATGCTGTGGCCCTTGTGATGGAAGAGTTCTCTGGAGATGGCCTTCTTGTGCGCTGTTTGTAAGCTTATTCCTGTGGCTTCTTTGATTTCTGTGATCCATCTTTTACATGGTCTGCCTTTGGCTTTATAACCATTATGTCTATGTGTAATGGCCATTTGTGGTATGCTATCTGTCGGTAGTCTGGAAACATGTGAAAACCAATTGATCTGTGGTTTTTCCACTAATACTGTGACGTCTCAAAATATTGGTAACTCTTTAAATCCACCTTCATCTTCTTTTTCCTTTGCCTCTTGTTGTTTCAATTTTCTTGTGTAAACTGCTGATCACATTAAATCATATAACCCTGAATTTATGTTTTCATTTGTGATATGACCACATGCCAGGCTGTGCTTGAAACATTGATGCCTGTGTGTTTCATTACCATGTATCATTTTTCAGCTGTTTTATCATAATTTTGTTGCAGTTCTACTATTATCAATGCACCAATGAATCTAGGAGATTCCCTTTACTAAGGCAGTTATTCTGTCCAATTATCAGTCTATGATGTGTGATACCCTCACATTCTTCTATAGAACTACACCTCAGTTGTCTCTAATTGTCCACTATTCTGTTTATGTATTGTCTAAGACTTGAATCCATATGCTAGAATCAGTGTTACGTAGCTCTAAACTATTCTATTACATATAGGTTAAGAAAAGGTGTTGCCTAAAAAAAAATAAACAATACCAAATGAAATATCTAGACAAGAACTAATTCAACATTTTGGTCTTAGAGACCTTTATCAAGCAATAAAAATAAGATAAAAGTGACAAACAAAGTGAGAATTTATATGAAAAGATATGAAAAAAATGTCAACTGAGGATCACAAAACTGCCTTTGTCTTGAATTGTTCACAGCCAATGCTGAAATGTAGCCATAACAGAACTACTGATTGGAAGTTTTTCTAAACAAGGAGAATTGTGTTTCTTGATGTGTTTATTACAGAATCATTGAATTGATCTATCTTCATGTATTATTAGATAATGTTGTTTTTCCAGATGATTATGTTTCTTTATTTGTATTTATCATATTTACTTCTGTTACTGTGGCTTGTTTGTAAAATCTTGATGCATTATAGTTATTATATATCTTTGGTAAATCTATACTTTTTTGTTAGCTATGAGTAATTTGGTCATTTCCTAGGAGCAGGGCCTACATATGTAACTTTTTAAGAAATCTGTGGTGATCAGAAGTGTTTTAGTGATTTGTGACACACTTTACTGCAACATTCCTAGTTACAATATGGCTGCCGTAATTCTGCTTCGACCAGTAAATTCATTCTTACCATTGTAAGGAGTGTTTGCAGATGCAAAGATATACATGGGAACATACTAGAATGTTAACTTACTATGCTGCATTAAAGATTTGCTTGTACTGCACTATTAAAAAGCAAATTTAGCTGGTGGATAAATAATGAACACCAGGTTGGTGTTTAGTTTTTAATGCTAGGGAAATAGTAAAAACATGAAAAACATTCTCCAGTCAAGTAGGATATTAAAGTCACTTGGTGGGGAATACCCTTTCAACCAAGGATATGAGTCCACTTTGGTTATATCACAGTATATAACCATACACAAACCTAGCAGGTTGAAATTTAAGTTATTCTGTTAACTTTTCATAAAAACCTCCCAGAAGTTACTCTGTTATCTTGTCATAAAAACCTTGTTGCAATGTGACAATTCTTTGTAGCAAATTAGAAACAAATTTCTGAAATTGCAGTCGTTATGAGTCAATGTTATGCCGTTGGTAGGACATCAATCTCTGTCATAAGCATTTGAGTTTGACGTCATTCCAGTCAGGTTTTTACTATCATGAAGTGCCATCTTCACATTAAAGGTAAACTGCAAAAGACTTCCAAAATCTTCTGTCCATTGCTTTGGTGATGCACTCTGATAAACTGCTTGCCCATCTCATTCTATATATGTTATTAAAATGAAAGGTTGTTATTTTCAATACATGTTTTAAAAATAACTTATTTTGTTTTTTTCAAATACAATTTAGTGATGACAGTACAGACTCTCAATACTATGCCCGTAATGGTATCTATGACAATAATGCCACAGCACTAAGAGAGAGCACCATCAAAATTGGACAGGGACGACCAAAGTTTATCAATAACTTCTTTGTCAACCCATTGAATGATTTTGAGATGTCAACATATCCACGAACAGCGTAAGTTATTTAACTATTATGTAATGTTGATATATTCACGAACAGCATAAGTTGTCTACTAATAATTTTGTGGTGATTCCTCTTATTAAATTTTATGAATTCATCATACCACGAAACCCAAAACCTATCAGGGTCTTAGGGGTGCCACTCTGAGAACATCAAAACAATAACCCAGCCAGGTCTCTCTGTTCTCAATTCCGTGTTTAAGTGTGGAGAATCTTAATCTTGCCCTGTCTTTAATATTATCAATCCATACTTTCTTCTGTACCCCTCTTCTCCTTTCACCCTCAACTGTTCCCTGCAGGATAATTTTGGAAATAGAATTAATCCTCATCACATGGCAAAACCACACATATTCACGCATTCTTCATTATTCTTCTGTTAATCATAACAACACTGCACCAACTGCTTCAATGCAGTATGATTTGCTTCATCTCATCCATGCAGTACCTTAGATCTGGAATTTAACTTTTTCCAGGCTTGATTATGTTTAGGTTTGGACCAAATTAATTCTCAGTAGAAAAATATCATCACACGATTGTTTCATTGTATCAGTTAACAACCTAATATTGGTAACCATTGTATTTATAGTATTTCATTGGAAAGGAAATTGGTTACATAATATGATTATATGTTACACTGATGGAATGTCATTATTTTACTAGATTAGAATTACTAAAACATAAAACATAAAGACCAAACCAAAAAAATGTGTTTAATTACTGTACTTTTTGATATTTTTAATGTGTCATAATGAATAGTTGTGCTATTTGAAGGAATTTATAAGTTGTAGATTTATTCCAAGAGCCAGAATTGTATTTCTCGTAATGCTAGTTGTCACCGTATATTACCTTCAACTTACCAATTTGCGGAAAAGTTCCTAATATGTAAGAATTCACTAGATCAAGCTAATTCACCATATTCTGTGGGTGCAGCGATATTGGAATAATAATAACCTGGGTGAGATTTTAAATAATACTACTTGACTGTAAATGTCATAATGTCATAATTAAAGGATAATTGAAAACAGTTACCAAAAGTGTATACTGGAAATTTTACAATATATTTAAATTTGGTATGAAAATTGTTCATTAGTAACATTATATTATCTTAGCATTTTTTTATGAATTAATATTTTAAACACTGTTATTTATTTACCTGTGTTTCTTTATGTCCAAACGTGAGGCAAGGAATAATGACACTGTGGCCTACCATGGATGTCGTAGGAAACAATAAAGGAAGATACGAAAGTGATGTTGGCTGTCCCACTCCATAGGTCAAGAGATCCAATAGCTATGCTGAAGATAAATGTATCAGGCCAAAAGATGCAGATATCGTAGTTAAGCTGTAAACTATGAGACAACATATTCCTTTCAATATAATATATCCTGACAGCCAATAGGAGTTTGAGAATAAATATAGAAGATGAAGACTTGCCGTTTTTGTTGACTTTTGGTATCACATTTGCTGAATAATAATACTAATCTCTATTCTTTAGGGAGTATACTAAGGCAATTGAAGCTAAAAATAACTGGTGGGGTTCAGAACGTGAAGCCTTTATTAATGGAAAGACTTATGATTACACTGATGATGGCCGACTTGTTGCAGTGGATTTCTGGCCCCCAATTCTGGATAATCGGTCTCTTGTAGAAGGTGAGTAATTGTTTTTCAATTTTAGGCTTCTAATGGACCCATAGTTTAATAAATGTGTTATGACAATTATTTTTCAATGTTAGACTTATAATGGATCCTTAGCATACATGTACGTTTATGTATTTCTTAGAATACTTACCGGTAGATTTTTTTAATGACATTTGAGATACTGAATGAGGTATGTTCAGAATATATACTACATATTTTTTCCAATGAAGACAAATAGAGCATGGGTAGTGTCTTCATGTGGGAAAGGTGTAAGAACTGAGTATGTGTAAATTTTGCACCGGCCCATAGAAAGCATTATTCAATAGCTTTCATATTTATAGAGAGGATGTAGTAACTACCCACCTGTTTTTTTATTTATCACAAAATGATGAAACAATTTTACCAGTGCCATTACATTAAAATATTTCATGATCATCATCATCAGGTGCCATGCCGGGTGGCGTAGGCGGTCATGGCTCTCCACAGCTCTCTGTCCACAGTATTATGTATCAAAGTCGTTGTTGTTTCTTTGCCGTGCCAGGTTGTCAAACTGTCTAATATTTTCTCACGTTGTCGCCCTCTGTCTCTGGTGCCTTCAATCTTGCCTGTTGTGATTATGTTCTCTAAACCTGCCTGTCTCATGAAGTGGCCAAAAAAAGAATGATATCCAATTAAAAAACAATTTGCAAGATTCAACAGGCTTTTATGTATACATCTTATTCTTTTGTGATGTGTCCTTTACAGAACGTTGTCCTCACTGTTATGCTGTAAGCTTCTCAGTTCTGTGCAAACTGTCCTGCTTCTTCCAGTGTCTTATACAAAAGTTCTTTGATGTCCTGTGTCCAGTATTGTTTTGGGGTGACCAATTTGTAAATTACTTGACTTTAATCAATTGTGTTCACACTTAACGGCAAGTGTGAATACAGTCAACCATCATTCACCTGGGGACAGACTATAGACAATAAATTGTGTTTCTTTTCAGTGAAGGGCCTTTTAAATTTTTACGCCTAACTTACTCTTTTTTTTTAAGTCAGTACTGCATTTCTCCCATTAAGGAGTTGCAGGGAGGTTTTCAGTGACTTGTGTGATAAAGGCTACATGTCCTTGTTGTCACCATGTCATGTCCAGCGTAGGTTTTTAATTTAAACTCCAACAAAAAAATATCCACTCTATACTGGAGATCGAACTCTGGACCCCATAATTGTGAAACCAACGTTTTAACCACTTGGCAATGTGCCACACTAAAATTTCTTTAAATATTTCATAAAGATGAACATTTTAAGTCATGTTAATATTTCAAATTTTTTTTATAAATATATTTAATACTAAACAACATTTTTGATTTCTCTAACTTGTTTATTTCTTATATTTATGTGCGGCCATATAACACTTTTGAACATATGCAACACATGATCATTCTGAATTTTTTTAAAGACCATATTTACAACCACTATTACGTTTTCATAGGTTAGCATTAGTGTCTCAGTCCAAGAGAGTAAACCCCTAAAGAAAATCCAGAGGGATAACCCTAAGGCAGTTGTCAGTGTATTGAAGCATCTTCTGACATCTCCTACTGTTTTACTTTGAATCCAAGCCTATTGGCGTTGCCTTCCCTTTAACATCTACAGAACTGAGAGGAAGTGAGTGCACACGGGCTAGACACTTTCTCTATAAAACCTGCCCCGGCAATCATATTTGAAACATAGTGACTGTGTCTTCACCATTTAGCCAATATGAGGGATTAGTTCTTTTGAAATGTTACACTAGTCTGCTTTCTAGCCCTCTGTAAAGACATGATAAGCCATCATAAATGTCCATAATGCTATTGAAACATTAAGATTGTGACTGTTTCTTTGCACTTTATTTTGGACTATTTTCTTCAGCTTGCCAAGATGCTTCAAATTTTGTCATCCTCTTATCTACTGTTATTTGTCAGATATTCTTTAACCTCTCTATTAGCTTTATACCCTGAGGTTTCCATTCATAACAGCATTTAGGGCTACTGTAGCTATAATAATTGTACTTATGTATAACACATTTTTTTATAATAGTTTCACTCAGACATGATGGACTATACCTAAAACTAGTGGGTAATGATGTGCACACAAGAAAACATACAAATTACAATACACAAAACATATTCAACATTTCAAAAAAAAGGTCTTATAGTTGAATATGTTTTGTGTATTTAATTTGTATGTTTTCTTGTGTGCACATCATTACTCACTAGTTTTAGGGTTAGTCCATCATGTCTGAGTGAAACTATAATAAAAACCTGTGTTTTACTAAGTACAATTGTTGTTATGTTTCACGCAGTTTACCTTATATTGATTGTAGCTCTAATAGAGCATTAATTATTTTTTTCCAGGTAGCTGTATGCCTGGTTGGGTGTTGGATGCCAAGCGTTGCTACAGGTATATGGGTGGTGCTCTGCCATATGAGCAGGCAAAACAGTTCTGCCAGGTGAATATCTTATATTTATTTTTGCAATCAAGAAACTTGTTTGATAAATGTAATGGTTTCTGAAGGCGTGTGGAGAGAAATTAACAAGATTACTGACTCTACCACCAAAGCAGAAATGATCAAACTATGGTCAGAGTAGACACACTCAATGTTGAGTGTGCAAAATGTGAGAATTTTTAGGTCATTCAGCATGAAGTAGAGTAATAATGCATGAATTGGGAGCGAGAATAGAGGAAAGCCAACAAACATTTAAAATCCAACACTCAACACAGAAACACAACCTTTAGCTGCTTCACCCTGAGAAAATTTCTAAGGTGGGGATTTGAACACCTATATATATATATATATATAGATATGTCCAGTGTGTTCAGATAATAATCAACATACTCGTACCCAAACTTAAAATTAATGGTGTGTAGAAGAAGTTAAAAAAGTGTTTTTTTTAACAGTTTGGCACAATTGCATCATTATGACATAAACATAAAAGTTTATGTTTACAGATCCATTGGTCAACCTTTCATTTGAGATAGCATATTAAAATCTGTGACAGAGATAGCATATATTAAAATCTGTGACAGAGATAACAAATTTTAAAATCTGTGACAGAGATAGCATATTCAAATCTGTGACCAGCAACCTTAATGTTGAGATGTATCTTGAAGATCAATTATAGCCAACTTATGTGTGTAAGTATTATTTGATCATAATCTAAACCAAAAGAAAGTATATTCTGATTGAACACTGGGTTGTTATGCAGTGAATATAAGTTATATCTTTGAACCCTACTAAGTTCAATACTGAAACAAAGAATTCAGTAATTGCCAGTACTCAGCTATGTCAACGAAATCAAAGATAGCTACCACCACAGTGTGGCACCTCTATGACCCTTACGGGTTATAGGTCTTATTATATTATTCTTATTAGTTTCATGAATACTCTGCATTATTATGTTTACTTACGGCTGTTTACAATGTTTTTCAATTGGGAACCTGCTGATTCATCATCTGTACTTTTTTATTACATTTTCATATAAAAGTCAAATGGAGCATTCTTGGCGGAGTCTCGTAACCGAGAGGATTTTTTCAACTATCTGATGAGGTTGATGGTGATTGAGCAAGACTGGACACAGCGAGTATGGGTGATGGATGATGAGGTCTTAGGACGCTGTCCAGCTTTTGAGAAAATTTACATTGTTTATGAGGAAGATTGTAGTCGCAGATACTATCCCTTTATATGTGAAACAGGTACGTATTGCATAAGTCTTTTATGTGTGAAATAGAAATTTACATAGTTACAAAGCAACAAATCAAATCAGTGTTTCAACAATAGGTCTTTATTGTTAAAGTACAGATTTTGTCTTTTTTCTTTTTGGAAAGAATTGGTGGATGATTGTGTGTCATGTGAAGTATTCTTTCCAGAACGCTGTCTTCCGAATGAATTCCCTGAACCTTTCTCTGTCTTGGGCGATGCAAAACCTGCATTTTCCAATGACGTATTCATGTTATCTTTGATGTCAGTCCATCATCTTCTTTATCTGCCTTCCCTCCTCTGCCCAGGTGCTCTGCCTTCCATTATTTGTCTTTCTAAACAGTTGCATGAAAATCTCTAGGCACAATATTCCCATAGGTTGCCATTAATTTTGGGAAAGAACAACCGTGAATCGAACACCGTAAAGAGAACACATTCTTTCTAGTCTGTCATTTTAGCAGAAGTTCAGTTGGATCAAAATAGATGATTGTACCACATGAACACCAGTGATGTGTAGAGCAGCCACAAAGAAGCTTAAGTGCCAAAGGCCATTTGTAAATTTATAATATCATTCATGAACCATAAAAAATTATCAACAATGAGAATCAGCCTGCAATATTTACTTAAACATTTAAGAAACTCACCCCCTAATGTCCTGACTGAAGCTGCTATTCTTTGATGAGGCATGTATAAACATAATATTAATAATAATAAACCCACACCCACATGTCAACTTTTTTTTATCGATCAATGTTTACAGTTTGCCCATATTCTTATTAAAAAATGAGTAGGCCCTTGTTTGGATGCACCCCCCCCCCCCCATTTTGCCAGGGAGCAAGTCATGAGCGAAATAACAATGTTTGAATATGTTCATTTCAAGTTTGTTACTGTGCATATTGTTTTTGTGCCATCAAGGAAATTACATCAATTCAGACCATGTAGCACGAAATATAAAATGGCTTATTTTAGCAGAAATTTATTACAAGTGCACTTCGGAAGAGATGGAATAATGCTGGAATTAGGGACAGGGTGCAATGGTCAGGGGTAGTGTTAGAACTAATTATAATCCTACCCCCTCCTACTCCTGATCTCTACACATCTGTGCTTCTCACAATTGTATCAAGCTTATCATTTTAGCATCTTACCATTTGTAGGCAAGTTCAGCATTGATACTGCAGCCATTTCATTAAATGGAATATGATCTGATAATGTGATGTTACATAAACTACTAAACAGTTGCATTCTGCGATGACATCACAAACTGCTAAATCATAACAATGGGACAATATTTGAGAAACTATGATCAGTCTAAACATTTATGTGAACCAGATTCACAATTCCACACACAAATATCAGCCCCTAACAAGCAAAATGTGAACTGTAAACCTAGGAAAAGTACATTAAGTACCACTCCAACAGTGTTTACGACCAACAGCCTAGGAGGCTGCTCAAATTATTGTTTGATCCACACATGCAGGAAATAATTAGAAGGAATGTTGGTCACAATCTGTATAAATATTATATATATATAAATATTAACAAACTATCTTGTCAGTAACACAGAGTTGCCAGATAGTGGAGCTGTTTATGGCTAAATTGTTTGTAAAAAAGTAAAAATTTCACAATTATATATAAATTACTAAAACAAGCTTAAAACTTACTGACATTCAATGATATACAATTGAAAGTAAATATACTATAGCTCTGTACACCTATAAAAATTTTTATAGCTAAAATAAATGCTGGGTTATCAATAATAGATAGGACTTCAGCAAAACTAAAATGACAGGCAAAAAGGAACACACAAGTTAATGAAGTATAAAATTTAATCAAACAGCTATCATTTATAGGCTCATTAATGCTACAAGCTCATATATATCATAGTGAAGAAATCCTTATCAGACATGGTCTATCCCATTGTATATTTAATGAAAGCTCCTGGGATTGGAGAGATAAGAAAATGCTGGAAGAACTGATTGCAGTTGACAGTGTATAATCATGTCCTTGGTAGCAGCAGATAAACTCTGCCAGAGTCATGAAATGTTCAGACTGCCAGAATCATGAGATGTTCAGACTCTGCCAGAATCATGAGATGTTCAGACTCTGCCAGAATCATGAAATGTTCAGATTCTGCCAGAATCATGAAATGTTCAGACTCTGCCAGAATCATGAGATGTTCAGATTTTGCCAGATTCACATGTTGTTCAGATTCTGCCAGAATCATGAGATGTTCAGACTCTGCCAGAATCATGAAATGTTCAGACTCTGCCAGAATCATGAAATGTTCAGATTCTGCCAGATTCATGTGTTGTTCAGATTTTGTCAGATTCACATGTTGTTCAAATTTTCAGAGTATTCATACATAAAACTGTTATGGAATGAAGAATATGTCACCTGAACTTCCTTGCTAAACATATCTGGTAGCATATCCTACACCACTATGAATGGACCAGCAATTCTGACAGAAGAATGATGAGAAAGTTGGCCCAGATGTGTGCATTGTGCCTCTGGCAAGGATGCAATAATTCTGAGATACTTTGTCGTGTATTCTCACCAGAACATTGTCTTCACAATGAACTACCTGAACCCCTTCTCTGTCTTGGGCCATGCACCGTGCACTTTCCAACGAAGTATTCATGTGATCTTTAATGTTGTTAGTCTATCATCTTCTTGGTTGCCCTTTCTCCTCCTCCTCCCAGGTGCTCTGCCTGAGATAGTGGTGCATTAAAATGTCTCCCTTTGGGGACAAAACATACACCCCACCCCTTACATATCCATGACTTTTAGACCTTATATGAGTTTGGGTGTCACCTCAGTTAGTTACACAACTGAAGAACCTGTGCTTTTGGCAGAAAAACTATGGACACTCAAGAGATACACCTTCTTACACCTAAAGGGATTATTTCAGCATCATTTTATATATATATATAAGCAGTTATTTATTTTGCTAAAAAAAAGTGTAATATAAAAATAATTGTAAAACATCTTTACTACTTACATATAAAGTAATACTTTGCACAATTGTTAGTGCGGGTTATGAGATTTGATATCTGAATTTTTGTAAATAAATTATATTTATTTCAGATCCAGAAGTTGCTGCACCATCTGATCTAACTGATGCAGTCAAAGCAATGATTATTGGTATCTGCGTTGGAGTTGGTGGTGTGATTATCATTATCATAACTATTCTCATCATTTTGTGGTGCATTAAGTCAAAACGCAGAGAGAAGGAGAGATTTGAAAGAACAGCGTCAATACGTTCTTCATTAAGCAACATGGCAAAAAGCAATGGATCTATTAGGGGAACAAAGTCCACTGTGACAGTTTTGTCTAATGGAGCATCAAGACGTCAACTTGACGAACTTGATGATAGATCTGTGATTTCTTCATCTGGCAAGATGTCTGTTGTTAGCAATGGAACAAATAGAAATGAACATGATACTATTTCAAGACGTAGAGAAATTCAGAATTTAGATTCAGAGCCATTAAGAAGAGACAACCCTAGGTCTAGTCATAATTTACGACCTAACAGAACATGGGTTAGTAAGAATTCTGCCATAGCGAGATATGCAGAGAAGGATGGGGAAACAGTAAGACAAAGGGGTGAAGAAAGATTGAGACCTGTTAATAATAAAGATGATATTGACCATACCAATAAGACAGAGCAAAGAAATTGTGTGGATGAACCCAGTGAAGATTCAGATGATAAAGAAAGTTTTTTTTCAGACAGCACATTTGATGATGATAATGAGAAGGATGAACAAGATGGACATGTTGATGCAGGTAATATTGAGTACAATATTGATAGATCAAATGAGCAGCTTTTCCAAAATCAGGTTTCTACAGATAAAACTGGAATAGACTCCTTAATCAGACCAAGCAAGAGAGATCAGAGTGACCATCCTTACAAAAGCAAACCTTTATCCAGTTTTACTGACCCTGTTCAGCATCTTGCAAAAAATTTAGCCTTTCCTTCAAGAACACCTGTAAGGGATGATCTACCCACACCACCACCTGATCCAAGAAGCGTGCCTCTTTTTCAAGAGTTAAATAAACATTTTGCTAAATCTGCAGCACACACAAAACCTGCTGTTCCACCAAAGAAAAATATCAAAGGAAATCAAGAACATTTGTCTGCAGCACCTTCAGAAACAATAATATCGCAACACTCTGCAACATTGCAAGGTTCTACCCCTCGAAATAAGAGCTTAGGCAGTCAGAGCCATTTATATAGTAATGAACAAGAGCCTCAGCCTCATAAACAATTTGATCCGAAACCAAAAGGAAGCTCTAACTATATTTATAGTAATGAGCAAGAGCCTCATCTCTATAAACAATTATTTGATCGAAAGCAACAAGAAAGATCTGACCATTTGTACACTAATGATCAAGAACTACTGCATAGTCTAAATCTGAAAGATATATCTCATATGCACAATAATGTTCGAGATTCTGACCAAAGGTCAAATACTACATATGACCCTGTATATGAAAATCATAGCTTAAAAAGCAGTCATGGTTTTCCACCATATCACCCAGCCGATCATCAAAGTGAATTTGATCACAGTAACTCTACAGAGAGGTATACACCTACAAACTATGCTCTGGCAGCAGATAATCCATATGGTGTAGATCAACATCCTGATGCTGATTACATGCCAAAGCCTCGGGAAAACTATATCACTGGCAACAAAAAACAAGTAGACTTTCCATCACCAGTTCATCCTTCTAAGCCAGTAAGCCTTCATGACTCATTACCATCCAGTACAAGCTTTATACCATCTGTTGAATCAGATGTAGAATATATGCCAAGACAACACAACCTGAATATCAGCAACAGATTTCTTAACACTCTGCCTCAATTCCCAAGAGAGAGCATGTCTCCTAGTGAAAGTATCTCATCGCAGAATAGCAAAGGCAGCATTAACTCACGCCCTCCACCATATTCGCCTGAATTTGATCCTCCAGTTTCTAGATCACACAGCCATGATAGACTAGACATGGTTAGAGGCAGCAGGGACCATCTGCATGAGCAACCACCACCATATTCTTCAGGTGGTGGTGCGCACATGCCAAGACGTCATGGTGGCAGCAGAGACATCTTGCACATATCTCAGGGAGCTAGAAGAACTGAATCTTACGAGACAGAAATATAAACAATAGTAATTTATAGTTCGCTACAATATTGAAAGATATTTTTTGAATTTTGATACCAAACCCATTTTTGTGCCTTATGTATGTTATGTTAGTAGCATGCCATGACTTTGTACAGTCGATAAAGTGTTTGTTACATAATTTAAATATCATTTTTATTTACCTTTGTGAACAAATTTTGTTAATTTGATGTTTTGTTCATATCTTCAACTCAGCTAGATTTGTTGTTCTTTTTTATATTTGATTTCTGATTGTACTTTTTGTTTGGCTTTTTGTTAGAATTCATGTGTTAGAGTGGTACAGTAATTTAAAAATAACTTTATCTGCATTTGTTCTAAAATTCCTGGTAAAGTTAGCAATGTGCAGTATAGAGAATGGTATGCATTGTGCCATGATTTACAGTTTGACTGTAATATTTGTGCCTTTTGGTTTCACGCATCAGACAATTCAACTAATTCAGTATGACTTTTGAATCATTCTGATATGTGAGTTGGACACTCACTTCTACCCATAAAATCTCCATAGTTGCCTCCTGCGACCACATCTCAGGTCACAATGTTGCTATGCTTTGATATCATTTTGTTTGGGTCGTAGCAAAAAAAAAAAAATATATATATATATATATATATATATATTATGTATATAATCCTGAAATATCACAATAGTCACAAAACTACACTTACTATCTATTAAATTTTACCATCTTCTAAATTTAACGTTCAGGATATTTCTTGATTAATTTTTGTTTCACTGTCATTGATGAATTCTCAAAATGCTTCTGTAACATCTTATTTTGAAGGAATAAATTAATTTTAAATCTGTATATGTCTTTACCACCGAAGTTGGATGTGTCTGGCCATTGTCACAAATAAAATACCGACAACACATGTTCCATTCTGTAGACTAGACCCTGCTGGAAATCTAGTGTTCTACATTGTCCTGCTACGAGAGAGATCGTGCGGGAATTTGAGAATGAATGCTGAAGAAGTATATGTCCTTATATTTTAATCAATTGTATATATGTGCATACATAAATTATGTTCTTGATTAGGAGCCAGCATTATAGTATAGGGGATATTCCCATAATAGCACTGCATTTCATTCCAACACTTAAAGGGCCAGTCAAATGTTGTTTCATGAACTTATGATTTTTCTAGAACAGACACACATTCTACATAGGGGCCTACATTCGAAAAGAATTCTGTAACAACACTATATTTCAATTTCTTCACATCTGCTTAAATAACTATCTTTTATACATCTATTCATGCATGTTTGCAGACTATATGTGCAAGTTTAGTTGAATGAAAATTGTAGTTTGAAATCTTATAGATTTACCAATAATAGCATTTCTGTATCATTTCTACAGTAATTGTGTACAATGCTAGTTTTTAAATGTGATTATCATAAATCCTGTAACCCATTAGAACATAGGGATGCTACAGTGGATGCATTAACACAGAGTCCTTCAATGATTTCTATCTTCACTATAATGGTTGTGTGTGTGGGAAAAATCTTTGATGTTATCAGTCCTTTATTTTCTTCCACTTTCTTTGATCCTGAATATTCAACTGTTTCCTACAGAATTATTTTCAACATAGACTTATGTCAGTTTACACCTTCAAACCAAGCAAGCTTCCATCTTGTTACAATTGAAAATAAGAATTCTTATTGACTTGTATGCATTTATACTCTCTTCTTAATTATTTATATATTGTGTATTTATATTTTTGTTTTGAACATTGTGATGTTATAATTATTACATATATCACAGAATGTATTGATAATTTTGTTTATCAAAACATAATTATTTATGAATATTCATGTTTAGAACTCACATGATGTAAATTCATAAAGTATTTGAAGAAACATTCCATGTGAAAAGATAAAGTGGAATTCAGTTTAACAGTTTCATAAAGAAAAATGTACTTACTGTATATGCATTGCATACATGGACATCAGTGTATTAAGAAATGAATGTCTATGTATCCTCATGCTTTTAAAAAAATATTATGTTTTTACAGTATTTTAATATTTAGTATGTATTTATTTTAAATGGAAATGAATATATTTAAGGCTTGCTCATACAACTAAATAATAATAGGTAATATAGTAAACATTCTGCTCAATAGTCCTGTGTGATATGAAATTGATTGGTTGGTTCCTGATCCAGTGGTCCATGGGCTCATACCCTTTGACCCAATGAAATTTATAATTATAAAGTATGATGAAATAAATGTAACTTATGGTAAATTTTTAATCATAAAAACTAATTGCATTTAATTATTTCATTGTAATCATGAAATTATAATATAATATTTATTCAACTTTTTCAGTTTAGTTAGAGTATTTTGTGGTGACTATTTTCAACTACTGAAACAAGTACAGAAATTGAAATATCTTAGAAGCATTTTTTTTACAGATTATGGAAGAATGGACAGAGAGGTCAAGACAAGAATTCTTCTTCAGCTTACATTCTCAAACTCCCGCTGGATCTCTCTTGTAGCAGGATAATGGTCCTGCTAGATTTCCAGCAGGATGTAGTCCAGAGAATGAAAATGTGTTGTGTCACCGTTTTATTTGCTCGAATGACCCGACACATTCGTCTTCAACTAAGACAAGAATTCAATAAGCCAACTATATAAATTATGAACTTGCACCGATCTTGAAACACACATCTATCCCACATGGAAACCAAAAGGCAAATCAATGTCAGATGTGACACTAACTAAAGAACAGGAGAGAAAGCTTACTATGTGTGAAATGAGATGTCTTAGAAAATCAGCAAACAGAACAAGAGGAGACTATGTGAAGTATGAAGAGATTTAAGAACTGATGGAATTCCATTGTCCAATATATTGAAAAACAGACTGTAATGGGTCAGCCCACTTAATGAGACAAAGATGATTGAAAATGGAGACATTTTGGACACTCTAAAAAAATGAACTGCAAATATAAATAAGCCAGCACTTAACTGGAAATGATAGAGAACTGAGTTTGAATGTTAAGTACACCTGATGAATAAAAGAAATGGAGACCAAATCACTGGAAACCTCATGAGCAGATTTGAAGACATCAGTGGTTGGCCAAATCTGGTTTGTCTAGTAATTTTTAATGGCCAAAAGACTGTTTAAAAATACTCTGTTTACTCACCACTGATCTCACACAATATTCTTGATTAGAAACTGGCTTCACAGCACGCGGGACATTCCCATAAGTGCTCCGCCCTCCGCTCCAGCAGCCATCCCAGTGTATGTAGACTCATAGTTCCGGTCAATTGTTGATTGTGTGATCTTCTGGACTTTCCAAAAAATTTGCTTTTCCTCCCCTCACTTCTGAATACTCCCATTTCTAACATTCTCTGTATGTGTATGTTCTCAACCTCATTGACATCATCTGCATTTTGAAATGAATTTATTACTGCCTTTATTAAATCTGCTTTATCTCTTCTCAGCAATGTGCCGTCTATCGCCGCATTGCCTGCCAGTAAGTCGGCTGTCTCGTTTCCTCTGACCCCAGCATGACCAGGGCAGTATATCCATGTAATGCTCTGGACAACTGAGTTGTCCAATAAGTCCCACCATTCTTTTCTTAGCATGAACTTTTCTATCTTGCGCAACATGCTTTGAGAGTCTGTGAGTATTACCGCGTGTGTTGATGTATCAGTTATCAACCAATTAAGAGCTGCTGTAACTCCCTCTATCTCCATTCTCATGCTCGATGTGACAGTAGAATATGCTGAAGATTTCTCAACCAACTTCATGCCATTTCTTTAGGCAACAAAACCCCAACCGCTTTTATTTGTGTTTCTGCTAACAGAGCCATCTGTGTATATAATTATGTCTTGTGGTTTCGAGTGTAGTTGGGTGAGTTCTTGCACTGTATCCTGAGCCCTGACTGCCGTCCATTTTCGACACGCTTTATCTAGTTGTATTATTACTTTAGTCAGTGATTTCTTCTCAGTGTCTACCTCCACCCATTCACTGCCCTTCCTATTTCTTCCAATTCACATACTATTCGCAGTGTGTCTTCAGCCTCTGCCATCCATGATCTGCCACGCTTGATTCGTTTTCCCTTTGACTCATCTAGACGATGGTGTAATGGGTGGTGGTTGTATTCTGTCACTTTAAGGTACGACTTAACTTGTGCTACCACTCTAATACTGGGGAGATCGAGCAGAAATCTCATAGCAGAGATGGGTGTATCTCTAGTACACAATATTCTATCACAAGCTTTCTCAGCCAAGCTATAATCTATGGTTCTTCTTCTATCCAGCGCTTCTAGTTTTCACTCTTTAAGTAGCACATTCCAGTGTATAAAATCTGTAATTTTTCTGTAGTAGGAATAGACTTCCATATAAATTATTTCTCTTTTTTAATAAATTGTGATACTAAACAGTGATGATGTAGTGATTTTGTCAAACCTTTTATGTAAACTGAATTAACTATATTTGTGTCCATATGGACTCTTTGATGTATGTCTATGTAAGACAACAAAAGATTTGAGCTCGCACTCAAGTCATTTGATATCAAAGGTTTACTTTTTAAGAACACTTTTCTGAAGTGCAGTAACAAATATTACGATGTACTTTGGTACTTTTGAAGACTGAAAAAAACCATTCCAGATTGTTTGCTGTTAGGTATGGCCACATTCCAGAATGTTTGACTGTCAGGTATGGCCACATTCCAGAATGTTTGACTGTCAGGTATGGCCACATTCCAAGTAAACAACTCTAAAATGTTCCTGCCGACCACAAAAGATTGCATTTTTTGTTAATTAAAGTTACTTCTTATAGTCAGGTACGCTCTTTTCAACCAAGGACATTAGTCCAATTTGGTTATATCAGAGCTTTACAACCAAATAACAAAAAATGGTGGAGATTCACATTTTAACATTATCATTGTTCTAAGATCATAATTTGTTGAGTGCTTGTGTACAAAATCTGTTATGCTTTTGTGATCACATTTGACAGGGAAAATTGTGTACACACAATTGCCATCACTTTTATAAGAATGATTCACATAAGTTGGTGTATATGTATATAGCTGTCAACCAAACAAATAAGATTTCTGAAATCATGTTGTGGGATATTTGAGTACTTGTCCTTAAAACAGGAAATTTTATTTAGTTATCTTCCCTTGAAGCATGTAGCCAAATGGCTTAGAACACAGGTCTCATAACGGTGAGGTCTTGGGTGCAAAACCATAATTGACATAAGATTTTTTTGATTTTTTGTATGTACAATTAAAAATTCCTACCTGTACACATCATGATGAGTAATTAACCGGAAAACATGTAGTAATGAATTTTTTTTATATGTCTCCTTACCTCTTTACAATAATAAAAAGACAGACCAACAGGGGTACCACAGTAGATACATCAGCATTAAAAGCCCTCCAAACACCTCTGTCTTCAGCCATTCAGTATAGAAAAATCAGGCCCAGACCAATCCTTGATTTTTGTCAATACAGATATTTCTTTTCCACCTATCTCCTTTCCCCCTCAGTAGTTCCTTTCAAAATGATTTTAGAAAGTGAGTCATACCTCATTGCATGTGTCCAAATACATTTGCGTCATTTCACTACTGCCAAAAGTGGTTCATGAAAACATGCTAGTTTGTTTATTTTCTACCAGGCGAATATAGTTGTCTTGTATACCTCTTTACAGTTTGATAATGGATGTCATTTTTAATATTTAATGTGATATTCTCATATAAAAACCTGGATGTGATGGCAAGGAAGTTGGATATCTCTCGGCCAGCCTCTAGACCATGTTGGAGTTTTCTGTGTTTTTCAGTGTATTTCCAATTGAATAAGTGATTTCTACAACCTTTCTGAATATGATAGATTAGAACACAGTGTAACCATTTAGAAACTCAGAAACAATGCTGTGACAGCTAGCTAATTGACAGCGACAAAATACATCGCTCATAAAGTATTTTGAAGAAAAAAATATAAACATAGACACTAAAGTTGCATTATATAAGACTATAATTATCCCATCACTGTGCTACCAGTGCCAAACCTGGACAGTGACAGCAGAAATGATGTGTCAATGAAGAATACTCGGAGTGTCATTAAGAGATAGAATTAGAAACAATAACATCAGACAGATAACCAAAACAATACCAGTTTTGGAACACACCAAGAGACAACAGATAAATTGGTTTTCACACACTTCCAAAATACCAACAGACAGCATGCCACAGATGGTTATGACACATTGACATCACAACTATAAAGCCAGAAACAGACCATGTAGAAGATGGATCACAGAAATCAAAGAGACCACAGGAACAAGCTTACAAACAGCACACAAGAAGGCCATCTCCAGAGAACTCATCTACCCCTGATGCCACAAGGCAAAAATGGCAGCAGCATATAGATAGATAGATTCCCATATCAGAAGAAATATGAATGGGCATACATTGTTCAGGGTTTAGAATCATATTAAGATAATTTAACAGACAAGGAAGTCACATTTTTATAAGAAGTTCTATACAAAGATCAATCTAAACAGAAAGAGGAGATGACTAAATACAACTGTCTACTTTGAGGACAAGTACTATAAAGTTATAAATCAATTTTGTTTTTCAATTTTGACCTGCCTTTTTCACAGATAACCTTTTCCATCCAAAATGACAGAAATTATATTAAATTATAATGTTGTTGATACTTAACTGCTGCTAAATTTAATGTATTTTTTGCAAATCAATGTCATTCTTTTTTTTAAAAATATTGTTTTCTGGCGTTTGCTTAGAGTTAGTTATGTGACTTCTGAGAGTGTATACAAACATCTTGCTCTGGTTATATATGATTATATGGTTATCCATTAATCCATAAGCCCGTAACTTGTCAGGGTTGTAGGGGTAACTACATTTGATATGTCAACACACACTCCTCCAGCAATTTATATCCTCAATGATGCGGATGTGTGTGGAAAAATCATGTCCTGTCCGGTTTTTGATGGTTATAAACAGTTGTGAACAACACTGAGAAAGATTTTAAAAGTTAAATAACAAGATAACTTCAGAATTGCAAATGTTTTGAATGAGAATGGAGCATGGTGTTTTTAATGAGAACAGAGCATGGTCCTATTTGTCTAGAAATCATCTCTAAACAAATAGAAATAGATTGGGGATACTTTTATGAAAGTAGAAAACTGTATTGCAATGCAGACATTAACATCGAATTTGCAGAAGACAGGGGAAAACTAGAACTGATTTTGGAAGAGATATGATGAAAGTTGCCTGTGATATTTACTGTCAAAACAGTCAAATACTGCATGTTTCCCATTAGCAGATTCCAGGGAGGGATTTTGTAGCTGTTTGCTCTTTGGATGCTCTTGTTATTGCCACGTCATGTACAGGGTGAGTTTTTTCATTTACCCTCTGACAGAAAAAAACCCAGACCATACCAGGATCAAACCCTGGACCTCACGGATGTAAGACCAATGCTCTAACCTCAGACCATTCACCACAAGTGATATTTACATTACCTACATAAAAAAAGTTGCAGATGAAATCCAAGAAGAGGGTAGAATGGAGAGAATGTGCCTATGGCCTATACTCTTATATGTGCAATGGCATAATTGGTTAAAATTATATAACATTGATCTCTGACTCTGTATTTCTCTAAAATCTTTTTTATCCACTTCCAATGCATGAAAAAAGCCAACAAAAAAATAATTTGTGTACAGTTCTGAAAATGTTTTTTATTCACAATTTATTATCACAGTTAAGCTTAAACATGTATAAATATTGATACAAAATAAAAAATGTCAAATATGTAAATATTTCATCATTTCCACAGCTGATATAATTTACAGAATGTTTGTTGCATTATTTTTGGTCCAATACAACAAACTCTGGATGAAAAAGTAGTCCCTCTGTAAAAGGCTTTAATTATTATTTTTAACTATGAATAAGTAATGAATTATTTAGACATTCATGCCGTTGTTTTAGCTATTATAATTTCACCAGGTTATGATTGAGAATGTTATATTAAAACATTCCATTATTACTGTATATTTTATGTCCTCATAAATTAAGCTGACAAGTTCATCTAAGGCAGCAATCAGGATATAGATTGAAATTACTCCAAATGAGGCAAAAATGTAAATTTGGCGACAAAATGAAGTACAAAGAACAAAATACTGAGACAATCAAACTTGCATGTTTAATTTGTTTTAATACATAAAACAGCATAATCGAAAGTGCCTGACTAAAATGCTAATTGTGAATGGGCATGCTATTTGATATATCTCCACAGTAAAACAGTTTTAATCTAATCCAACTATTGTATAAATGTATTAAGTAATTTCTTGTATACTTATTTTGCCATGCTCTAGGTGAGATTAGAGTTAGTCTAATCAATTCTATGTTGCTGAATTTAACAAAAATAAGTGATGCTTTTGGTTTGAAAAAATGACTTCTACTAATCCTTTTGGAACAATATATTATGCTGTGCAATTCTCACAGATGATTCAATCATTCCTTGATATAAAGGGTGATGGCAGTTCTCATAGATGATTCAACCATTGCTTGTTATAAAGAGTGATATAACAGATAAGGAACACCCGTTGCATTCTGAAATGCAGAAAGTTAAAGGCAGCAGACTCAAGAGAGGAAGGTCATGGATGGGACGTGCTGAGGATGTCATACAAAGCGTGTGCAGATTACAGGATGTGGCAGCAGGTGCGGAATGGATAGGTCTACCCACAGATTTCGAAACTTGTTTGAGAGTAGTAATATCACTTAGCAGGGAATGCAGAGAATGGTGTCCCACAGCTGTGGAGAAAGAAGTGCAGGCTTTAATCAGTGAGAATACCAAAGAGGGGGATCTGATTATATACACTGATGGATCTGTAATTAGGCATGTTCGCAGTGTTTGGGCCTTTACAGCTCAGTGCACAGGTAAAATGATCAAGGAGGAAAATGGTGCCTTTGCGGTCACTACAAGTAGTATGACCATGGAGACTATGGCGGTGACCAAGGCATTTGAGTGGCTACGCACACAGAAGGTAGCGCAGGTCTGCATATTGAGTGACTCTATGAGTATGATTAAGAAGGTACAAGCGGGTCTCGTTCGTGAACAGTGGTTCGTGAATGTTCGTGAACACTTGAGAAAGGCGAGCTTGAAAGTGGTTACCTTTATTTTCATGCCGGGACATGTGCGCGTTTAAGACAATGAAAGAGCAGATCAACTGGCATCGTGTGCGATTGTGGCACAGGGCGATGGGGCAATGGATCGCGCTGACGTTTTGAACTCCTTAAGAGATATAACACGCGAGAGTGAGACTAATGTGGATGATGATTCCTTTTCAATGACTAGGATTAAAGATCAGGGATTGAAATGCGGTGTTGCTAGAGGTGAACATTTTGGAGGGCACAGAAGAATGATGGTCAACCAGCATAGGACCGGTACGGTCAGCAGAAGTGTGATGGCGGATACACTCAAGGAGAGATCGGAGCAACTATGGATGTGTCCAGTTTGCAGTGATGATGATCCGACGACTAACTAACTAACTAACTAAGTGATGACAGGTCTCACAGATGATTCAATCATTGCTTTATACAGAGAACGATGAAGATGAGAAATTATTGAGTACTGACACTTTATATTCTTTTCTTGATTTTTTTTTTTACAGTAATAGTTAAAAAATGCGGCATCTCCTCTTACTCAACATAAGATTGTGTTGTTCATTAATCGCAAGTGATGATGACCATTTGTTACATTAACTTTATAAAATTCATTTCGTTATGTCTTTGATTATGAGTTCGTAGATCACTAAGAAACCCTATGATGACTGGCAGAAAAGGTCCTTGGGCAATTTTGGCAAAGGATGACCACTGTAAATTGTGTTTGATCTGCCTGTGACTTTCTAGCTACTCTTCACTGTTGAGATACTGCATTTCTCCTCTTTTCAAAGACTCTTAACCTTTTTTGATGGTAGAATGCTGTGTAGCTGTATTTCATGAAGCATCTTCTAATGTATTTTGGTTTACTTCAAAGGCTATCTGAGTTTTTAACAAGTCCTTGTATTGCTTCTTTTAGCCACCTTGAGAATGTATGACCTTCTGTAACCACTATAGAAAAGCATTTTTGGTAGGTGATGATCTGGCATATGTACCACATGACCTGTCCAACGAATCTGTATCTGCATCAGAATAGTGTCAATGCTAGGGATACCAGCTCTGTCAAGGACAGTGGTACAGAATCTTGTCTTGCCATCTGATGTTCATAACATGTCTGAGACAAGTTGTGTGAAAGTGATGGAGTTCCCTCACATGCCATCATTATATAGTCCATGTTTCACTAGCATATTACAGCACTGGAATGAAAACTGCTCTGTAAACTTTCAGCCTAACCCATAGGCTTGTGCCATTTTTATGCCACACATTTGTGCAAAGTCTTCTGAACGTGCTGTTTGCCCTCGAGGTCCTGGTATATACTTCATCGTCAATGGTGGCATTTTGTGATAGAGTAAGCAGTTCTAGGTAACAGTTTCACCACTTTCTTTGCTACACAACTTCATGATAGATTTTGCCAGGTGCTGGTTGCCACATGACTTTTGTTTTCTTCATATTAATAGTAAGCCCAAATTTTGTACAGGCTGTGGAGAATCTGTCTTTAATGGTTTGTACATCAGCCTCAGAGTTGGCATTAAGGGCACAATCATCTGCAAATAGGAGATCCCTGATGATGTGTGATTTGACTTTGCTCTTTTCTTGAAACTGTCTAACAATTTTCCATCAATTATTTCTTCATCCTAAGTCCCAGATCTCTGAAAGCATCATCCAACATAACGGAGAACATGATAGTAAACAGGATAGATGCTAATATGCATCCCTGTTTGACTGTTTGAGAGGAAAAGTTGCAGATAACTCACCATCAACCTGAACTCTAGCTGTAGAGTAAACACTTGTAGAGCACAGGGCAAATGTGACCTCTGCATAATTGCTATTTTGTGTGTGTGTCAAAAATGATGAAACTTTCCTAAATTTGATTAAAATGAATATAGTATGAAAGGAAAGAGAACACCTTCCGAGATAAGAAACTAACATCATGGTACGTAACAGCACAGATAGACCTCAGACAAGCATTCTACGTGTCACTGTTGTATATGATGTTTTACCTGTGTGACAGCCGAGACCTGGACTTATAGTTTAGGGTGCAAAAAATAGGGCTGCTTTCTTCTTTCAAGTTATGTTGTATGAGACGATTAATGAAAATTGGGGGATACGCTGGCAGCCTGTCAGCTGTGAAAAAAATTGTCACTGCATGTCTTGTCTAAATTTTATAATTTTGTCTTTGGTCATACTTATTCACCCACAGCCTTATGGGTTAGCACTGAAGTTCATTAGGCTAAGGAAGTCAATCTCTACAGAAAAATTTCCACTGCCTAGGGATTAGCATTGCAGTGCCTCAGGTAAGGCAGTTGATAGTGTACTCAACCATCGTCTGCGGCTCTGCTTTTTTTCCAAGTGTATTGGCATTGCCTTTCCCTTGGAATTAATCATAGAGCCAAGAGGGATTTTGCAAATGGGTACAGAATTTTTCTCCAAAAAACCAGCCAGTGAAAGCTGTCATGTGTGACATTTTGTGGGCCTTATAGTCAATTTTAAATTGGTTTGCTTCCAGACTTTATAAAGACAGAATATTATCATCATCATAGGGTGTGTTTCAATCATGTGATAAGTGAAATTTTAAAACCAACTTTTGTCTTACTGTTATTCATCTTTACTCATTATAGCTCATTTTTACATGTGACTGTCATTGTACAAGCATTTTATTCTATATAAATCCCACCAAAGATGAATGTGTCGGGCCATCTGCGCAAAAAAAAAACCCAGGCACAACACATTTCCATTCTCTGGACTACATCCTGCTGGAAATCTAGAATGGATTATGGTCCTGCTACAAGAGAGATCCAGCAGGAGTTTGAGAATGAATGCTGAAGAAGATTCTATATAAATTAGAAAGAGCATTTATACCTGAATAATTGAATATATAAAACATTTAAAGATGGTAACAGGTATATCATTAAATTTGTCATCTGTCATATGCAAAAACTTGCAATGGAGAAACAGTTGCCAGAAAATGTGGTTTAGACCTGTGTAACACTAAGAGTTTCCATTAGTGACCCGTCCATTGATGGAGGGTGTTTCTCTAATCACGTTTGGGTCATTCCGTCGATCGTTGGATTAATCAACTAACATCGTAAAGTCCAGACCGATTTGTGTAGCAGAAGTCAGTTCTTTCCATCAGCACATGCAATAAAATGCGCTTATTTAATTCCTTTGTTATTCTGGTGCTTGATTCTTGATTAGAAACTGGCCTCACAGCACATGGGGCATTCCCATAAGTGCTTCGCCCTCTGTTCCAGTAGACATCCGACTCAATGGTGTTTCGAGTCTAATGTCGCCGAAACAGACGTCGACATCAGGGCATAACTCTGGCCCTTGCGACGGGTTTCTTTGTTGTTCCGCCCACCCACGCCATGCCCGTAACTACATGGTAACTGTTATCGAAGGTTACGACTACTGGATTGTATAGATGACATGCCATGAAGCTTCTATAAGAAGATAACCTCAATATAAAGGCATGTCATCTACTAAGGTTTTCTGCTGCATGGTTGGTTTGTCTAGTGAGCCATTGGTGGGACGCACAGATGTAACCGCATGTGCTATTCTGGTGCTATCATATGGATGTGAGAGCTGGAAAAGCTCTTCATCTTCAGAAAAGAAATTAGTTTCAAGAACAAGTCTCTTCATAGCATAACTAACACCCATTGGAGTGAATTCAAATCAAATGATAAAATCAGAGAAGAGATACATCAAAATTTCATCACAGATGTTATCAGGAAATGCCGTTTTTCCTTCATTGGGCATGTCCTACGCACAGACATCAATAGAATACATCACCAATCTCTTGAATGGATACCTACAGGCAAAAGTGCCAGGGGTAGACCAAAAGAAACACTCAGAAGAACAATACTTAGAGAAAGTAAAACAATCAATATCTATACTATCCAAGAACTGCACAGAATGTCTTTGAACGGACAAAATTGGAGAGATCTGACCTCTGCCCTATGTGCTAACTTCAGCGCAAAAGGAAAATGAATGAATGAAAACACTAAAGGTTAAATAAATATTGAGGCATTCTTCTTCTTTTTTCATTCACTTGAAACATGTCTATATCTGTAATTCTGTTTGAGGTATAATTTAGGTTTACATTTGTTGAGCATTGTCTTCACATGCTGGACATGATCAAAGGTGCTCAGATCTCAGCTTCAGTAAATCTCTTATGACACATTGGTTGATAGTTCCAGTTCTGTGTTGGTTGAGTATTTTTTTTAAATATTTGTTGTAGATTTACTCTCTAGACCATGCCGATCATCACTCCAAAGGCCCAAGAGGGAAGAAAAGAATAGCAATATTGTAACCTGCTATGCATGTTGTAAGAGGTAACTATGTAGGTTTGGGGGTGAAGTTAGCTATTCCATCTTCTAGGTCAAAATGAACCAAACGCCATACTGTAGTCGGATGTGTTTGACTGAAAGGCACAAATATCACAGTCAAGCTGTAAATCATATTACAACACAATATTTTCTCCTAACTACATTTTGCTCACTAGCAGAAATTTGAAAATGAAGAGAGAAGAAAAATCTGAAATAACTAACACATGTTTTATTGGTTATCACTCAGGATCGTGAAGTACATTGTGCTAGAGTTTATTTTACAGAATATAGACCTAGCACATTAATTTTCTGCATGCTTTTGATTCAGGTGAGCTTTCTTGTCAGTGACAGTCTGTCTATCTGTTGCCAGGTTATGATTGTGTAGGCTGCTCTTAGCCATGAGCCATGATGGTTTATCACCCACTGTGCCCTTGGACTTGACACGTGAAAACATGTCCCTTTTGACATTTTCCTGGGGTGAGAAACGGTAAGCAGGAATTTGGGTTGACTATATCTCTATTGTACAAGGTGTAAAAATGTCAGGGAACTGGTCTTGTGTAATCAGACAGTCCATTGCCACGTGTCCTGGATTACTTAAACTTTCTGATCTGTGAGCCTGGTTCATATATAGGAAATGAGCTACGAAAGAGTTGCACTATAGTTGGTTCGATCTCTTAGCTGAAGTGTGTTCACAGACATCATAAACACCTCATTAAAGTCTAAGCCACTACACACATTTTCTATGAATTAGGCCAAAGTGACTTCCTTTCACTTGCATTTCCACATCACTTGCTTCCGGAAGAAAACTAGATGCTTGTTCAGATGCCTTCATTATGCTTCCATATTTCATTTTCTTGACTGTATCACCACATTTATTTGTGATTTCCAATACATGACATACTACCTTTGCAATGTATACAATAGACTAACCTTACTTCTCTAGAGTTCTGTTTGTGTGGGGAATGAGAAGTACCATTCAAAGATATTGTTTGTCTTGTGCAATTACGCATTGCTTTGAAATTACCGGTACCTGTCTCCAGGATGTGCCTGTTAGAGGTTTCCATTACTTAGAGCAGGGCTATTCAACTATATTTACTCGGGGGCAAAAATGTAGAAAATGGGGATCATCACGGGCCAGATTTATTTAAACAAACACATTGAATGATTTTATACAATTAGTTTTTTATAACTTTATTTCACTGTTTTAGCAATGATTCACGGGCCACTTACTAGGCATCCGCGGGTCGGATTTGGCCTGCGGGCTGCCAATAGAATAGCCCTGACTTAGAGGTTTCCAGGACAGGATGTGTCTTTTAAAAGGAAGTGCTTTTAGAGTTTGGCTATCTTATAGTCCCAGGATTTGAACAAGACCAATGTAAAACCCTTTGTGTCCTAGAAGAAGAAGAATAATGATATATTTACACTGTCATAGACAGCTATTTATTCCAGTGTTTCTTGTATACCATTATTTGTAATTGGACACTTGCTCAAACACAGGAGTGCTTATAGGAACATTCTGCATTTTTTATATTGATTTATTGCTAATTTGTTTTTACCGGATTTATTGTGTCTCAAAAAATTATTATTGATACACCTACATTGCTCATGCTCTGATCTTTGTAGCTGTTACTTGAATTTTCTTTCACAATTTAACATTATGTTGGTTTTATTTATTTTTAAAAAAAATAACATGTGTGTACGTATGGGGGTGTGCTGATGTGTATAACATCGCAAATTCCAGTAGACATATATGTTTAATTAGAGTATTTTTTGCTTGTTTTATATACTATTTTTGATGTATAATATTAGAAAGTTTTATTTCTGAACCAGGTGTATAACATTGTTTAAAATTTATAGAATTTCTAAAGTGTAAATTTTGTTAGTGCTTATTTTTTCTGATATTTTTATTTTTTGTAGTGCCTCCTGGTGCAATCTAATATGTGCCAGGTGCAATCTAATATGTGCCAGGTGCAATCTAATGTGTGCTCAAAATTGCTGCATTGTTTCATTCATACTGTCACTCTCTACATGACAACAAGCCACTGTTGTTACTTTAGCATATTACTTTAATATTATTTCTAAAATCATTTCTTTTCTACTAGACCATTAATACCTGGATATCCATGATAACAGACTAAGAAAACTTTTGGCAGCAAGAGATGTCCATTCATTCATGTCACTTGTATACTCATTCTGAAGTCTTGATGTAAAGCTTGTGAAAAATATGCACCCTCAAGAAGGAAGTTCATACTTCTGTTGGATCTCTCTTGTAGCAGGACCATGATACAACCAGATTTCCAGCAGAATGTAGTCCAGAGAATGGAAATGTGTTGCCATTTTACTTGCACCAATGGCCCAACACATCCATCTTCAGTGGGAAAGTTCATTTAAACAACTAAGATTCTGCTTCATAGTATTGCAAACCATGAAAACTCATTGCCAAATAGTCAAGTAAAATGAATTAAACAGGTTACTAAAACACTTACCTTGCCTATTAATTAAAAAAATATTAAAAAGTATATATAAAAAAACATACAATAAAACTAAACAGAACAATTCTCCACGTATCAGCTCAAATTGAACCTTTTTCAAGAGACAAACAACAGAAAACAACACAATAAAAACAAAATAGATGACTAGATTTCATCAAGCCCCGTCTCCATAACGCAGGGATGGCAACGCATATAGTAAAAGAGAAAATGCGTGCATTCATTATAAACAAACCGAAAGTGGGAAATTAGAGGCACTATAGATGTAGTTGGGATGTTTATAATGAGTGCAAGAATAATAAAAGAAAAAGATCAGAAAAATACCCCTTTTGTCACTTTATCAGAAAGGCAGGTTTTAAGAACATAGTCACAACAATCACAACCTGCCTGTCTGATAAAGTGACAAAAGGGGTCTTTTTCTTTTATTATTCTTGCACTCATTATAAACATCCCAACTACATCTATAGTGCCTCTAATTTCCCACTTTCGGTTTGTTTATAATGAATGCACGCATTTTCTCTTTTACTAGATGCGTTGCCATCCCTGCGTTATGTAGACGGGGCTTGATGAAATCTAGTCATCTATTTTGTTTTTATTGTGTTGTTTTCTGTTGTTTGTCTCTTGAAAAAGGTTCAATTTGAGCCGATACGTGGAGAATTGTCCTGTTTAGTTTTATTGTATGTTTTTTATATATACTTTTTATATATTTTTATTAATAGGCAAGGTAAGTGTTTTAGTAACCTGTTTAATTCATTTTGCTTGACTATTTGTTCATTAGGTTACTGCGGCACCATCCACTTTGTCCGACACCCTCTGACCATTTGGTTATTTATATAAAACTCATTGCCATACTGCAGATTCAATCAATCAATCAATCTCCATGCAATTCTGGCCATGATTTTTTCCTCCAGTTCCTCATCTCTGATTCTAAGTCGTCCTCTATGTTTCCCATTTATCTTCTGTTATGTTTACTCCTTAATCTTCTTCCTTGTATTTCATTTGTAAAGACATGTTTTAGAAGTCTTATGTCTTCCATTCTTTCTACACGTTTTAATTATCTAAAGCCTGCTCACTTCCGAGATGGCGTTTATTGAAGGCAATACATATAAAATGCAGTGACTTCCCTTTCAGTGGTCACCATTGCATAAACATTTGTTTGAAAACATGTGTGATGTTTTAGTGTGGATGTGAATTTGGTATCTGTTACAGTGAACATAAGACAATGTGTTTGTGCATGAAAGAATTAGCGAATCAACAAGAATACTGTTGATGGTCATGAAGCTTCATTAACTCCAGTATTGTGGGCACGTGAAATTTCATTCTTAAATGTCAAAAGCTGTTCTTCATGGTGCAGTCGATTTAGTGAGAAGGTGTGGTGGCTAGAAAACTTGGTTTGATAATATCAAGTACTGGACAGAGTGTGAAGGTTCTGAACTCATCAGAATGAAAGATGATACGGATTCCTGGATGGTCTTTCTGCATTAGTGTCTCAAAGATACAACCATACAACCATTATATGTAATGGGTTATATTATGAATATATATAGGAGTGTTTAATAAATATAAACATACTATATCAGTGTAAATATAATAAATATATATTATATATATATATATATATATATATATATATATATATGTATATATATATAATAGTTGAATGTATGAAAATAACCTTTGTTTAATTTAAATGTTGATATTAAGTTGATAGTTTGTCTTACTGTAATATGTAAATAAGCAGATTTGTACACACAATATATCAATATATTTATATATGGTTTGTTCAATGTCTTCTTCAAATGTTTATAAAACTTGTTTAATTTGATTAGTTATTGATTCATAGAATAGAATTATGATAGGGTCAATGCACAGTTCATGGGTACCTAGTCTCCTGCAGTTTATAATAACAAGTATTAGTTAGTTTGTTCCTTTCGTACCACAGGCGGCACATAGGGCAGAGGTTTTGATTCTCCAAGCGTTGCGGTCCACTGCCTATACTTTTAGTTCTTGTATGGACTTGCAACCTATTATTTCTCCTTTAAGTATGGTGCTTTTTTAGGGTAATTTTGCATCTTCCCCTTTTTCTTTTCTCTTCAGGTGTCCACATAAGGGCTTGCTTGTTCAGCCTATTTTCATCTAGTCTAAGAAATTGTCTCAGATAATAGAGTATAGGTTATGATAATTCCTCACTGAATTTTATCCATCTCGGGTGACATTTTTTGCTTGCAGAACTTCTGTTTTTCAATTTTTTTTAAAGATGGGACTCCTATTCATAGAATAACAGACAAACCCATGCAGTTGATGACTGGCCAAGTCAATAGTAACACAGACAGCAGCAACGAAAGGTCAAGTAAGTTTTAACTGCAATTGGCATAGATATTTGTGATCAGCGTACAAGATGAGTAATGCTTATAAACATATCGCCATATACGGCTGACCTATTAGTGATATAGCTATGAGAATTCAGTGGAATTTGTAAAACACTGAACGTATTAGATACCACAAACGAAATTGTATGTGTTGGGCTATTTGGCGCAAATAAAATGGTGACACTATATATCTGTTTCCTGCTGGAAATCTAGTATAACCACTGTGCTGCTACATGAGGTGTGTGTTGTGTGTGCGTGCACACTTATATATGTATATATCAATATGTATCCATCTTTATTTTGTGTGTTATTATTATTATATTAATTAATGTATTTACATAATTATTTTCAGTATCAGTTTTGTTACAGATTCTAAATACATTTTGAGAAAGCATTTTATGATTATAATAATTGTGGTTGCTGTTTTTTTTAAATAAATGCATTGACAGTGTTATGTTTATCATTTGTGTTTTAGTATCCTGTTTTTTTTAATATTAAATTTATTCCTTTATAAGAATAAACTTGCATTTCTTAAATAATTTATTTTTCTACAATTTGCAATCTACCATAAACAAAATAGAAAAATACGACACCTATACTTTTATCAACTATTCAATGGAAACTGTGTACACACGTTTTAAAGTCCTGTATTATTTTATAAATACAAGGCAGAGTATGTTTCTACTAACACTCACTCTGCTACTAATGTGAGACTTGGACAGTGAAATTTTCATACAAGAAAAAATTTACATGGAATTTTTTAAGAAGGCTGTATGTATTGTTTAGAGATTAGATACGGATATTATGTTATGTGTTTGTTGTTACTGAGGATATTTCAATACCTGTACGGGATGTTTGTTGTTGTTGTAATAGTCCTTGTCTCGATTGGTCCGTTCGGGTGACTTTGTGTGCACGATTTGAATGGCTTGATGAAATCGCATCTTTTTTTGGAGATTCGGTTAGTCAAGTACTGAAAAAACGCGTGTGCAATTGTTGCTAGGCGACTTGGTGCCGTAGAACGGACTGGTTCAATTCCCGTTAGTCTCAAGAATTTTTAAAATTGTCCTCTGGCTTCCTACTTAAAAATTTAGAGATTAGACAGGTTACGTAATGATATCAGAAATAGGATAGAGATTATAGGAGTATAACGTGCTGCATCGAGAGACAGTAAATACAATGGTTTGGACATCTTATGAGAGTAGAATACATCCATGTCTCTATAAGCGCATATCACACATGATCAGGGTACAGAACCAAAGGAAACCCACAAAAATATGGATATATAAATCAAAGGCATTCTAAACAAACAATGATAGCTTGCACCAAGGCGACACATCTGACATTTAAAGTAAAATTAAAGCTCTCACGCTTACGCCTAACGGTAAGTGTTAACCAGAAGTTTCCGCATGACAATAGACTGCTGCCTTACAATCTTCATATTAGTGCAAAAAAAAAGGATTTTGAAAACAACCTAGACAGAAAAGCATCGTGGCCTTCAGAAGACGGTATCATCCAATAATCACATCTGGAGTTCTGTGGGTGAAGCTAATGTAAATATTATAGAGATGGCACCGCATCAATTGGAAATATTTTCAAGGTTGAGGAATGGATGAAAACTGAGGCGAAAATGATGTGCTATGTGAGTAACAGACGTCAGTACATACAAATCCGTACTTTTCATTCGCTGGCTACACAAGTATACGGGAAGTGAAAAATAGAACGCTCGGAGTAGTCTATTACAGGGCGTGGTCCAAAATAAGGCCTTTTGTGTTATTGTAAAGACATCATGATTGTGAAAAAAATACAATGTGGTAAAGGCTACCAAACGCATGATATCTGATTGTTTTAGGGATTCGTGAAATTGTTTAAACCGAAGGGTCTATTGTGATTCGGTAGAAATCGTGTTGGGCTTTCTGTGGCATCTAAAAGTATAAAAAGTAATCGTTGAAAAGATGCACACAGCGACAACACCCAGTATGAGAATGTAGATTGGAGCAACTGCGGCACCTATTAAATGAGCGGCTGAAACAGATATTATATGATTGTTATTGTGTTAGACATATTAATGTATGGCTCAGAAACATGGACACTAAATAAACAATTAGAAGACAAAATTGATGCCTTTGAGATGTGGGTATATAGAAGAATAGGGAGAACATCATGGAAAGAGAAGAAAACAAATAAAGAGGTGCTAAAGACACTTAGGGTAATATGAAGAAAGAACTACTAAGAGAAATAAAGATCAGGCAAATAAAATACTTTGGACACATTAAAAGACATGACACCCTATTGAAGACCTTACTTGAGGGTAAAGTCAAAGGGAAGCGAGCAAGAGGTAGGCAGAGATACAAGTGGGAGAGTAACATTACACGATGGACAGGTTACAGTCTAGCAGAGTGCACCACCAAGACAGGAGATGTTGGAGATACGTTGCAGCCAACCTTCGTTGCGGAGACGGCACTTGATGATGATGATTGTGTTAGACTTCCGATCAATGATTCTCAAGTGACAGACTGGATGGCTACAACATGATTATGAGCCAATATCATTGCACTCCTGTTAAACACATAGGTGATCGGTCTCTCACAGCAAATGGCGAAGAGTATTCATGTTGGTGGATCCTGTTGCCCGCTAGTTAAACATTCTTTTCATTCTCACAGGCAGACGTCCAGATAAGATACTACCACACTTAAAATCGATTTTAAAAAAATTGGAGCAGGTGTCCGTATCGAGCAGTAACTCATGAAGCAGTTTAATACGTCGTCCTTATATATTATGAACTCCCTGTCTATACCCTAGTGGCATTTCTCGATGTAACCAGATCTTGAGCCCTGGCACTCATTCCTAATGACTGGGTTGAAAATTAATTTATTTAGGTGTTGTTTAAAACCTTGAGTGTCAAGTGAACTCGTAGCCTGGTCGACGGTCGAGTGACTAAGACACTATACTTGGTGGTCGCAACCTTTTAAATAATGAGCACATGCTACATCCACAGACATTTCAGAGTAAAGTGGCGAGAATATAACACCTGATACACCCACAGACATGTCAGAGTCAAGTGGCGAGAATATAACACATGATACACCCACAGACATGTCAGAGTAAAGTGGCGAGAATATAACACATGATACACCCACAGACATGTCAGAGTAAAGTGACGAGAATATAACACCTGATACTGAAGTTCTCACTAGAGCCAATATATATATATAATCTGAAGATGGACCAGACATGCTGCGCCATTGCTTAATAAACGCACCCCAAAACAACTTTGCTGACTCTCACAAAGTGCATGTAAAGAGCGTCAACGCTACATATTATCATCCATCACCCAATGTGGCATAGTAACTCAGAACGCATCACTGAGAAACATCACATTTCAGAGGTACAGACAAAAAGTGCTGCCCAAAAAAGGACAGAATAACGAGTCCAACTTTGACCGTACGAGTTCCAAATCTGACGGGATTCTTATGCTAGAGTTTGACTCTCGGTGTTTTCTTGTGTACACATCATTACCCACTAGTATTAGTTATAGTCTGTCGTGTCTGATTGAAGCGATTATATAAACCTGTGTTTTAAGAAAACAGAACAGGATATTTAGTACTACTATATTTAGTACCCCTCCCCCCACAAAAAGAGCGTGTAAAAAAATCATACAAAGACGGGGTGATCTTGTATTATCTTACGTAACCCTCCTTCCCCTCTCCCCTTTTCCCGTACCGAATTTGGATATATCTCCCTAGTGATATATGCTACTATTGCAAACTAATATGTCCGTTTCCAGATGTTTACCTTGCCCGTGTGTTGCCCGAAAGGGGAGCAAAGAATAGCAACACTGTTTATCTTCCACGCATGTCGTAAAAGGCGACTAAGGGGATTACGGGATGGAGTTGGCTGTCCCATCCTATATAGGGTCAGTGACCCAAAGCCATGCTGATGGATGTATCAGACCGAAAGGCGCAGATATCGCAGCAATGCTGTAAACCATGACACAACGCATTCCGTTCTCCAGACTACATTTTGCTAATCTGCAGGAGTTGAGAATGAACACAGAAGAAGAAGATGTTTACCTTCCACTTGTATCTGCATCTATCAGGGAACCTTAGCCTTTCCTCTCCAGCTAGCTCTGAAAATGCATTTGTAACCTTGTCTTATCCATGTGTGCCGCTAGGCGTCATGGGAAGCCAAAGTGTTCTTTCATTTGCTAACTGTGATGCCACTGCAATAGTACAGGCTTGGTGTTCTAGTATTTCTCTGATGTCATATATTCATTTTCGTCTGGGTCTTCCTTTGTATCTCGTTTCAAATGATCTTTTATTGAAAGTTATCTTGCACAACTTGCAATGAAATAGATCTACATGGCGTTCTAAAATAAAAAAGAGCGCATCATCTTGTGAAAAGAAGAGAAATGCAGCAGCTCAACAGCGGAGGGAAGCTAGAAAGATCTTGGATAGACCAAGATCCGTCTACAGTCGTCATTCCATGTCCGAACTGTCCAATGACATTTACAGCTCGAATAGGGCTCATTAGCCATCTACGAACTCATAATCAAGGACATAACTACAATTGAATTTTCAGAAGTGGATGTAACAAATGGTCATCATCACTTGTGATGAACGAACAACAACATTTACTGAAAGTTAACGATGGAATGTCATCTGGTCCCATTCTGATCAGATGGCCAAACCATTTGATCTTTTGTGTGTCTATATATTCTTTGCACGATATTGTTGTCATCAGCTTTCTTATAGTGTCATTGTTTATTATATCTCTTTTTGTTACCCCGTGCTGTTCTCAAGCACTTCATTTCGCATACAGTGAGTTTTTGTTCTAGTTTCTCTATTAGGGTCCAGGTCTGGTATTAGTAGCACCGTGTCCGCATGATCACTGTTTACTAACGTTCTTTTAGAGATCATGTCGATGTTCTGGTGTATCAGCAGTGGTGCTAATTGATATAAAACTACGCTTGCTTTCTGGCATCTTGTCCGACACATTTTCAACCTTTGTATGTCAAAAATATTTTTGTGTCTTTATTTGCTTTTAGAACCGGAAGTCAGTTACGACACAATGAATGACATATTTGCACTTGATAGGCCTATTTTTTTCTTCTGCATTCTTACAGATTATCAGGATGTAGTACGGAGAATTTTCTGTCACGGTTTACAACTTTGCTGCGATATCTGCGACTTTCGACCTGACACGCCCACTTAAGCATGGCTTTGGTTCACTTTGAATCTATATGGGGCGAGACAGCCAATTTCATTTCATAATCTCCCTAGCCGTCTTTTTCGACATGCATGGAATTTTAAACACTGTTGCTATGCTTTGTTCCCCTCTCGGACCTAGCAACTCAAGTCCTTAAAAGCACTGAGTCTGAGATAGAAACCCCCATGGAGGTTCTTGAGTGCCACGATGATGATCCGACGACAGTAGGTAGTTAGCTCTCTTTTAGCACTGTTTTCAACCAGGGGACAATAAAATCCAATTAGGTTATATCAGGACGCACTACTATAAAATATTAGAGGTAACATATACCCCAAGTTAGTTAAAAATAAAATTAGATGATCTGACGACTAAATGACTGTACTAATATAGCTTTAAACTATGTATCGTTCCGCACAGAAAATGAATAATACACACACAAAAATATACGGCTATGTATTACACATTTATTGAACAGCAAATGTAAATCTGTAAAACAATCTATTCGTGAAAGAAATATACTTTATGTGCATAAGGAATAACATATTCTTAATTCGTGTCGAGTAGTTTTTATTTGTGTATAGTTGTGATATGGCAGCATACTTGAACAAGCAGATACAGGTAACTTAGTGCAATATTCAGTTTATACTACATGTAATAATATTCAATAAGAGTTGCAGAGGTTGATTATATTAATTTCAATAAGGCGGCTAGAGTAATACGTGTATTTTAGCTTATTTCTCACATAATAGTTTCGTACTTTGATGATAGAATTTTAAGAAATGCATGCATTGCATATCATTACAATTCGAACGAGAGGAGGCATACATCAGTTAGCGCCTATCGCCCGATAAACATAACTACGGTAAAGTTGTGTTAGTTTAAATGGTACGGATTTACTATGAAAATTAGTTTCAAGTCTTTATTATTCAAAAATATTTTTTGATTGCAAGAATGTAAAAAGAGGTTCCATTTTAGGACACAGGGTGTCCTGTTATATAGCCCTATTCGTTTCCTAAGCATATTTAACTTTAGTTTTTAAAAATAGGCTGTAGATTGAGGTCAAAGTTGAAAGGTAACATACTCAATAGGCTATGGCTCTGTAGATTAATTTGGAAACTACGGAACTATCGGCCTACTTACTAGGTGGTCGTGGTGACTATTACTTAAAGGGGGGGGGGGAAGACCTCTAATATTTTTATAATTATTCGTCCTGATATATCCTTCCTCACGTCCCTGGTTGAACCAGCGTGCCCCACCTATGGGTTCTTAAAACTAATACACCGTACCCACGTCCACTGAGCTGGCGGTGGTCGAAGTAGGACATGCTAGACCTAATAGCGCAGCTATTGTATATTACAGCTTTAGGCGCAAGTTGCTTTTGATTCTTCACTGTGACCTTTGACAAAGACTTTGTTCTAGTTTTAGGTATTACCTAAATGTAAATAGAACAACAGACGGCGTATTCACGCTCATCTAGCGGAGATTGCATAGAAAGTAATTAACATGGAGTCATTGTTGTACGAAACTGTACCAATACTCCAAATAAGTCCATATAATATTACTTATATTTGTGAACGCGGAAGTTGAAAGGTCAAAGGTAAATTAATGAATAATATATAGTACATGATATTCACGTGGGTAACGGTACGCATATCTTAATCTATTTATATACATTTTATTAATAAATAAACAAATGCCAGTGTGTAATGCAGAAGGAAGATACATTTCATTATCTGTTCGCCACCGAAAACGGATGTGTCGGACCATTGCTACTATTAAAACTGTGAAGATGCATTTCCATTCTCTTTGACTACAAAATCTCCGCGGATATCCTGCTGGAAATCTAGTAGGCTAAGTAGGAGAGAATCAGCTGGCGTTTGAGAATAAGATGATAAGATTCAGAATTAGGCCTATGAGTTCAAAGTTAATCAAACTTATTCTGTAGTATTTTCATCATAAAATTTATGCTATCATGTTTATTATTGTAGTACTATCAAGAGGTAGGCATAGGTACACGTGAGAGGGTAAAATGGCATAGAGTAGATTTAGTAGATAGTAGAGGCCTAAAAAACAGTAAACACTGTAGTAAGTAGTGTACTGTAAAAGTTTGTGTTTAGACAGGATTGGCAATGAGGTTGCACCACAAAGCAAAACACTGTCTTGTCCGAGATAAACAGTACAGATGTTAGAGGTCTGTTGCAACAAACCTTCATTGCAGAGACGGTACCTGATGATGATGTAATTATGATTGTTTAATAGGAGATTAAAGCCAGTTGCAGAGACATAATTTCTTCAACCTAAGTTATGAGTAAAACCCATAGGATAGGCACGGGGACCATAGCTATGACTCACAGCCAGTCCGCAATCACCTAGCAAATGTCAAAGGGTATGCATGCTTATAATACCTCTAGGTGCATGCATGTTCCGGACCAATCACCACTATACTGGCTTTATAGCATGGGTCTACAGGACCTTTCGCCACTTTACTGGCTTTGATTTGATATTTGATTACTTCACAAAGCTAACTGTAACCTTGTGAAGCAATCAAATATCATCAATGTACTTATATATTCATATTCTGTATCCATTCCCCTTCCCAATGATGTATTACACATACACTGTTTATCAATATTAGTATGTCAAGTGATACAATAAAAAACATAAGTAAATTTTATAAAATTAATTTGGTCCACACCTAAAAATAATCAAGTCCTGAAAGAGTTAAACACACTTCTCGCTTTTCCATGCAGGAACCAAGTCTTACTTGGACCTCATTTAATATCCAATTCCCCCAAATCCCTGAATCTGGAATAAACAAGGCATGTTGTGTGTGAGCACCAAAAACACTAGGGGCACCACAACTGAAATTATTATATGTAAAGGGTATGTGTTTAACTGCTGTGTCATTGTCTGGTGTATTTGTATGGTCAGGAATCCATTGCATAACTATACTGACTATTTGATGTGTAGACAGGATAAATTGCAAACAAGAAGAGTGAGAAGTTGTTGACCGATGTTGTTCAGAGAACAGAGATTGAATAACCTCAACTTATTGTTCTTTCACATCTTTGTGTGTGTGTGTGTGTCTATCTTAATATAGGCCTTTTTGTTGAAACATCAGCTCATTTAATCTTGTTTTTGCTCCTTGTGAAATTGTTATTTGATCTATTTTATATATTTATTTTAAATATATATTTACCATAGAGAATATAGATGTAGTGTTGTGACATTTTATTTGCATCAATGACACATCCAACTGCTGCTGTAATGTAATATTTTCACATATTATACATTCCTGAAATCTACATATCTGTGCATTTACTTACTTTACTCTTCAAGATTTGAAGGCAGCAGAGATGGGTGGGTCACGCTTTACCCCTTCAACAGGCATGACCACCAAAGAGTTATGTGACTTAGATGACCTGTGCACTGCTATGGTGATTGACCCCTATCTCGGCTTTATGACTCATAAAATGAGTACAAGGTACATCATTGTGTATAGTATAACAATTATATTTTATTCATTCTTGATTAGGATTCAGCATCATGTCATGGGGCATTCACATAAGTATTCTACTCACCATTCGGTCAGCCATCAAAGGGTATATAAGCTCAGTGTCCCAGTCAGTTGTTGATTGTGGGTTCTTCTGATCTTTCCAGAGTAAACACACTTTCCTATAATTCTTTTAACATTGTCTCTTTCAGCCTCCTCTTCATCGTTGTGTAGTGTATCTTTGACTGCCCTAATTATCTCTACCCTGTCTCTTTTTATTGCTGCGCTATCCACTAAAGTTTTACCCACCAATGCATTGGTTATTTCATTCCCTCTGACTCCAGCATTACCTGAAGAGTAGATGTATATAATATTTTGGACATCATTGAGAAGAATGCCCCACCCCTTTCTTATCATTAATTTTTCTATCTTGTGTAGCAGGCTCAGAGTCTGATAGATTCACTGATGGTGTCGGTGGTTGCATCATGAGCCAAGTGAGAGCCTCCGTCGCTGCCTCTATCTTCATTCTCATACTTGATGTTATTGTGGGATAAGCAGTAGATATCTCCACTCTCTTGCCATTTTGGTGGGTGGCAAATTCCCATGTATACTTGTTTGTTTCTCTTATTACTGAGCCATCTCTTGTCGCTTTGGGTGTTGCTGGATGAGTTCTTGTATTATTCCCACTGTCCTGGTGGCAGCCCAATCGTCACACTCTCTTCCAAACTGTATCATAGTATTTGTCAGTGAATTTCTCTTTGCTTACTTCCACCATTTCACATCTTCTTTCTACCTCTTTCAGCTTGCAGACTCTGGGTAGGGTGTTTTCTGCAATACAAGACCTTGTTTTTTTTTATGTACCTTCCTTTTGTACTGTTTAGAGCAGGGGTTGGCAAATTACAACCCCCAGTCCAAATTACTCAGCCTGCCAGCATTAAAACAAATGTCGTACTCGCTGGCCCTTGGTGTTCCTAAATAAAATAATGAAATTGTTTTTATTTTGAACCTTGTCTAGAACTGCAAGACTTTAATAGATGGTATCAATTTGTCTCCACCTAAATATACAAATGTAAGTTCCACAAGTTACTACTTACTTATCCTATTCCCAGGGTTACAAGCCTTCACTCTTTCTTTCCTGTGCCAGGTGGTGGTAAGTGCATGTCTTCTTCAGCTGTCTTGTGTACGTTAAAAAGGTGTTATTGATGGAGAGGTTTGGTGATAACAGCTGTTTTCGTAGGTCCTGTAGTGCGGGGCATTCAATAAGGTGGTGTATGTCCATAAATTTAAAAAAAATGTTAGAATGTATGTTTGGTAATACAGTCATCGCTCGCTACTTCACAGTTAATTTTTCACAGCCTCAGTACATCGCGGATTTCTAAAAACATATTTACAGTATGTAGACTTTAGTTACATCTACGTACTTTACAAACACACAACGTATCATATTTATATTATTTATACATTATTTTATGTATGTTATTTATACTATTAATATTTTATTTACATGTTTGAAACTATTCTTTAATATTCTAATGATAACATATGCACTTATATGATTTCATATACACTTATTGATTTATACATACACAAAAAATTTACGTGTGCTAAAAATGAGAGGATGACACTACTTCACGGTTTTTCACTTATCGATGCGGTTCTGGTGCCTATTAACCGCGATAACTGAGGGATGACTGTATTAACATGTATAATTAAGTTTACATATTAGCTATTTTTCATCTGGCTTGCAACCGGCTATGTGTTTCTTTATGCGGTAATTGGACCACAAACGGTTGCCAACCCCTGATCTAGAAAGTGATGCAACAGGTGATGGTCATTTTGACAACATTAAAGTATTCTTTTACCTGTGCTACTCGATGTCTTACTTTGATGATGGTTAGGTCTTAGAAGGAAATAAGAAACATTTGAAAAGGATGGATATGGGGGGGGGGCTTTTTATGAAATATCTCCAATGTGAAATCCCTAAAACCCTGATAAAATATACCGGTAGGTCTTACAATTATTGCTATAATAGAGCCCAGGAATCAGCTTCAGCTCGATTCTTATTAGTGGACTTGTATAATTTCATTTTCTTTTCTGTACTTACAAAGTAGCAAGTACCTTCGGTTCAATAAATGAATCAGTAACCAAATCATGTGACAAAAGTCCAACTTTTAAATTTCATACGTTATTGCACAGAGCTGTGACTTGGATATTTAATCAGTTGTAACTAAGGATACCGATCTAGCGATTTGCATGCACCACACTGGCCATCCACCCCCCACTCAGTGTGGATCGCGCATATTGAGTGATGCTATATCACAAAATGCATAGAACATTGGATGCTTCGGTATGTGCGTCCTTATCAAGTTTTGTTCCGTTTAATTATGTTAGCTTTTTGTTTCATAGAAACCTGGTCACTGATCCCTGTAGAGTACCGTACCTTCAATGTTTATTTATGATATTTGGATATTTGATTGATTCACTATTCTTTGAGGCTTTACACCCCCTATCCTAATCGCACATGAGATCTTTAGCATCCCCTCCCCTTGATGTGTTTTATCACTCTTGGGGGGGTGGGGTATATTTAAGAAATTCTGATATGTATAAATGATAATGCTTTGCTGTTGATATTTTTGTTTTCTGTGTTTTAAACATGGCAAGTCTTTGAACAAAATTTCACATTTTTTCATTTTTGTTTCAGTTTCAAGCCTCTGAAAAACCCAGTAGAACTGAAAAATATCGTTGAAAAGTTCAGAGAGCAAAGAAAGTATGATGCAACTTTTGAATCATTATTGAAAATAGATTCTGTCCGTTTAAGTCCATACTATAGGACCAAACGTCAGAAAAAGCTGCTGAAAGAACATGTGCGTATCTTTTAATATTTTGTGTTAATAAAATCTTCTATAACTGTTCTTAATTGTTATTTAAAGGGAAATTTCTTCTTGTCTCTAATCCTGTTTTGCTTTTTATCACCAGGTTAAGAAGAAACACAAGATATTTTAACAAATCCTATTGTCTTAATTAGACAATTGTTCATCAATAGTCAATTAAAAGGGACTCCATTTCTAATGTCCGTCATCATACAACAGCACCAGTAATATTAAAGTGATTTGTTTCAGGTCATCCTCAGATTCTGTTAGTTTTTTTTTTGTTACGTTGGACCACAGTCTTAATAAATAAAGTAAAAAGTATGTATATTTCTGTGTATAAGTTGAGAATTTTTATATTTATTTCCGCTAAAGGGGGATCAGCTATTTTTGGCATATAACACATTTTTTTTTAATTAGCGGTAGAAACACACAAAAAGCGAGAACACAGAATAACATTAAATACCAATAACAGAGGGGAAAAAACTTACTGATGCCAGTACAGTCATACATATCCCCGAAGTCAGAATTATACTGGAAAAATATGAGGTAGGTGAAATCCATGATTTCACAATTAGTAGGGATACCACATATTTCCTCCTCATTGTCTGAAACACTACCTAGGCCTATCTAACAAAGGAACTTCAAATGTCACTTTCCACTTCGTGATGTACTGGTAAATATGAATAGAAATCGTGAACTCTGAACTATGCAAAGGTCACAGTTTTACATGAACCCTGGGCAGATTTTATATATGCACACAGCAACAACAAAATTATTACCAGTAAAATCACACAAATGGCAGTGTAGAGTAGTCAACTAGGCATAACGGTATCAGGGAAAAGACTTGCCGGTATGAAAAGTTATTCAAATCCTCGAAGTCTGAAACACTGAATTCTGATACAGTTCATGAAATCATCATATGTCGCATATATCATCAGTCTCTGCCTCACTGTGTACCGGTATATTGTTGACATTGTCCTCACAGATAGTCTTCTCACTTCCAACCAAGATATTACTTATGGAATGCTTTTTGAAAGATTGTATGATCATTTTGGACTGAGTATCTTTTTCTTCTTCTGCGATCAGTTTCCTATGCTCAGAAGTCTAAACAGAAAGATGGGCTGCCTCCATGAATTCAGTCATCAGCAGGAGCTCATGGTTTCCCCACAGCTTCACCTTCGGATCTGTCTCTTATGGGGCCATATTTAGTTCTCAAGCCATCGTAGAGTGGGTACTTCTGCATAATGTGTTCTGGAGTCTGGGGACCCTTTTGACATAACATTGGTCAGTCTTTATTTTGTGGAGATGTGCTTATAATCTATAGTGTCCTGTGTGGTGTCTAAAAATAATGGTTTGCTGTGATCTGCTCAGCTTTAGAATGGAGTCCTCTGGAAAGTTTCTGCCCGTTCTCTGACTCCATGTATGTTTGCACTTTCTTTTTATGAGAGTTTTTGCTTCAGTCAGTGATATTCTGTAATGGAATTGTTCCTTATTTGCACCAGCTCTTGCCAGTCTATCAGCTGCCTCATTTCTTGCAATTCCACAGTGCGCACATATCCACTGCAGCAGAACTTTATTATTAGCAGGCAGTTGATTTAAAGTTCTACAGTTGTTTTTGTTAGGAGATATTTAGGTTCATTTGGGATGGTCTGGTGTACTGACATGCATTCACACAAGAAGACTATACTAGCTCCTTTGAGTCTCTGTTCCTCTAGTGTCTTTTAAGATTGCTTGTAGCTCTGCCCTGTAGTCCTTTCTTTATTGCATCCTCTGATGATCCATCTGTGAAGATATGGATCCACTGTGAGCTGGTGTATTGGGTGTCTAGGTGTTACTAGTGTTTTTGCCTTGAGAGCAGTAGGTGTTTTCATAGTTTTACTCTCAATATCTGGGACTGTAAGCTTTGCTGTATATATGGGTGAGGTGTTTGTGATGTTGAAATAGACTTCTAGCTGTTCCCATTCATTTAGATTGTTGCTAGTTACTTTTCCATTTGATCTCTTTTCATTGAATGAAGAAGTCATTTATGTTTTCAGTTATTCTTGTAATCTATTACAGACATTCCACTACCTCAGAATGTTGGATAATGACACAGGTTTCCAAGTCTTACCTTGTTACAGATACTCCTTAGAGGGTCAGGTTGGAGGGAAATTATGTGCTACAAAAGCCTGGTGAGATTTTTTTTTAGCCTTTGTTTGTTTCGCACTTGCACATGTCATGTATCTTCTGCTGTTTCACACTTGCATATGTCATGTATCTTCTGCTGTTTCACACTTGCACATGTGATTTATATTCTGCTGTTTCACACTTGCACATGTCATGTATCTTCTGCTGTTTTACACCTGCACATGTCATGTATCTTCTGCTGTTTCACACTTGCACATGTGATTTATCTTCTGCTGTTTCACACCTGCACATGTTATGTATCTTCTGCTGTTTTACACCTGCACATGTCAAATATCTTCTGCTGTTTCACACTTGCACATGTCATGTATCTTCTGCTGTTTCACACTTGCACATGAATTAAAAATCATTCATTATATCAAGGTTGAATTTAATATGGAAATGTAATTCAGTATTCGTGAAGGTCTAAACCTATAGCTCACTGTTGCTTTCTATTATGCTTTATGATTGTGAGATTTCATCCTTCTAGATTTCCAGCAGGATGTTGGCCAGTTATGTGTTGTGTTGTTGTTTTATTTGCACGTATCTCCTGACATATCTGACAAGATGGATATGTTAAATAGTTATATTTTTATATTTCATTTCAGGAAAAAACATGACAAAATTGAAATGCTAGTTGGTTGTATAGCAGAACTCAGTCCAGATGAAGAGACTCAACTTTTGGAGACTGGAAAGAATGACTTCAGTGTTATGTACTCATGTAGGAAAAACTGTGCTCAGTTGTGGTTGGGACCGGGTGCTTTCATCAATCATGATTGCAGACCCAATTGTAAGGTATGTAATGAATGATTATATCTATTGTCTTTTCTCTGTCTTTGCTGTTAGGCATCGCAGGATTTAATGACGATCAGTTTTCGGGCTATGACACATTTGCTTGCTTGATATGCAGTAATATTCTGACATCTCAGGATGACCCTGTAACCCATTCTTTTCATTCGCACTTGAACATGTCTACACAGCAATTCCAGTTTTCTTCACAAATGCTGCTGTGTTTGAAAGCTTCTCAATGCTCCAAGGCAGCTTTCTGTAGATATGTCTCTGTGGGCCAGTGCTCCTTTAACTGGTTTCGTGTAATGCAGTCTAGCAGGATATGTTCCATGATCTGTGCTACATGGACACAGAGGTGATGGAACCAATCTTAGTCTTTTTAAGTGGCTGTTTAGTCTGTTGTATCCTGTCCATATGCAAAAAAAGATGATAACGTGCTCATCTCTGTCAAGATAGTTTTAGTTTTTGATAGCTTTGATGAGGGTCCTCTTTTCCTGGTGATTTCTTGGTCGTTTTGTTCCTGTCTTGCTCCATATTTTGTTAGCATATCTGTCTTTTCATTTGCTGGTATGCCGCAGTTGGATGGTATCCATTGTATTACTACCCTTCTTTCAATGCTCACTTCTCATATAGCTTCCTTTAGATCTGACAGTTTATTGCTGTCAAGGACTTATAGGTCAGTAAGAAATATCGCCTGTTGACATTTGTTGTGTTTTTAATTGTTTCTAAAGCAATGTTTAGGGCTTGTACTTCTTCCACAGAGTAGCTGAAGCAGATGATTCCAGTTGTGGATTCATTTTCTATTGTTGGATATTTTATGTACACTCCTTCAGCTCTGTTCTGCATTGCTCTGGTTGCTGATCCTTCGGTATATACTTGTATCCATGCTTTTCTGGGGTGCATATCTTCAATCATGTTGCATACTATTGTTTTTCTTTTGGAGAGTATTCAGTTATTTCATAGTGTAGTTGTTTTTTATGGTGGTTCTGATAGTGATGTTCTATATTGCCCTCACTGAACTTTAAAAAATTTTTGGTGTTATTTCTTTTATGTCTGGTAGTTGATCCTTATATTCTCTGTTTAGTTTTTTTGTATCAGTGAATAAAACTGCTTCTCTTCAGTCTTCCACTGGCGAAGTCACAGAATCTGGTCTTCATTTGGTGTGCTGTCATGCTCTTGTACTTTTCTGCATGGATCATGGTCTTAGTGTCTTACCTGTATGGTAAGGGGGTGATGTCCATAGTTTTTTTTTCCATTTAATTTATGGAAAAGGTCTTCATGGCATCTGTGAAAAGACGAAATACTTGATTTGTGCTTTGTCCAGAGCTTGTAGATGGGAATTGGCTGCTGAAGTCCATGCTGTTAATCTGTATTCTAGTACTGGTCTAATTGCACCTGTATATACCTTTTTTGGGTGGGCTGTGTAGCGCACTGGCTTCGCATATGAGTGGTCCTGGGTTCATTCCCCAGTTGAGGCGGGATTGTTTTTCAGATTGTAATGGCGCCCGGGTCGAACCAGCCTTAAATGGGTACCGGATTAATCCTGGGAGTACAGACTGCAAGGGAGAGGAGATGACTACCGCCCTCATATAGCAGAGCCACTGAAATGTGAGATGGCTAATATATCACACCCCTACAGCATTACTAAATGCTATCGGTAACTACATTAATTATACCTTCTTTAAAGTTGCATCATGAGACCTCCAATTCAATCATGGACCAATTCTCATTTAGCCATTAGCAGACATGTTCCTGCCCACTTATCTCATACAGTCTTGTTTTAGACTGTCTTTCTAGATAAATAAGACCACATATAGAGGTTACTCTAATCATTAACAGTTAATAAAGGTAATGTTTGCACAGGTCAAATAAACAGATCTTTCATCACATGAGTTAACTCTGCAGATTCTGTTAACTGTATACAGAATAGTTGTGAGGCTGTATATTTTTGACATACATTGTATTCATTCATTTTCCTTTTGCGCTGAAGTTAGCGCATAGGGCAGAGGTCAGATCTCTCCATTTCAGTCTGTTCAAAGCTATTCTGTGCAGTTCTTGAATAGTATGAATATTGGTTGTTTTATGTTCTCTAAGTATTGTTCTTCTGAGTGTTTCTTTTGGTCTACCTCTTGCTCTTTTGCCTGTAGGTATCCATTCAAGAGATTGGTGGTGTATTCTGTTGGTGTCTGCTCGTAGGACATGCCCGATATAGGACCAACGACATTTTCTGATAACATCTGTGATGAAATTTTGATGTGTCTCTTATACTTTGTATAGCTTAGTGTTTTTCTAGGAAATATAAGTAGGTGCAGTAGGAAATTTAAATATGTGCATTAGGAAATATATATATGTGCAGTCTGACATAGTGATGTGAAATGTACATTCCTGAAGTGCAGGAAAACTGGGACTTTTATTCATCATCATCAGGTAGCATATCTTGAACAGGATATAACAATCATCACAGTCTTTCAAAACTTCTGTTTATCTTGAGCCAGTCTTCCTGCTTCTGTTATTGTCATGTTCAGGTGGTGACAGATCTTTGATGACTGTGTCCATTTTCTTATAGTTCAGCCTATTGTTCGTCTCCCCAGTATCATCCCCTACATTATGATTTTCTATAGGGTGTCATGGTGTTTGATATGGCCAAAATATTGTATTTTTCTGGAAAGAACCATGCTGTTTAGCCAGTTTTCTTATACATTCATTTCTCTCAGGATTACTACATTGGTGATCATTTTGGTCCATGGTATTCTGAGGATTTTTCTGTAACATTTTGTTTCAAATGCTGCTATTTTATTTTTCACTTTGTTGGTGATTGTCCAGAATTCACACCCATATATTGCCACTGAAAATATGCAAGCTCTTAGGAATGTTTTATTGTTGTGCAGCAGCTCAGCCATATGTTTTTCTATTGTAGCAGCTTCTTTGACGCGATAGCCAACCTCTTTCTGACTTCTTCATTGCAAGCCCCATTACTGTTAAGAGAACCGAGGTATTCAAAACTGGTGACTCTTTCTAATTCGCTGTTATTGATACTGATTGAGAACTTGCTAGTAGTTTTGTCACTTGTCATAATCTTAATCTTGTTTCCATTTAGAAATAAGTTTTGTTTTTCACTATGTTCTTAAATGGAGTTTTTGAGGTGTTGGAGACCTGCTTGACTGTATGTTAATAATGTTGTATCGTCAGCATATCTTAGTTCTGGTATCTAGTTACCTGCAATGTCGAGTTAGCACTACATATTTTAAAAAAAGACTAGTTTCAAAGATAAAAAAACACTCAAGATTCCCAAATTTTATTGGAAGAGACAAGATCTTGGGGGAAAAAGACAAGGAGTGGCAACACTTTAACAGACCTGAAGATCTTGGATGACCATAGACCTTAAATATAGACAGAGAAATCATATGTCTATACAAATATTATAATTGCCATTGCTAACAGTTTGTTTCTACAGGTAGAGACACTGCCTGTGTGAAGGTTTTACGAAATATTGAACCAGATGAAGAGATAACTTGTTATTATGGTGGAGATTTCTTCGGTGATAACAATAGGCTGTGTGAATGTATGACCTGTGAAAGGTAAGCTTCTGCATGTCTTTCCTATGTAAGATTTTGCAGTATTGCGACAATAGATTGTGTAATTTGTGAACATTAAGTCTCTTGTGTTAATTTCAGTGCAATATCAGATTTTTACTTCTGTTGCTATGAATTTAAATGGCACTGATCATTATGGTGACACTGAGGTCACTCCAGTAAAAGCTTGCACTAGAGCAAGCTACGTACGTCCTTAAAATTAGTTATATATTACAGTTTCGTACTAGGGACCAAACCCGAAATAAAGGACTGACGAAAACGGATGTGCTGGACCTCATAAGTCCAGACCACAAAGTGGCCAACCAAGGTGCAAATAAAACAGTTTTACTGTGGAACCTGCAGCACAACGTAATTCACGCTCCTCGGTGTAAATCACACGATATATTCGTTGTGGTTATATGAGAGCAACGCTGAAGAAGAAGACAGTTTCATACACTGAAGCCATTTGGTCTTAATACAGATCTTTTATTTAGATTTTGGTGGTGTGAACTTTGTTGTATTGTCATTAATGATGTTTTGTCATTCTATTTGTTTTCAGTTATAGTTTTATTTAATTATAATTCCCCATATATTTTTTAATGAGCGTCTCTAAGACAATACTTGTGTATACATATGTCATTGTTACCTTGCGTGTCTCTGCTGTTAAATGTCTGCCATCTAATGCATTTGTGATAATGCCTTTATTTTTATTGATTTTACTGTTAGTTTACTGTATGTCTTGTATTTACCTTATTCACACCTGTTATTCCATACTAAAAATGTTGACTCTTAGTTCGGCCACACACGAGGCATTTCAGCTATTGTAGTCCTGAAGAGGTGTTACAAACCTGACATATTTATTACCGAGCGCTGAATGAAATAATTCGCGTGGAGGCTTGGATTTCGCTTCTGGTTCAAAGATACCGTTTCTCAATTTTGCGAATTTTATACAGCAGCCAGAGTTTGTGCATTTGCAAGCACAACTCAACATTTTCCATCGTCATATTTTTGTACAAGTCCTATTAGGTTGTCATTGTGTTTGACCAGTGCACATTCAATATTTATACAGGTAAGACAATTTCGTTGTTCTTCATGTTAATTTAGTAGGCCTAATATCATTACTTTACATACAGTGTCAAATTTGTTAGATCATCGTTTACCATAAGAATGTGCAAAATAAACCTATTATGCCACGATCAAACACTAGTTTAGCATGTATATCTAGTTAGATCTCATTTTACGTGTGCAAATATGATCGAAGTTAGTTACATTGCGCAATTAGATCATGTAAAAGATTCATTCTTTGTGTAGCATTAACGTTACGAACGTGTCTTCATGATAATTTTTCAATTGGTTGTCGGCAAATATTAAGTCCAAAATAAACCTATTATGCCACCATCAAACACTAGTTTAGCATGTATATCTAGTTAGATCTCATTTTACTTGTGCAAATATGATCGAAATTAGTTACATTGCGCAATTAGATCATGTAAAAGATTCATTCTTTGTGTAGCATTAACGCTACGAACGTGTCTTCATGATAATTTTTCAATTCGTGTTCGGCAAATATAAGTCCAAAATAAACCTATTATGCCACCATCAAACACTAGTTTAGCATGTATATCTAGTTAGATCTCATTTTACTTGTGCAAATATGATCGAAACTAGTTTATTGCGCTATTAGATCATGTAAAAGATTCATTCTTTGTGTAGCATTAACGCTACGAACTTGTTCTGTGTGATAGTTATCAATCGCGGTTGGATCCCCATAACCGTTCGAATAAGTTCGTTGCATGCTACACATACACAGAAAAGTAATTTACTATTGTAATAAGTATATGTTATACGTTTCTTTTGTGAAAATGTGTTAATAATATTTTTAAATTTATTTCAAAACAGGATGGATCACTGCAGTTCACTACACATGCGATTTTTGAATGATTTGTGCAGAATTTGTGTAGGAAGAACATTATCTAAGAAAGATAAAAGGATGCAGAAGAAACCACGGTCCTGTAGCTTATATCAAAGTGACCTGGCTAGTATTTATGGGATACATATCATGGACGATAGTGAAACAAAACATTCAACCACATTGTGTGTCAAGTGTGTAATGCGAAATCATAAACTCAAAATCAACAAGGATAGTAAATCTCTAGCTCGAGCCAAATTGATAGCTACTAACAGTGCCCACATCTGGATGGATTTTAATCCTAACCTGTTTTAGAATGTTCCTTGTGTAGTCATCATCAAAGTATGAACTGTGGCAGCATAAAAAGAAAGAGAGTTTTTGATAATTCTGATAATGATCATGATGTATCTGTGCCTGTGTTATTTCCTGCTACAGAAACAGAGGAAGATATTCTAATGCCAGTGACAGCAAGATTGTCTCCACAACTCACCAATAGTAATAACAATCCAACAAATTTAACAGTACCCACAGCTCGCCATTGTCTTCAATATAATAATGGAATATTTTCCACATTTGCAACAACTGCATATCCACAATGTAGCTATACCACCACACCTTCCATATTTACACCTGCATTTGCACATCTTCACTATAACAGCACACCTTCCACATTTACAACACCTGCATATCCACAATGTAGTTATACCAGCACACCCTCCACATATTTTAGACCTTCAACGCCCAATAACATACACGATTCTGCTATATCTAGCATATATCCTGCAGTTACAACATGTACAGTTTCTGAATTCAGAAAGTTAACATCAGACAGCGCCACTTCTCCCATGATGAAACATGACTTTAGTTTTAAAAAATCTATCAACAAACCTATATCAGAACCATTGACAAATAAGGAGGAATTAGTTCAGTTTGAAAGTGAAATATATTTTGTTGGTTGAGTGAAATGCTATTGCGAAACTGTGTGTGCATTTAACGTTATTATACTATACACTGTATTCGTTGCCACAAGAGAAGGAACTAAACAAAGTTAAGAGGTTCTAAAAACACTTAATATGAAGAAAGAATTACTAAGAGAAATCAAGATTAGACAAATAAAATATTTTGGACACATTAAAAGAAATGACACCTTATTGAAGACCTTACTTGAAGGTAAAGTCAAAGGGAAACGAGCACGAGGTAGACAGAGATACGTGATACGTGTGGGAGAATAACATCACAAGATGGACAGGGTACAGTCTAGCAGAGTGCATCACCAAAACAAGAGGCAGGGGATGTTGAGATCTGTTGCAGCCAACCTTTGTTGCAGAAATGGTACTAGATGATGTCTACCTGCCAAGTTTCTGGCTTGCCTCCCCTGATTTCACCAAGGGACAATTGAAGGGTTTCTCTTATTTCCCTTGAATTTTCTAATTGCAATTGAATTGACAGTGGGCGTGAACAGTGAACAGACCCACCTCTGGTTTATTGATATCTCCTAAAAACTAAAAGTCCATCCAGTTTCAGGTGTGTATTGTTGAAATTCTTGTATGCTATCTGTATTTTTTTCATACCCAAACCCAATAGTCTTATAGTTTGTGCTTTCATTGTAAAGCTGATGGACATTGTGTTTTGCAGAAGTATTGTTTATCTTTCATATATTGTAATATCTTTCAGTGTTTCAATCCCAGGAATTATGAGTAGTTGAGCTCTTGTTTCTTATTTGTAGTGGGATGGTTTCTGTAGAGCTTTCTTTCACACTCAGGAGACCAATTCTCAGCTTTATGCAATACTTTGAGTAGATGCCGCCTGCTCAGAGTGGGTTTAGTGTGGTAACAGTAGATAATGTAAATATAAATTATTTGTGAAGGGTAAACTGTAAAAGAAAATTGGCTAAATAGCATGGTCCTTTCCAGAACACTACAATATTTTGGCTATAGTAAACATCATGACGGCCTAGAAAAGACCATAATGGAGGGGATGATGTCAGGAAGACAAACAAGAGCATACCAAGAAGAAGATGGACGCAAGACATTAAAGACTACCTGAATATGATAGTAGCACAAGAAAACACATGCTAATCGAAGTGTAGATCAAAGGGCCTTTATCATGAATATAATATAATACACTATGAGTAATGGTCAGCACTGACCATGATCACATCACAAATGAAAAGAAAAATGAAGCGGGGAAATGAATAATTCATCTTCTTTTGTTCACTAAAAGTGTTTATATCTACAGTGTTGTTTCTTGTATAAATTGGACAGTGTTTTCCATTTCTTGTTTTGTTCCATAGAGTTTAGCATTCATAAGCATATCAGAAGGCCAGTATGTGCAACTCAATGTGTCATAGTTTGCACATTCTTGAAGGATATGCTCTGCAGTTTGGTTGGCTTGACCATATGTACACTTTGCTGAGATGCCAATTTTTAGTTTTGTCTACATATGGCTGCTTAGATTGTCTTAGAATACATCAAGAGACAACAGATCAAATGGTTTGCACACATCAGCAGGCAGCATACCATGGCAACATATGCTACACAGATATGGTGAAGGCTGACGTAGAACACGATGGACCACTGAAATAAAAGAGGCGACAAATTTCACAATATACTCAGCACGCAAGAAGGCCGTCTCCAGAAAACTCTTCTACCCCTGACGTTGAAAGGCAACAAAGGGTTTCAGTGAATAGATAGATGGCTGCTTAGTCTAGTGTGTCCAGTTCATGAGTCCAGATATGATGACCTGTTCCTGTCTGTTTAGCAGATGGTAGTTATTCTGTGAAGGTAAGTTAGGCTTTCATGTGCCTTTATCATGGATTTATTTTGGTGATAGCTGATTGGTACATCAAGTTGTTGCATGTTAGTACATTCCCTGGCCAGTTGATCAGCTCTCTCGTTTCCTGCTATTTCACAGTGAGATGAGATCCATTGTAGTGTGCAAGGAATAATAAATGGTAATAAATAAAAATTCTTGAGACTAACGGGAATTGAACCAGTCCGTTCAACGGCACCAAATCGCCTAGCAACTATTGAACACGCGTTCTTCCGTACTTGACTAACCGATCTCCAAAAAAAAGATGCAATTTCGTCAAGCCATTCAAACCGTGCACACAAAGTCACCCGAATGGACAGATCGAGACAAAGACTATTACAACAACAACAAACATCCCGTACAGGTATTGAAATATCCTCAGTAACAACAAACATAAACATAATATCCGTATAAGTTATACAAGGGCCGATAGGTCTTCTTGTAAACATGGATAACATATATAGACAATACAATTTTGCTTCAAATAATTGTTTATACAGTAAATTTACTTGTATAATAAATAAAAAGAAGAAACAAAACTTTCCTGAAGTGAAATATCTGTTTATTTGATACCTGACAACCATACAGTCTTAATAACCTTCATTTCTATGTATAGATTCTCTGTTGGATTTCATCAATTTTCTATTTATTTGTTTCTTCTGTGCCTTCATATTTTTGTATTATAATCTTTTGTTAATGTCTTTCTTTTCTTGAAGTCTTTCAACTCTTTCTGTTCCTCAGACGACAAGAAGGAGCATTTAAACCCAAACAACCTATCAACTACACATCCTCTTCTGGTTACAGCTTCAGAGAAACAGATGACAGAATCAACAGGCTCAAAGTTAAACCTGCAGAAAGTCCTCCTGCCAAATCAAATGGTTTGCCATTTATATACAATAGAATCCTCCTATGACATATTCTGTTTATAACAAATTGTCCTATATATACTTTTGAAAATCCCCAATTATATTTATTCTATATTTTTGTAATTATATATAGCAAATTTCTGTTAATATATACATATTTTGTCAGTCCAGGCCAAGTTGTTATAATGGGATTCCACTATATATATAACTTTTGAATTGTATTTGATATGGAAAATGGGTACTTATGCTCCATGTAAAATGCAAAAAGTGTTATAACTCGGTTGCCATAATGATGATGTAGTCCTTTTTAGTTGTCAGCAGGTAGCTTGTGACAGCTTTTTATCAGTTGTTAGTAAATTTTGAACGCTGTAGCAGCAGATGTTTAATGTTTCTTCTTGGTGATTGCAGACTGGTTTTCCATAGAAAATATAAGTCACTTGATTTATGAGATAGGTGGGGTTTGTCTCTAAAACTTGTATGACTTTTTGCATGACAGTGAGGCATTAGTAATTATGTAGTCCTGAAAAGGTAGTTGATAGTCCATGTCCACTTTCTTACAAATCAGACAGACATCGCATTGTATTTTAGAAGAAGAAGTATTTTAGATAATAGTTTTAAAATGGTCTAATAATCAATTTTTAACATGATGTGTAATGTCACAAGATCTTTTTACCCTTGTATACAGAGGATATTATGTGAAACATAGAAAGCATGTCACGAATAGCAGTTTGAGGTTACAGTTTGAATAATCTGAGAGATGCTAATGATACAGCTCTAATTGAAGAGCGCTAACAAGGCTTGCAGTCCTTGTAGTACAAGACATGGTAGTACAAGAAAGTGAAAACATAGGCTACAGTCTAAACAAGGAAACAAATAATTGTCGTTTCAAAGAAATACACACTGCTAAAATGCAGTATTAATATCAATGATGCAAAATTAAATCAAGCTGATAAAGTCAGTTATCTTGGCACAATTTTAATAACATATGGCCAGTGCTCCACTGAGATCAAAAGCAGGAGAGCACATGCCAAATCAACATTTCAAACGCCTGTGTGTTGTCGGGCACGAAAGGGGAACAAAGAATAGCAACACTGTTTACCTTCCATGCATGTCATACGAGGCGACTAAGGAGGTTATGGGATGGAGTTGGCAGTCCCATCCCATATAGAATCAGTGACCAAAAGCCATGCTGAAGTCGGATGTGTCAGGCCGAATGGCGCAGATATAGCAGCAATGCTGTAAACCATGACACAACACATTCCATTCTCCGGACTACATCCTGCTGATCTGCAGGAGTTTGAGAACGAACGCAGAAGAACATTCCAAAAAAAGGAGAAACATTCTATGCAATGGAGTAATATCAATTCATGTGTGTGTTCAAGTGCCAGGATGTTATATTGAGTCAATCTTTATCTTTATGGATGTGAAACGTGGACAGGAAACAAAATTGCCCAAGATAAAATGGAGGCAACTGAGATCTGCATTTTAAGAAAAATGATGAAAATTCCATGAAGATACAAGAAAACTATTGTAGAAGTCCTCAGAGATTCTTTAGTAAAATGACAAATTATAGCACAACAATTAGAAGCAGAAAGTCAAGATTTTTAGGGAATGTGATAAGAAAAAAACTGAACATTTAGTAACCACTGGAAAAGACAAAAGAGAGAAATTTCTGGATGGGTTGTCACTGTGACACAAAATAAAAGATGTCACCAACTGAACTTATTAACAACACAAGAGACAGAGAGTTGTGGAGAAGCATGATCGCCTATGCCACTCTACATGGCACTTGATCGATTGATTGAACAGTTCATTATAATTCATAGCAATATTATCAGCATTGCGTATGTGTCAACTACCCATAACTGATCATACATTTTATGTTTTGTTACAAAGTTTCATGTACCCATACAATTTATTGTACAAATTTTAAAGTAGAATATCTGTAGTTCTTCTCTTGATTGTTCTTTTCTTGATTGTTGTTTTTATTTCATTTAGTGGTCACACTGATTTTTTTATATTTTAATTTTAATTGAAGTGAAAACACAAATTTAGCAATTTTAATTTTGGTGTCAACATTGTTTTTAAATGCGTGGTTCTCTTTATTATTTATTTTCTATTGTTATCTCAACTTCGATGTCTCATCTCAACTTTGATGTCTCATCTCAACGTAACAGTTTATCTTTGTCCACTTGTATAGACTGCATAAGTACATGTATCCATGTGTATATAGTTTTTGTGTGCAATTTAGGTTTTGTGTGCATCATAGTGTAAAGTTAAATTGTTCAGGATAAATCCTCAGTGTTAGGGTACAAGCTAATGTACTAAAGATGTGAGGGCTGAAGCAACACAGAGCAATGAGGGGGAGAGAAAACAGAGATGCTTAGGAGTGTTGCAGCAAAATACAAAACATACTACTGATATCAACAGAAAAAAATGACGTTTTGACTAAAAAGTCTTCATTAGTACAAAAACCATCAGCAAGAAATAAATATTACAGAGAATTATAATGTAAGAGGGGAGCAAAAGAAGATGTTAATGGAAATAAGATGAGAAAAAAGAGGAAGGAGACAAATATGGCAAGAACAGAAGAGAGAGTAAAAGGCAGTGCAACAGAGCAAGTATAATAAAAAAGAGGAAAATCTAAGAGATGTCAAACAAAAAAATTACTTGTCTGAATCCGGTGTAGCCAAAAAGAAATCTTTAAGCAAATGTGTCAATCCCTGATCCCTAAGGCAAGGGGCACAACTCCAAATTATGGATATTATGATGATAAAATTGCATTTTCTTTTAAACTATTCATCATATCACACTCAGACTTGGCAGATCAACAGAAAAATGAATAGTCTTGCATAAACCTATATCAAAGATAATTTAATACATATATGTTTTAAATAATAAACTGTCAAACTCGACATAATGTGGGGAAAATTATTTTGTTATCTTTGGGGTGTTTTTCTCAAACAGGGTGATAGGCCCAAAACATTGAACCTGTCATCTGTGTTCCAGTACATGCCATACTCAAACAGAATACACAGGTCCATCATAATATAAATTTTATTAAATGACGTTTTATGTCAATGGCAGTTGCAGATGTTCAGCACGTGTCTTCTTTCCTTGTTTGTTCTTTGTTATGTTACATACAAATTAGTCAGATCGGCTGCAAATTGATAAACTCATCGTTGACAATGATGCAAAAGTATTCATAACGTGTGGCAATCTCATCAAGATTATGTACAGACCCAACGTTTTGTACAAAATTCGTAAGTTCTACACTAAAAACTACAACACTACGGTTAAATTCGCGATGTCACAATTAGTACCACTCATGTCCATCTTTTTGTCGGAAACATTAGGCCTATCTAACAAGGAATGTCACAGTCACTTTCCACGTTATATTTGACACGCAAATTACTTACATCGTGCATATTTCCATCATAACTACGGCTGTCATCATCAGTGTACATATGAATAGATCTACATGGCGTTCTAAAATAAAAAAGAGCGCATCATCTTGTGAAAAGAAGAGAAATGCAGCAGCTCATCAGCGGAGAGCAGCTAGAAAGTCACGGATAGACCAAGATCCGTCTATAGTCGTTATTCCATGTCCAAACTGTCCAAGGACATTTACAGCTCGAATAGGGCTCATTAGCCATCTACGAACTCATAATCAAGGACATAACTAAAATTGAATTTTCAAAAGTGGATGTAACAAATGGTCATCATCACTTGTGATGGACGAACAACAACACATATGAATAATATCTTTCATTTCCAAAACTAGGTCTAATACTTCGCTAGTTTAAAAAAAATCGTAATAAATCAGTCTTACGTCCGATTGTTTCGATTAAACATAAAACAGGAAGCTAAACCACGGATCTACGCAATAGTCATGGTTTTTAATAGACTCAACGCAAACTAAAAATTTAATATCGTTCACAACGAAACAAGTAAAAATAAGCGAGCGGTGCCAACTGGAAAATTGGTTAAAACTCCGCTAATTAATAAAAAATCATAATAAATCAGTCTTATGTCCAATTGCTTCGATTAAAACATAAAACAGAAAGCTAAACCACAGGTCTACGCAATGGTCATGGTTTCTAATAGACTCGACACACACACAAAATGTTATACCGATCTCAATGACAAAAGTTTAAAAAAGCGACTGTAAGGAGCAAGTAATAACGGTGAGGCACAGCGACTCTAATGGTGATCTTGTTAATAGGAAAGTACCTTTAATTGAGATGATTGTTGGGAAAAAATGATTTAATAGCAGTAAAATGTATTCTGTTTTATAGGTTGGCATGTTTCAAATATATAGTATTCCGCTGAAGACGGATGTGTACGTCGGGCCATTGGCACAAATAAAACAGCAACACAACGCATTTCCATTCTCTGGACTGCATCCTACTGGAAATCTAGTAGTACTGCTACAGGAGAGATCCAGCGGGAGTGTGAGAATGAACGCTGAATGAAGAAGAAATAGATAGTACCATATTTCTGTTAATTATTATATATGTTTTATTTATTTTTAAGAATATTCATATCTTTTTTTTCCTTTCAACTTTTTAGAATCATGGAGCATCTGTGCTAGCAAATCTGAGCAGCAGACACATCTTCCAACACCAGCTCAGCTTAAAACAAGAGGAATGACTTGCTTTGATAGTGAAGCTATTATTTTTAGTTGCTTTCCATTCCTGAAACCTATACACAGTGGGGAGACCTCCTCCAACCAAGAGTGCACAGAAGGCAGCAAAAATGGACATCTACTTTTGAAATTTGCTCAAAGTTTGCCACCTTCAGCTGTGAAAAGTGAAATTATTCAGAATATGCAATCAGATAACGATTATTTATGTCAACGTCGTAGTAAGTCTTCTAGTCTGCGCAGTAGAAAACCATCTGAAACTAAATTTACAAATTCTGTAAAATACACAACTAAAAGAAAGCATATTGGTATTGAATTCAAACAGGAAGCTGCAATTTCTCCAGGGAGAAGTCATATCAAGCAAGAGAAATATTGTTCAGATAATGATTGTAAAATGATACGGCATGTTCCACATTGTCTGTCGAAGCGAAAGAAAGCTCATTTTTGTATTCCAAGCAATAAGAAAATGAAAAATGGAACATTGTCCGATTCAGTAGCTGATGATGGCTATGAATACACAGATGCAGAACTTCGCAGTCACAATCTGTATGACTTTTTAAACAGTTATCCACGCCTGACAGAATATAAAGATTGTTACAGTTGCAGAAGTGTTCGACACCATTCTAGCAATAGCAATACTATAACTAGTTTGACTCTAAACAGAACACAAGAAAGATGTTCAAATGATACTCTAAAGGTCAGCAGCTTTATACCTTTCATAAAACTCAAAAGAAAGAAATCCCTGCAGAATCTTCCGGGACAGATTACTCCAGTTAAGAATATACAGAAAGACTCAGTCCCTGCAGTGAGGCAAAGTTTACGTTTGCATAGAATTTCGAAATTCAAGAACATCAAAGAATTGGCTCCAGGTAAACATCAGCAGAGTGTTAGTTTTGCCGCTGCAAAAGTTTCAGAATGCTCGACAGATTATGTCATGGACAGCATACCGACAGACAGTGAGGTGCAGTACACTGATCCACATAAACTAGATTTAGAAACATCTATCATATTTCCGTATCTTTCTCACAGATTATCATCAGAGGTCAACTCAAATATCTTTTCAAAAATGCTGCATGAGTCGGATCCAAACTTCCAGCACTCTCATCAATCAAAAACTACTGGTAAAAATAACTCTTATAGTACTAATACAAGATCATTAAAACAATCCAGTTCATCTGTGAAAGAGAAAGATAATTTCTCACCATCAAGTCAGATTGTATGCAGTCACAAAGATAGTACGGTTGAATTTAATAAACCACATACATTGAAGAGAGATTATTATGATTACAGATCAGAAGTGAAAGCAAGAAAGGATCTTCATTTTTGTAACACAGATATCTGTACATATGATCTTCATCATCAAAAAGATAATGTTATCACTGAAGAAATATTTCCAGATGTAGATGGTAGCAAGAGGCAAGTTCAAAAACAAAGAATTGCTTTTAAAATGAAAAGAAATTCAGAATTTAAGAAACCAATTAGTGTGGATAATACACATCCAAATTCAAACCTTCATTTTAAATGGGGTAATAATGACAATAAAAGTGAAAATACAAACAGTTCAGACTTACATCTACTCCATAGCAATACAGTCTCCAACACATCCGAAGAATTAATAACTGGTCATGGAAATGAGGCCCGTACTAATAGGAGAAGTAGTGGTTTGAGCAGGAATTTGTTTGAGAAATTTGATTTAAAACAAGTTGTTTCATAAAAACATATTGTAGGTTGTTTAGTTGGCTCAATAGATCAGTTCACCAGTGTACACAAGTAAAGTTGAAAATTATTAGTTATTTGCTTCTAGTTTTTTTTTCCTTATCAGAGTCATAGCATGTAGTTTAATCAAAAAGTGCTCTACTGTGTAATAAGTCGGTGATAATGGTGTCTGGACAACAACAAAAATCTGGGTCATGATATCTCTCCTCCAGTCGACCCAGCTGTAAATTGGCATCAGTTGGGAAAGGTAAACTCAGCAAAGAAGGGAATTGGCTACCCCAGCTAATAATTGCTGTGGCTTATTACATGAACAGTTATCTTCATCCCTGACAGTAGGTTGCTACCATGGGACCTACTTTTACTACTTATTCAATCAATATCAATAAACCCATAACCCTTCAGGGTCGTAGGGGTACCACATTGGATGCTTCAGCACACAGAGTCCTCCAGCGAATTCTATCCTCAGCGATGCGGATGAGTGTGGAAATATCTAGCCCTGTCCATTACTTGATGTTGTCTGTCCATGTCTTTATTTGTCCTCCTCTGCTTCTTCCACCCTCGACAGTTCCCTGCAGTATTGTTTTTGACAAGGAATCGTGCCTGCATACATGTCCGAACCATGCTAGTTTTTGTCGTTTCACTATTGAAAGAAATGGCTCCTGGACACCTGCACACATCTCTACTTTATTTCTTACGTACACATTGGTCTACGTTAGAGTGACTACTTATTATAGTCCCATGAAGTTGTAAAGCCATGTTTAATTCCTATTGTCCCATGAAGTTGTAAAGTCTCATTTTCTACCTATTGTCCAATGGAGTTAGTCTTTTATACTACTTATTGTCCAATAAAGTTATAAAATCTTGTTTACCACAATTGTCTAATGAAATTATAAAGTCTTGTTTACTACCAATTGTCCAATAAAGTTATAAAGTCTTGTTTACTACCTATTGTCCCATGAAGTTGTAAAGTCTTGTTTACTAGCAATTGTCCAATAAAGTTATAAAGTCTTCTTTACTACCTATTGTCCCATGAAGTTGTAACGCCTTGTTTACAGTCTCTATAATTTTTTTCAACATTTTTTACTTGATTTTACTGTCCCCAATCCTCATTTTCTCACGATTATGTCTCAAAGGTATTAGTCGCATCTTATTTGCATATTGATATTTTACTAACCTACAATCCAGATCATACTTATCGTCCAAAAATTTGACGAGCGCCGAATTTGGTCAGCATATATTAAATGATCTCTCTGTGTTGGCTTGCTTAGTTCATCACATTGTCTCTTCTGTGGTACATAGGATGGCTAATCTTCTGTAAGATGACATTTCCATTTCTTGTAGAGATGTTTATATTTGTTTGCTTAGTGTCCACGACTCTCTGCCATATTAGCACTGACAACTATTCTTACTTTCATGGACAGCTACTTTTTGTATATGATGCTTTAGATTTTCAAAAGAGAAGACACAAAAATTTATCAATTCAGCTACATCTATTTGATGCCAACTGCTTTGCTATAAAAAAAACAGCGTATTTGCAAATTCAGCCTTAAAAGCATCTTTTCTCTTACCGGAATCCACAATTGTCACATAATTTTCTATAATTCTGTTTTGCTTGATCTATTTTATTCTCATTTTAAAATAGGACATGTTATTTAAGTTCTAGGAAGCAAATAAAAACAGATGCTTAACAATCTCTTTAGTTTTCCCCAAAATCCTCAAATATTCCACAGAAATGAGATGATGAAATTTTTTTTAAAAAGTAACAATTCACAACTATTGTTTTAATTACCATAACCACTGGAATTTATTTTGGTAATTACTGTTTTTGATCCTTATATATTTGATACAATAAACTGATTATTTTAAAGATACGCAAAATTTAAGTAAAATGAAGAAGAAGACAGACCGGAAATCTTTTCTGTATATACTTGTAGAAATTCATATGCTCATTTTTATTGCATGTCAGTCTGTAGTAATTTGTGCTGCAATTCCTACGGCAAGGTCTTCGCAGAAGCCTGGAAAATTACTAAAACATATCAGCATAAGCTAAAGATATTTGCAAACAACTATCTAAGAATACTAAGTATTAGGTGGCAGGACAAGATATGAAATGAAGAGTTCTGGAGACAATCAGATCAATGTCTGGTGGACATCTAGATAAGTGAGAGAGAAAATGGAGATGGATTGGGTACTTGATTAGAAAACCAGTAGAAGATATAGCTAGAATATCAATGACAGAATTTGCTATTGTCTATCCCCAGGTGAACGATGGTTCATAGTATCCACACTTGCCATTAAGCATAGGGGTGGAAATATCAGCTGTCGTTCATGCCAGATGTGCCGCCTTGGTCACATTAAGTCCATGTTTGTTGTTATCTTGATGTTCTCTGCCACCGCTTTCTTGGTCTACCTTTGGCTTCATGTCTGGATATTATTTTGTTATATGCTCTTATTGGTATTTGGTTTGGCTTCTTTCTCATAAGGTGACTGAACCATTTTACTTGTGGTCTTTCTATATGCTCAATACATGATATTATACCAACTCTTTTCCTAATTTCTTATTTTATCTAGTTTAGTAACCATTGTAGCTTTTCTCAGACACTTCATTTCACATGTAACGATTTTCCTCTGCTACGAGACTGTTAAAGACCATGTTTGACGTTGGTAGCATAGCTTGCAGGAAAATATCAACTGTGAAGACCTATGAACATGTAGAGAAGAGAGACAATGAAGGATTTGGCAGAAATAGGAATCTCATAGAATGAGGCTGAGATTATATCCAAGGACATAGAGACATGGCAAATTCTTGTCCATGACCTATGCATCTGGGGATATGTAAGCATCCCAATGATTTGATTGATTGAAGATCTATACTGCAGTACACAAACACTGGCCAAAGGACTCCAATGTCATTTTTTATGGTCTCTTATTTGTAGATATTTTTAGACTGTTCAATAAAATTGTTTACACTTTGGAAGATTTTCAGTCTAGTCTTATTGATTTTTAAACTGTAAAAAGTTTGTTCAAAGTTTACAGCTTTCAAACAGGAACTCTGAAATTATCATCAATATCATATAGCACTAGACATCTGGTGATCTCATATAGGACTTGACATCTGCTTATTTCATATAGGACTAGACATCTGCTGATTTCATATAGGACTAGACATCTGCTGATCTCATATAGGACTAGACATCTGGTGATCTCATATAGGACTAGACATCTGCTGATTTCATATAGGACTAGACATCTGCTGATTTCATATAGGACTAGACATCTGCTGATCTCATATAGGACTTGACATCTGCTGATTTCATATAGGACTAGACATCTGAATAAATACACTTAGAGTTTACTTGAAATTAATAATATTGTCACATCATTGTTTTACAAAATTAAAACAACTTTTATCATGGTGATCATCCATTGCAGGAACAAGAACCATCTTGTTTATATCTGGGAGATACAACTCAAGTAATTTTGATACAATTAAACTTTAAAAAGTTTGTTCAAAGTTTACAGCTTTCAAAAATTCAATTCCATTGTAAATAGTCTTATTTTTTTCTTTCTGAATGAATGCACTGGTAACTTAATCCCAAGACATCTAGATTACATAAGTATAAACTATGGATTTCACAGAAAGGGTTGTTACCAAAAATAGCCGAGATCTGTACAATATTTCCAAGTCTTTCTCCAGAATATCTACCGGTATGTGTCCTGATTTCACACAGGCCATTCATTTTTTGATTTTGTGACTGATCATAGTCGGTTTGCATAGGTGTACTGTGTGTAATAAAAAGCATGGAAAAGGTAGAATAAGCAAATATAAGTGACACTGAATGAGATCAGCTCATATGACATTTATGGAGAAGGGCTTGTAAAGACTCATCCATTTTTCAGCTATACTCATAAAAAATGTTTCAAAGATGGAACATTCTTGCTCAACAGTCCTACTGCTGAGTAGTTATGCACAGAATGTAGTTATGAGAGTAGTTATGCACAGAATGAGCCTTATCTGCAAATCACAGCTGACAAAGAACACCTGCTAAGTGCCATAATAACCACCTGGTTAGAGTGACAAAATATGTATGTAATAACAGAAATTTGCTATATACAGTACACACAATATCAAATAAATATAATTCACGATTTTTAAAAAGTTTTGTTAAATATTGATATTTGTTATAAACAGATGTGCTATAGAGGGAGGGATTCCACTGTACATGGAATGGAACCATGTAAAACTTATAATATGCAGTGTATTATAAGGAGAAAAAAATATAAATAATATAAGCAGTGACAACTATGTTATGGTCAACGAGCTTTTATCAAGAACAAAACGAGGATTAAAAATTGAATAAACTAGAACTTTTTCACCAAGCTTTTATTGTTAGTTGAAGAATCATTTCTGTTGTATTGTGTTGCCTGATAAAGACCCTTTGGCCGAAACATAGAAGTCTTTTTTAATATTATTTATATTTATTATATACCTTTTTCTTGTTACTTATTACTACTTATCCTTATTCATATTACTAACCGTTGTTACTGTGAGGATCGCCTTTTTGGTCAGGTACTCCTTATTATTTTTTTATGTTATTAGATACGAAAACTTGCTATTTCTATCATCAACACAATATATGACACTATTCATTGCCTATAGTTAGCATGTACCATCCACACAGTTAAAAATATATTTAAATCTGTGAAAAAAGGGATTTGACTGAACACATGGGTCATGGGAAACACTGGGAGAGAATTCTACAAATATATGACCAACCCAAATCCCAAAGACATTAACCTCCTGGGAAGGAAAGATCAGAAAAGTACCATCTTCCAACTTTGCACACATGTACAGCTATATGAAACACACTATGTGAAACAAATCTGGCTCCATGCTCGACTGAGCTTGTTAGACAGTCATAAAGTAGGTTTTATCATTCTGAGACTGTCTCAAAAAGTATACAGGTCTTGTCTAACCACCTAAATGTAAAGTCTGATATTCGGCGAATTTACACGTATGAGGCTACGATAGTTTATCGGCCCACCGGGTAATGTAGGCGAACTCCAGCAATGCGGTGTGGACTGCATCGGGCATGGTGAGACACGTAGAAAACCATGGTCATCCACTGCATTGTACTTCACTTCCAGTTGTCTCGATTTGTCTTGCCACTGGTTTCAAATGAGGTCCAACAAGAGAGTGAGATCGACACTTTGCACAACTCCTCACTTTAATCAAAATCCCCAGTGCAAGTCATTTTCACATTCACCGTGGTCATTCCATGTCTGAACTGTCCAAGAACATTTACAGCTCGAATAGGGCTCATTAGCCATCTACGAACTATTATGCATGGTCATAATTATAACTGAATTTTCAAAAGAGGATGTAAAAAAATGGTTATCATCACTTGGTATGGAGAAGGGCTTGTAAAGACTCATCCATTTTTCAGCTATACTCATAAAAAATGAACACAAAAAAAAACACACACATATAGAACAAAACAGCAGCTCGCAAATGCATGTATATAGGTCCTATCACATAATATCCAAGGGTATAAGGCCATGGATTAGCAACTGATCAACCAACCAGTGCCTATGTACATGAGACCCTGGTAAAACAATTCATCCATATCCTGTCAAGCTTATTGGGTACTACATTGGATTCATTAAAAATAGTCCTCCAGTGAGATCTGTCTTCAATGATGCGGATGATTCTGTTAAAAATCTTCACCTGTCCAGCCAATGATATTGTCTGCCCATGATTTTCTTTTGTACTCTCTGCTTCTTTCATCCTCATCTGTACCTTGAAGGATGATTTTTGACAGGGAACCATGTCAGCATGTCCAACTCATGCAAGTTTTCATTGTTTTACTATTGAAAGTTGTGCTTCTTCTAAACCTGCAAGATTCTCTACTTCATTTCTTACTTTACGTTTATCTTTTGTTCTCTTTACCAGTGCTCCTCAACATTTGTGAAACGGTGGCCCAGGAAATATAATTTCTTACAAGACCAGGTCCCAATAAATAAAATTTGTTATAAGACCATGGCCCAATAAATAAAATTTGTTATAAGACCATGGCCCAGTAAATAAAATTTGTTATAAGACCAGGTCCCAGTAGATACAATTTGTTATAAGACCATGGCCCAGTAAATACAATTTGTGATAAGACCAGGTTCCAGTAAATAAAATTTGTTATAAGACCAGGTCCCAGTAAATAAAATTTGTTATAAGACCATGGGCCAGTAAATAAAATTTGTGATAAGACCAGGTTCCAGTAAATAAAATTTGTTATAAGACCAGGTCCCAGTAAATAAAATTTGTTATAAGACCATGGGCCAGTAAATAAAATTTGTTATAAGACCAGGTCCCAGTGAATAAAACTTTTTATAAGACCATGGGTCAGTAAATACAATTTGTTATAAGACCAGGGCCTAGTAAATAAAATTTGTTATAAGACCATGGCCCAGTAAATATAATTTGTTATAAGACCATGGCCCAGTAAATAAAAAATTTTATAAGACCATGGCCCAGTAAATAAAATTTGTTATAAGACCAGGGCCAGTAAATAAAATTTGTTATAAGAACCAGGGCCTAGTAATCATAATTTATTATACGACTGGGGTCGGTAAATATAATTTTCTCTCACTCCAACTATGCAGCATAATATTAAAACTATATAAATGCGCAGAATAAAAAATTATGGAGTTTCATAAATCTCAAAAACTGACCAAACCATTTCCACTGAATAAACTGTTTTTTTTATTAACTCATCTCCATGTAGTCGAGACAAAGAAACAACACACATTGCACAGATATATACATTTCTCAAGGACTGAACCAACCTTTGTGTCTCTTCATGTGTTATTCATGTCTATAAGAAGGCATAATGGTATCTACTTGTGTTAAATGTGTGTGGTCCTAGAGGAACTTAATACCTGTGCAATGTGTGTGTGTTTGCGTATCGATTTACTGGTCCATATTTGTAGTAACGTAGGAATTTACATGTTGGAATTCTTGACTAAATCTAATTTTTTAAGTGTGTGGATTGGTTGAATTTAGAAAACGAGCTGACTCAAGTTACATTGGTGTTATATGAACAGACCTAGTTCAAATCCCACCTGCTGCAAGAATATTAGCAAGATGTAGTCTCTAGAATGGAATCTGTTGTCATGGTTTACATTATATTTATTATAATATATACCTTTTCTTGTTATATATTACTACTTATCCTTATTAATGCTTGATTTAAATGTTTGGTCCAGCACCAGCATGATTTTAGGGTCACTACTGTATATTGGTTTATAGTTATGAAAAATATGCTTTTATTTGTAAATATGTAGTCACCCCCAATGTGTTTATGGGAATTGAAAGGGGGAGGGGCAAAGAATAGCATCATTGTTACTTGCCATGCATGCAATTAAAACCGACCAAAGACGACAGGTTTCAACAATTTAAAGATATCGCTAAAACTGCGAATGAAAAAAAAATGGGAAGACTTTTGTCATGAGTTTGCAAAAGAAAAGTCACTAAAATTTCTGGCACCTGCATAAATCAATGAACGACACAAGGAAGCATATAACAAGCCCCAATATTCAAAGCACAGACTTAGTATGGAAGAAGACAGATGAGAATAAGGGTGCAGCACTGCTGGCTCATTACAAGGCACAAATTAGTCAGAGAAATTTAAGGAATTACAATGAAATCAGTCACAGACATGTGCAATAAGCAAGTGATGGAAAGCGATAATGTAATTACTCTTGAAGATATTACAGCAGCACTGAAAAGATCAAGAATCTCTGCTCCAGGACCTGATGGCATTAGGTACAATGATCTCAGAGGCAAGTCAGAAGAGGGCCTTAAGGAGCTTGTATTGTTGTTCAACAACAGCCTAGCGAACGGCACAATAGAAGAAGACTAGTTGCATAGTTACTTGATCCCACTACCCAAGCCTGGCAAGAGTCGTACAGGGTTTCAGACTCATAACCATGCAGAATATGATCAGCAAGTTATTAGAAAAGATTGTTGTGTGGAAATTATCCCTACATCTAGAAAAGAATAACAGACTACCATCAACATTGGGAGGCTATCGTCCAGGTAAACAGACTTGGCACAACACGTTCAGCTGTCAGATTGCAGGACAAGGGAGAACCATGTCTTACGCTGATGACATCTTGGTATATAGGCAAGGCAGAGATAGAAAAACGATCACCAGGAATTTGCAGAGGGAGCTTGATTGTATAGGAGAATGGTGCAGTAATTCTGGGGCTTTTGTTAATCCATCAAAAGCATCGATAACATGGTTTTTCCCTAAAAAAAATTTACATAGTAAACACATCCACACCATCAGTTACTTTGAGAGAGGATGTCCTCGAGAGAACTAGCACAATGAAGTACTTAGTGGTTATGTTGGACCGAAGTCTGAGTTTCAAAGATCATGTTGACCACATCATTGTAAAGGCTTTTAAAGGTCTTGCAGCGATGAAAGTTATGGCTGCTGCTCAATGTGAACAGAGGCTGCTATTTCTGCTGTATCAAGGATTGTGGTGGCCGTGGTAGAGTATGCACTGGCAATTCTGACACTGAGTCAGACTCAAACAGAAAGATTGGATAAAATCCAGAATTAGGCAATGTAAATCATTTTGGGGTGTACGAGAGATACGTCGGCACGGGCTATTCGATACCTACTTGTTTGCCAAACTGCAGAGCAAAGAATACAAATGTGCAGGGCACAGGACTACCTACAAAACACAGCTGATAAAGAGCACCCTCTACACCCAGAAATTATCAAAGTGAAAGGCAGTCGACTTAAGAAAAGAAAGTTTTGGGTGAGGCGCATAGAGGACGTTATACAGAGCATGTGCAGATTGAAGGATGTACTACTGGTGCCGAATGGAGTCTGGTGCCCTCAATAGAGGGTGCAGGGAATGGTGTCCAACAGTGGTTGAGTCGGAGGTGCTCGCTCTGATCTGTGAGAATTCCAGATGATATGATTATATACACAAATGGGTCAGTTGAGAGACACATCAGGAGAACCTGGGCCTTCACGGCTCACAGGTGGGGGGAGACCATCAGAGAGGAAAGTGGTGCATTCGCTCAGGCGACAAGCAGCATGACAATGGAGATTTTGGCAGTAACCAAAGCTTTGAAATGGGTCTGCTCACAGACTGTCTGCAAGCATGCCTGTATACTCAGTGACTCCATGAACATGATTGTGAAAGTTCAGGCAGAGTATGTTTGGGAACAGCGTCTAGATGCAGTAAATAATTCCTGTGTGCATAGAGTGACTTTTATTTTTGTGCCGGGAGATGCGGGAGTACGGGGTAATGAGAGAGCGGATAGGTTGGCCACCCACACTGCTACTACAGCTGTTGATGGATCAGGCAGACATTTTGGATTAAATTACTGTACAAGTGACAATGACTCTTGTTCCATGACTAGAATAAGGGAGCTTGGTTTGAGATGTGTCGTTAGAAAGGAGCGGTTTCATGGGCGAGAAAGAATGATGGTCAATCAACGATGTACTGGGACCGTCAGTCAATGTGTAATGGGCGGATACACTCAAGGAGCGATATGAGCACCTATGGACTTGTCCAGAGTGCAATGACGATGATCCAACGACTAACTACCTATTGCATGTAAAAGACAACTAAGAAGGTTCTGGTGGTAGAGTTGTCTGTCCCTTCCTGCAGAGGGTCAAAGTGATCCAGAAGCAATATTATGCCAGATGTATTAGGCCAAAGGCACAAATATCGCAGCCAAGCTGTAAACTGACACATAGCATTCAGACTTCATCTTGCTAATCTGCAGGAGTTTGAGATCGAACGCAGAAGAAATATTTTGTTTAGTTGCGTCAATGTTTCTACTTCCTTAGTCATTCTGCTGTTCCAGTGTGAATAGTGATTTTCTGTACTGATGAATGTTCACTCTTGGTATCTCCATAGCAGTTTCAACAGATGGTGAAGGGTATGTATGCTGATAATTTCTTAGTCCCTTGATTGTATATCTTCTTCATCCTACCATTTATAATTAACAATAAATTAAAGATGCTATGATTTATATTTTATAGTCAATTTGAACATTGACAATAAGAATTTAAGAATCATCAAGAACATGTACTGGCTACAAACAGCAGCAATAAGAGTAGGAAATAAATTTAGCCCTTTTCAACATATAAAACAAGGAATCAGACAGGGATGTGTGCTTTCACCAGGTCTGTTCTCTTTATACAGTGAAAACATATTGCGTGCAATAATAGATATCCCAGGAATATCAGTGGGAAGACATACCGGTAACATAAATAATTTGAGATATGCGGATGACACTGTTCTGATTCCAAAAAGTGAGGATGACCTTCAAGATTTAATTAATATAGTAGTCACAGAAAGTAAAGAGAAAGGCCTCTTCCTAAATATCAAGAAAACAGAAGTAATGGTTATGTCAAAGAAACAAAATACCACACCTTGCAAGATCAAAGTGAATGACATAGTATTAAAACAGGTCCACCAATTCAAATATTTAGGTACAACGATTTCAGCAGATGGAAGAAGTTCAACAGAAATAAGAAGCAGAATAGGACAGGCAAAAACAACATTCAGAAAAATGAAAAATATACTGTGTAATATGACCTTGTCATTAGTGGTGAGAGAGTTCTGCAGTGCTATATAACTCCTATAATAACTTATGGATGCGAGTCTTGGACAATAAACAAACTGGAAAGTGGGAAATTAGAGGCAATAGAGATGTGGTTCTATAGAAGAATGCTGTTGATAAACTACTCAGAGACGAACAAGCATTCTTTAGATCAGCTCGCTTCTGCACAGACAACATATTTTCTTTTCGCATCATCATTGAAGAATCACTCGAATTTCAATCCCCACTCATAATAAACTTTGTTGACTGTGAAAAAGGATTTGATAGTCTCCATAGGCATACGTTATGGAATATTCTACAACAATACAATTTTCCTACTAAAATAATGATTGTTATAAAGGCATTTTACACCAACTGACATTGTGTTCAAACAAACACTGAGAAGTCAGAATGGTTCCAAGTTGTTACAGGCATTAAACAGGGATGCATCAAGTCCCCATTACTTTTTGGTTTGCTATTGATTGGGTCATGAGAAAGAGCACTGAAAATGAGCTGACAGGAATAAAATGGATTAATAATACCTTTCTCGAAGATCTTGACTACACAGATTACCTGGCCCTTTTGAGCGCAAACCACACAGATGCTTAATCTAAGCATGACAATCTCCCACACTACTCAAATCAGGCCTGAAAATCAACACATCAGAAACGAATATATACGAGATTTTACAAGATCCAACAACAACATAAAAATTCAAAATGTTCCATTATTAAAAGTTAACAATTTTACAAATTTAGGCACCAATCTAGCACTGGATGGAGACTCAACAAAAGAAATTTTACACCGTATTGCCCTTGCAGCGGATGCTTTCAATAAACTATGCAACATCTGGATGTCAAACACACTAAGAAACACCACAAAACTCAGATTGTTTAGCTCCAACATCATCCCTATTCTATCATATGGATGTGAAAGTTGGAAAGCCATAGATAAGAGACTAGACACCTTTGAAAACAAATGCCTACGTACCATTCTGAACATAAAGTGGAGTAACTTTAAATCTAACACTACTATAAGAGAGGAAAGCAAACAAATCTATATATCTTCCTTCATTAGACAAAGGCATTGGACTTACACCGGCCATGTTCTCAGAATGAACAGACTAAGAATTCCCCATCAGTCACTATATTGGGTGCCATCCAGCGTAAGAAGACGAGGGAGACCTAGAGAAACTCTACGAAGAACCATTAATAGAGAAGGCATGTCAATGAACCTAAACAACACACAAGAATTGAAAGACCCGGCAACACACAGACAGAAATGGAAAGCTATGGTTTCTGCCCCATGTGCTGTTATGGCCCTGGAGGGACATAACATAACATGATTTATTTACTGCTGTTATTCTCTAAATGTTTGTTCATAGCAAATGCTATTCAGAATGTAGCAATCAACCAAGCATTGCTTCACAATGGGGATTTTATAGGCAATATATATGCTGGGTTTACAACCACTGTCTCAGATATAAATTGATGGTATCTTGGCCATTCAAGTTGAGCTTTCTACCTATCAGACAGAACATGACTGTCTTGAATGTTGATATCCAAACATAATATACCGATACACACAAAGCAAAAGAACTAGGTTAGAAATTATGAAATATCCTTTAATCTGAAATCACACATAAACCCTAAAATAAACAAGGCAAGAAATTATTTTTTAAAAAGGGATTCCTAAGTAACAGATTGGTCCCATGTCCCAACCAATTAAATGTTTATGTAATAACAAAAAATTTGTTATATACAATTCAAGAATAAATAAATTAGGGTTATCTAACGTGATATATATGGAATTTTGTCATAAATGTATGCATTATCCACAATGTAAACAATGGATGAATATCTAGCTCAAAAGAAAGAGTGCTATATGCAGACATGACCCAACCAAATCCACACGACCGCATAAATAGGCTAGACCGCAAAGATAAAACCACAATATGTAGGCTGTGAACAAAATAACACCTACAAAGAATTACAGCAGTCCATACACCACACTGCAACAGACAAGAGAAGGAAACAGCACCTTATTGAATGCCCTACACTCACTAAAAGACCTATAAAAACAACTGTTACCACTAAACCCCACCATCACTAACACCCTTTATACAGACACAACACAGCTGAAGAAGATATGCACCTATCACCATCTGGCACAGGGAGAAAGAGTGAAAACTCACAACCCTGGGGATCAGAGTAGGACTGAGTGGTTTTATGTAGAAACAGGAGTAAAACAAGACTGTATTATGTCACCATTACTCTTTAGCTTGAGTATAGACTGGGTTATGTAAATTATGCCAGAAATGAACATTTTGGTATAAAATTGACAGGCGCAGTATAAAACTATTAGTGATCTAGATTTTACACATGACTTTACATGCTGTTATTAAGTCCAACACCTGATAATGCACAAGATATGCTAAATAAACTTTGTCATCTTTCAAAACAAGTCAGCCTTCAGATCAACACTTCCAAGACTAAGTTAATCAATTTTACTAACTAGAACCTTAAAATCATCCTGGATGGAGAAATAATGCAGACAGTAGATACATTTTTTAATTTATGCAGCAAAATGACAAGATGGAGATAAACAAGAGATCTTGACAAGAATTGTGTTAGCACCAAGTGTGTTCCACCACCTCACAAACAATCTGGAAATAAAAAACAAAACCAAACTGCCAAAAAAGTAAACATACCAAACTATGACTAACTCCAATGTGATATCCATGTTGACATATGGTTGTGAAAGTTGGAAAATTACAAAGGCACTGGAGAGAAATTGAACTCATTTGAAAATGTCTTAGAAGACTCTTAAATATTGGTTGGGAAGAATTCAAGTCAAACATGCAAGTAAGAGAAGACACCAAACAGCAATATGTTTCTACAAGAAAAATAAAAAAGGACGTATATCGGACATGTACTAAGAATAAATTAAAACAGACTGTCACTACAAGCATTAAAATGGGTACCAGATGAAGGAACATAGATATGTATTATACTGTATATGCTAGGGTTAATCACACTATCACAGACCAAGATAATATTTATTTTAAAATAAGGTGGTGGGGAGTTTCTAATTTAACTCCTTCGATGCTGAGAGCTACTGGTACCTCACGAAAATGATAAATAATTGTTGCTTCGACACGTTGGTACGTCTGAAGGTCATGAAAAGTCACATTCTGTTTTATCTATAAGACATTTCACAAAAGTCGGAAATACAAAGCTTTACAACTATGCTTGGGGTGGACGGAACACGTCGGGTCTGGATACCCTGCTTACAGGGCAAGGATTTCTGTGATGCAAACCACACAGTCTTTCATATCCAGGTGCAGCTGATAGCCGCGGAAGCTACTATTCAGATGAAGTAAGCTTCTAGCATAAAAGTCTCTCATGCACAAACGTGCTCATAGCAACACCTTCATGAGGTACCATTGTTTCAAAAAAAAGCTTGCTATGGAACGACAGAGTACTTGATGGTATAACCAAGTCTCTCTTTTCTTGTCTACCACACTTTCTTGTCTAATCTTAATGACCACCGGCCCTGCCTAATGTTCCAGCTGCTGCGAGAGTGTCTTGCAAACTGACATTTGCACACACAGTCAGAACATGTCCTAATCTTGAGGTATTAGAAGCAGTGAAGAAAACCAATGAGGGAATCGTGAAGGCATAGGATGCAGGATGTTGACACTACCACAGCAAATATTTGGCAACAGAATGATGGATCAAGGCCTGCTCTCAAGTGCTTGTGACTAACGGGGAATGCATCTCTGTAAACTCCACCTGAATTCCCAATTGCATAGATTTTCCATGGAGACTTCATGAGGGCAATTGACCATACAACTAGTTTCAGATAGAGGAAGACATTTGGATGTCATTTTTTCGGATGGAGATGTCTGCAGCAAACAACCAAACCTACAATACCATAGGGCCTACAACAACTATGCTGTATACAGAGTTAATGACAAATGCTCTGCATATTTGGTTTCAGCGAATAAAAATCTGGATATTTGACATTTGCAGATGTTATTTTTTTTCCCCGCAAATCTTTAATGAAATTGTAAAAACACAGTTGGGTACACAGCCTATCAAAGTTACTATCCACGGTATACAAGAGGATGGTTAGTGATAAACTAAACAGAAGTTGAGATAATTAAATGATATTTGTTCTAGCCTAGATCTACACTACAGTTGTGCCAAAATTGGCACTTTAGCCCTAATGAAACATTATAGCTAACCTAATAAATTCAATTTGGGGTTCAAATAAAATAAAAATGGTATAGGGACCTTTAAATCTGCTAGGTCGGTGATGAGTGTTCCTTTCTAGTTGTTAGAAATGAAAATATTTTGACACAGACAATTATGTTTGACATGACACAAATCTCATTAAGTCATGTCATGAAGTGTCAAAGTTAAAAAAAATGTACTAACATTTCACATATTGTATTTAAAAAACTTATAAAGTCATTCTAGATTAGTATTTCATTCAAGATTCAAAAAGCAAAGAAAACAGACAAAGGTCTCACAAGCAGCATCAGATGAAGAAACAGAGACAAATAAAATATGTCAAGAGAGAGTAAAAACATAAAAACAAAAAAGTAATATGTACTGGAATACCTCTACAGTGCATTCATTCATAACAAATTCCCCTTATTTAACAACAATTTTAAAAATTCTTCAATTATATTTTATTCTTTATTGTTTGTTCCCTATATGGGGAATTTAATAGACAATCTCATTTTTACTAAATAGACAATATATGGTGGGTGTTTGTGGCTATGTCATTAGCTATACCTACAGCTGGGAAAAGGTCAAGCATGCTTGACGTGTGGTTATCTTTCTGGTTGGTGTCCCGTGTACATAACAGGAACCAGTTCTCTCATACAGCAGGCCTACTAGCAATATGGCTACAGATATTCAGTGGAAGTGGTTAAAAACAATGAATGTAATAATTAACTACTGAAGTAGGATGTGTCAGGCCATTGGCACTCATAAAACAATGACGCAAAGCATTTCCATTCTCTTGGCTACATCCTGCTAAAAATCTAGATGTACCATTGTCCTGCTACAAGAGAGATCCAGTGGGAGTTTGAGAACACTTTTTTTTTAAAAAGACGTTAATTTTCATATCAAGTTAGTCGTCAAATCATCACTGCACTCTGGCACATTCATATGTGATTCAATCTCCACCTCCAGATGTGATTCAATTCAGTCTCAGTTCTTTGTTGGTTGACATTCTTCTAAGCCCACAATAGCGCTACTTTCTGACACAGTGGCACATTTCAAGCTCAGTTCCTGCATTCTGGACATGGAAAAGGATTCATGACCCACAATATTATTTGCCCATGTTGTTTCTCACAAGAAGTTCAAAATAGCTGCATGATTCATAGAGCCATCGCCAGACACAGTAGCAATGCAAGCCAGCCAATTCGCTCTTTTGTTGCCTTGAACACCCACATGACCAGGCATGAAGTTGAATGTGACACCTTCCAACTTCGACCTCTCAAGCTACTGTTCTCAAATGCAACCCATTTGTATTTTTCTGGTCATGCTCATTGAGTCATTAAGGATAGACATGAGTTGCCATCCAGTTCAAAGTCTTGGCCACTGCCATAATTTTCAGTCATGCTGCTTGTAGTCCATGACTAAGTGCCACTCTCCTCTATGATGGTCTTCCTTACAGACTGAGCTGTGAAGGCCCAGGCACTTAGAACATGTCTGAGAACCAAATCATGTGAATATAATCCTGTAACTTTGCCTTGGTATTCTCACTGATCAATGCCTGCACTTCAAACTCCACTGCAGTCATATCAAGTAATCTCATTATCCAAGACTGTGAGATGTAATTGTTTTAATCTTGCATTGCAACAATTTTGACTGTGAGATAGCAATCTGAGACAATTGTCTCTGTGCATTCAATTCACATTTCATTGCAATCTTGAGTTTGATCCCTAACACGGTGGACATATTTCACACAGGAATTTTGAATTAACCTGTTTCTGGTATGCGCTGCACAGAGGTGCTCTTAAGATATTGGTTAATGATTAATGCTGGAACTAACATGAAGAAATTTGCATCCGTCTCTCATTTCTGACCAATTCTTCACGGATGTTCAGACTTCACTAATTTCTAATCCACTCTCTCACTGCATGTTTACAACCTTCATCTCTCATTTAATTTCTAATCATTCTCACTGCATGTTTATGTCTTCCCCTCATCTTACTTTTTTCTCAAATTGACTTCTCGGCATGTAATTTTTCCAGTACTTCCATGATAATTATGTTTACTACAAAATTCTTAAAAGAATTAAACATTATTCCTAAAAATAATTCTGTATTCATTTTTGTGCATACTTAAATCACAAATTTACAGTTGTAATTTTTCTGTATGCAGACTTAGTTGTGTAGTTTTCAGTAACAATTCTATGTCCACTCGCCTATCATATTCATCTGAGATTGAGCAATCAGGCTCTAGTGAAAGAGAATTCTCTGCTACACCTAATGTCATGTGATAAGCATCAATGTGCCAAATATCAACAGTAAGTATTGCAGATTTTGTATTAGGATCCTTAACAGCAAATGCTAGTCGAACACATGGTTTCACATTCTGATTTTGATATTGTGGATCACATGACTGTATAAATCGTTGGTTGAAGTCAAATATTTTAATTTCCTGAAGACGCTCCATTTTCTGAAACTGTGTTTCTTCTGGGATGCAATAATGTGGTACAGCTTTACAGTATCTGGTTGCGTAGATATCCCGATTTCTAAAATCAATTATAACACCTCTTCTTAAATTTTCCAACACTTTTTTTGTATTTCGGGCTGCTTTTTCCATTTCAGGAAGTTTCTCAACCTCTGGAAGTTCAACCATGTCAATATCATTTGGGCCATACTTTACGGGATCTGAGCATTGCAAAATACTCTCCCTAGCATTATCATCTGGCACAAAACAGATTCGAAATTTGCCCCTGACAATCTGTGATTTCACTTGTCGGTTGACACAGTAGTAGACTACAACAACTAGAGTTGAATTAGGAGCAGATTTAAGAATACTATTAAGATTACAATAATTATTAAAGTTAATGTCACATGGTGCTGGAACAGTTTTTAACAGCGGCACTGGATTTTCAGGAATATCATAATTCATATAAGCAAATGGTGGGACATTTGATAAATCTTGTGTACAATTTCTGAGAACTCTTTTCTCTGTAAAATTAGTTGGTTTTCCTTGACACTCTATAATATTACTATTCAGAGAAGATGTATATGTATTATTCAATGGAAAATTATTCTCGTTATTTTCTACACAGTTTGGAATATTGCTGGTAAAATTTTGGAAATTGGATACATCATTCCATATAACTGCTTGACTCTGAGCATTTGAAAAATCCAGATCAGCTGGCATATTGGCTAAAACAGGAGTTGGAAATACAGTTGAAGTTGTGTTCATATGATTGTCTTTGCTGCCATTGAAATTAAGAAAAGTAGTGTTTTCTGAATCATTGCACTGGTTTAATGGACTTCGACTTCTATAAAATAAATCTATATTATGTGATGTGTCAAAATCTGATATGTCAAAACTGAACTTTGAATTTACATGATGAGATTCAATTTTGAAATTTGTCAACGGGGTGAACTCAGCCAAATGTGAAATTTCAGAATACTTATTTGAAAAATCTGTATTTTTTTTAACAGTATTTAATTGGCAACTATCTTTTGAGGTGTTGTTATAGACTTGGTAATTTTTTTGGCCATTACCAGCATATAAAGCATCAGATTCGCTACTGAGTTTCAGAGGGACCTGTTGATTAGATGAGCTACTGCTAGCCTGTAAGTCATATCCAACAACAGAATTGTTAGACGGAATTGTTTTAGAAATTCCATATTGATTTCCTACAGTGCTGTATCTTTGAAATTCACATGAACTACTACATTCACTTCTGATGGCATCTCCAGGCTCCTTGTCTAAAAACTGGTATACTTTGTATGGCGAATCTCCATCTCGGACACTCTTATCTTCCAAATACTTAACATGTTTTTTAAGACTTCTGAGGGCATTACGAATCCGTTCCTTCCAAAGTTTAAGTTCATCTTTTTTTGGTTTATTGATACTATTGTAATCATACAGACTTTTAGCAAACTCTTGGAGCATGATGGCATCAGGATCACCCAGTCTGGTTTGTTTATGAACTTTCCATGGCATTTGCCAGATTTTCTGTTCTTTATCAACCCACTTGAGCTGTGGAATGCTGTTTTCATTCAGCAATTTTTTCACCAATGGTAAGAAGCGCTGTCGAGAGATTGGTTCTCCTTTACCCTGGAAAAAGAGTGAATTCAAATAAATATATTAAAATATTAATAAAATAAAAACAGTATTTGATCTTAAAATAAAATATGACTCCATAAATGTGTATACAAGGACGGGTTTCTATGATGCAAAGTTGTATGTCATGCTTAGTGGCATTAATACACACATGAGAATCAGCTACAACTGGTGGCAGTGCCCTGATCTGGGAAGAAGCTATGAGACTTTGTGAATGGGCTTGGTGGCAAAGAAGCTATTTGTTACACACAGGTGGTGAAGAATGTGAGTAACCTCTGCCCGTTTTCATTTATGCTTCCAGTACCGTGATGTGATGACCCAAGCAGGTCAGACATGCATGTTGGTCTGTACCCACTCTGGCGTTTAGATAGCCCAGTATAAACAATTGTTCATTTGCTGGAGTTGAGTCCTTGATGTTCTACAGTGAGACATAACATTTTCTTTTGTCTTCTGCATTGGCGGCATGAATCTGTGCATATGCACTAATGATAATGATAGGACTTGTGTTTTGCACTCAGTTGTAGTGATATTATGTGCTCTGACACTGCTGCTGGTGTAGTGATGATAAAGTTTATAAGACATTTTTTATGGCAAAATCAACTTCATACAGTCTAGGCTGATCTTCTTTAGTCCCTGCCATAAAAAAGTGTACGGTAGTTTTTTTTGTAACTTATTCTTTGGTCAGGAAGACGAGTTCCTGCAAGAAAATGATGTTGATGTTCAGTCTTATGAGTTCTCTATCAATGTTTTTCTAATGTCAGTTATTGCTCTGATGTCAAATCCAGTGTACATGGTTCTAACATTCCATGTGCCAAATCTGAGAGGCTGCTGTTTGTTTCTGCTTCTCCCTTGAAGCATTTTGGTAAGCCCGGGCAGCTTATATGGATAAAGTGTCTTGCCCATTTTGCACTAACCTTTTCTCGGTTCCGTTGATAAAGTCCAAGGGAAAGCTGATACGCTTAAGAGTCAAGCAGAACTGCAAGAGATGCCAGAGGATGTTCGAATGCGACCAATGCCTTAGGGTCCCCTCACCCTTCTAGAATTTTAAATAGAAGTTTACTCCCCTTAGCCTGGGGCACTCCCACGCTAACCCACTAGGCAGTGGAGGTTTTGTCAGGGTTATCTCACTTAGTCTAAAATACTCCGATACTAACCCACTTAGACTTGTGGGTTTGATGGATGCTTATAAAGGTGCCGAGCCATCTGCTCAGGGACACTGAGCATATTTCAGTGAACATAGTTGTAAAAGAAATTTTAATTATGACCCATACAGCAAAGCAACAAACAGAAGTTACAACACTCCAAGCAAACCTATTCAGTCCGCTAAAACAAAAAAATGTTAAACAGTAGGAAACCACTCAATATTATGTATTCAATATTAAGTGTTAATGGATACACATACTATTGTAAACATCTTTTATAAGTCAATGTGAGCACACATAAACAAAACTTGTAAATATGTCCATGATAAGACACAAAAATATCAAATAAATATGGAAACATTCACAAAAACCCATAAATCACAACACTAGCTGGTTAATATTCACAAAAGTTTCAGGAGCCCAAGGCTGTTATGTCTATCCACCATGTTGTTTTTAACTTTCACTTTTTGATAAATCAAGTCGGCCTAAAGGATATGAACTAGATATAATAAACATAAAAAAAGAAAACCATGATAGTCAGCAAAAATGTCGAAGAACTGGAGCTAAACATATAAATATATGGAGATACTACAATAAGTAGATCATTAATAAGTTTTCAGACACATAGGCCTAATCACAAATTATGGTGTGAAACAGAAGTCAAAATGAGAATAAAAATGGCTAAAAGTATTTTCCAATGACAAGGAAAATTTTGATATCTAAATAAATTACAAACTATAAAATGCCTGTGGATTCGTGAGGAGGGAACAAGAGGTAGGCAGAGATACATGAGGGAGAGAAATATCCTGAGATGGATAGATTACAGTCTAGCAGAGTGCACCACCATAGTAAAGAGACATGGGATTTTTGAGGTCTGTTGCTGTCAACCTTTGCTGCGGAGACAGCATTTTATGATGACCCCACGTTTAATTTGAATTTTTTTTAGGTAGGCCTATATTTAAAAGTTTATTAAGCTCCACCCCCCAATATGCCTATTTCATATCTAGTACTGTTGATAGGGAGACAAACACACATATACATGTATGTATGTATGTATGCACGTTCATTATTAAGTGCATAAATAAATTAAATGTGGGTTACATTAATAGGGCTTTTGCATGCAAAACCTAAAATGTACATATTGTAGAAAACACTACCACAACTAGGTCAATGTGGCAAGATTATCTGAACTCTAACCTTCAATATTTGGGTACAATACAAGAATCAGTGGACAGGTTTCTACGGAACAAATAATTAACATAATTAAACGAAACGAAATTCCGATAAAGATACATATACCAACGCATCCAATATTTTACACGTTGCGCGATGAGACCCCCCCCCCCCGACCCTCTCGACATGCGTGCTGCACACTGAGTGGGAGGTGGATGGCCAGTTCAATGCACACAAATAGCTAAATCGGTATTTTAAGTTACGACTTTTTAAGTTTCCGAGATAGTGCACTAGCATATGAAATTTAAAAGTTAATATGTTGTCATGTGATTTGTCCACTGATTCTTGTATTGTACCGATATTTGTTATGGTTGTACATCTTTATATAACCCAAATGGACACTGGGTCCATGGTTGAAAGAGTGAGTATCTCAATGCAAAGAGAATTGCTATTTTGTGAACAACAAATTTACTGCAGATACAATTGCTATCCTCACAACCATCATTATTATTGCTATTTACAACACCAACAATTTTTCTTCCTATGCTTGGAAAATTCTTAGCCAGGATTTATAAATACTCCTCAGAACAGGATACAACCTACTTTGCAGCCTAGGCTATATAAAATTCAAGATAGGCAACACAGTGATATGTAGGCCTACATGTTGGTGTGTACCTCAGACAGTAAGGCACACACTTAATATCTCGAATATGAAATAATTAGGCCAACACATGTCTATTTAAACAACACTGGAAAACAACTTTACCTTTATATGAGCTGCAAATACAGCTACTCTTATGAATAAATATAAATAATCAAAATGTCAGAGGATGTCCGACAAAGTGGAGAGTGCCCAGTAACAAAAATAACAGATAAATACTATATTAAATAAAAAATCCCTATTGTTAGTCTTGATTATGAGCTTTACAGATGAACCCTATCCATGCCATTTCACAACTGTCCAGAATATTTTTGCTTTTCTCCTGTCTCTCTTCACATGAATTTTAATAATTTTATATGTTGTCACAATATTATCTATACAACTTTTCATGTGTCCCAAAAAATGACTGCTTTTTTGTGTTTCTGAGAAGCTTTCTGTGTTCTGGTCTCTTGTAGTACCATTGCTTTTCTTAGCTGTCATTGGGACCCATAATAATGCTTTTGTAAAACCACATCTCTGTGATGTGTTATGACTGCAAGTTATCATTAACACACTCTGGACATGTCCATATGTGCTCTGATCCATGTCTCAATAAATCCATTAGATTGTAAGTGGATCACAGTTCCAACACAGTGTTGATTTATCAGTCTCTTTGTTTATCTATTATGTTTCTCTTTACTGGCTGTTTCTATCTTTACACCAATCTCATGCAATCTTCATAATAACCATGATCCATTTTTTTGAAAGACTTGAGCAGATACCTTGGTGTATCAATTACCAGTATGTCAGATTGATTCATTGATGTGCCTTTTGACATTGTGGATACACTCACCAATGTATCACCTCACTCAATAACCTAAACAGATACTTGCGGAGATCCATGATTGCTTATGCTTGCATGGCATATGATAAAAAATTAATGTTACTATTAAATTGGAGTGGATATTAAGTTTCTTCCTAAACTCAGCGATTTTTTTTTTAGGGGATATGCATGTATTTTTCAATAGTTCTGACGCCCGTGTGTTGCCGGGCCCGAAAGGGGAGCAAAGAATAGCAACATTATTTACCTTCCACACATGTCTTAAAAGGTGACTAAGGAGGTTATGGGATGGGGTTGGCTGTCCATCCCATATAGGGTCAGTGACCCAAAGCCATGCTGAAGTCGGATGTGTCAGGCCGAAATGAGCAGATATTGCAGCAATGCTGTAAACCATGACACATCGTATTCCGTTCTCTGGACTACATCCTGCTAAACTGCAGGAGTTGAAGAATGAACGCAGAAGAAGAATAGAACTGAAAAATTATATTGAGGCAGCAGACGTGGTTTTATAGAAGAATGTTGAGAACACTTTGGACAGATAAAAAGCGTAATGAAGATATCTTGAAAGGAGTTTATTCAAAAAGAGAGCTGCTTACCTGCATCAAAAAGAAACAGTCTGCATTTTTTGGACACATCATGAGAAGAGAAAAGATGGAACACATTGTACCAACAGGCAAGTTAAAGAGCAAGAGAGGCAGGGGAAGACCAAGAGAAAATATGAATAAATGGGTACTAGCTTTGTGGTTGAGTTCGCTAGAATAGCAATGTTGCCGATTATTGCTTTAGCATATGTCTTATCCCCACCTTTAGATTATTTTTGGTCATAAAACATATAATAAAAGCTGGTTACCCATTTAGAAATGTTTGATTTAAAGGGACAAGAACCAGGCGATGATTGAGTTAGGTGTCCTGAACTTTCTGCTACTCACAAAGTGGACATTTTTAGTTAGCTTTGCCAAGACTCTTGATTTGTGCGGAAATGAAGCGAAATAACATTCAGTTCTACTGAGTTTTTATGTGCAACATTTATTTTTCTTTAGTTTAGTTTTATTTTGTAAAAAAAAAAAGTATAGGACTAAGCATTATGAAAGAAAGTAAAGTAAAATAATAGGATTTGACTCTCAACAATCCAGATACAAGTCTTCCACATACTCTATCACAGTGAAGATCATGGCATGAGGTTTAAAATCAATATCCAATCACCTTTCTTACCCAACCTGCTTAGGACATGCATGGATGACTGCAGTATAACTGTTCTTTGTTTTCCTTTCCCTGTCCGGCCCTGGTAACAGGTGAACAAAGTCATTCATCATTATCAGGTAGCCTATTCTGAACTGGATGTAGCAGTCATCACAGCCATCAAAACAGTACCAAAGAGGCGTTTCCACAACCACCTCTTGTGGCTTTCCGTCGAGATAGGAACCTACGGGACTCTCTGGTTCACTCTCATCTCCGGCCGGCGGGACCTCCTACCGGTACCTCTCCGTGCCACCGCCCGTGCCTCACGTGCCCGTTTGTCTACCTTACCTCCTCTATCCGATTTCCTAAATCGGTATTTCATATCCATCACACTTTTTCCTGTGTCTCCCGTAACGTCGTGTACGTGATAACTTGCAAACGCTGTAACCTGATGTACATTGGTGAGACGGGTAGATTCCTAGCCAATAGGTTTGCCGAACACTTACGGGATATCCGTAACTGTGGATCTTCTCCGGTGGCCCTCCACTTCAACAGCAATTCTCACCGGGGGGCACAGGACATTCAGGTCACTGGCCTGGTCTCTTGCCACTCTGGTGACCGGCAACGTTTCTCATTAGAGAACCGCCTTATTCTCAACCTTGGCACTCTTAAGCCCCATGGCATCAATGACCAGTTATACTTTCAATAATCTCTTAACCCACCCCCCCTTTTGCCCCCCCCCCCCTGCTCTGCCTCCCTGCTGCTCCTTTAATCTTTACCTTACCATTATTTCTTCCTGCTCATCTCCTTGATACTGTTGCTCTCTATTGTGGTGGCTCGGCCGGGGCCCCCACCCAGAGTTTGGGGCTACGGTGACATGTCACGTTGCGCTTGGTGTGTTGGTGGGTGGTTACGCCATGGGACTGGGACCGGTGCAGCTTCATCCGGGGTGGGTCTGTTGCGGTTTGGTACGTCGGTTTGATGGTTGATCTGTATCACCTCGCTACCCCACTCTACTCTCTCTCTACGGGTTGTTTCACCCATGCTTCATCCTCCTCTTCTCCTTTAGATTCTTTGTCATACTCTGTCTACTTTCTCTATTTCCATTGCTTAGGGCTATGTCCGCTCTTTCTCTTGTGCCATTCTCTGTGGCCCGTGGGCGACACCACGTACCTATTATCATATTTCTTCTGGCCACTTTCTTATCAATTGGGGCGGCTACCCATACAGTTACGTAGCATGTGGTATGTGGTGACTGTTTGATGACTGACATATTTTTTTTTTTTTTTTTTTTTTTTTATTTTTATTTATTTAATAAATAGACTTTGCAGCGCCAACAGGCTTCCTGCTTCACACGACTTGGATGGCTCGGATGCAGTTGTTCCCCCATATATATTTATGGAGCCAGCGTGCAGTACGGGCAACGCCCCCAAACGGGTTGCAACGTACGGTTGGTCTCACACAGATGCGAACCTCGTTTCATCGGACACTTCGCTCCCCACGGTGCATGCCCCAAACCAAGGGATCGTGTATCGTGGCCAGAGTCTCTGTCCTTTGATCGTTGTTCCCATAGATGAGCTAGTGTACAGTGCGAGCAATACCCACATAGGGGTTGCGACGTGCGGCTAACTCATCCCTTTATCATCTTCGGTTTATGCGACCGGTCTTTTTTTCCCAACACCTGGCCTACAAGGTACTTGTCGTTGTGGTTGTGACCTTGGTGCATCTTCCGTCACATTTTATTGGAACCTCTGCTACACCGACCTCCTTTTACTGCGACACTGTGGACAGATGACCCTTACTTTGTCACCTACGACGCTACGACCCTCCACTTCCTCACATGATTTGGCTGTAACTCCGGGTCTGCCTCCTCCCGCTATGGTCTTCTTTTCCTGTCTCCTTATTCCCTATCTTCTCTGGTGCCCTTATCTCCGGCACCCTCTTCCTATGTCTCGCTATATCAGCCTGATACCATCTCACGACGTGCTTCCCCGTGATAGTCCCATACCCTCCCTTGTTGTACCCTCCTTGTGTCCTCTGGGCTCCCTCCCACCCGCACTTCACTTTCTTGCGTGACGTATCTCCGTCTAGGGGATTTCGTCGATCCACCATGACCTTTTTTTTTTTTACCTCTGCATTTGTCTTATACTCTGTCTTCTTTCTCTATGGCTATTTACCTATTTACTTACGCCCCTTTACTCTCATCAGTTGGTATGCACTGTGACCATACCAGGATATTGTCTTTTCTATTGTTCCCGTTTCGCGGGTGTGTTTTCTTTTCACTTCAGCGCCTCGGGTACCGTCTATTACTGTGGCATGTCTTTATTTTTCTAACCTGTACAAATACGTGCTATCATGACCCTTGATAGGAATCTGACTTTCACTGTCCATTCTTTACTTTATTGCCATTATGCGTGTGCTCATTCACATGGGAGGACCATAGACTAGTCGCTGCATCAGTTAAGTTATTTTACTACCATTTTATTCTCATATATCACAATTATCTGCTCATATTCTCTTCCTTCTGTTTGCTCATTTTCTTTTCTGTTCCTGCCGTTTTTGGCCTCTTTTTCTCTCTCCCACCTGATCCCTCGTATCATCTCATTTTGCTCTTCCCTTACATCATGATTGCTTGTCTGTAGCATTCATTCTCTGTTGCCACTTTTGAGGTGAGTATTTTTATTTTATTTTAATGTAATTTACTTGCTACCATATCTTTTCCTTTGTTCATCTCACATTCTTCAGTCTACTTTCTCCTCCCTACGTACTACTAACTTCTCCCCATACGTTTTTCTCACCTGTCATGCTTCCACATCTTTTCTTCCCTCATTACCTATCTGCTATTGTCCTCATTATAACCCTATTTGTCTCCATGTAAGACTTGTTTTATTGTGGTCGTTTGTTTGTCCTGATGAAGGCTTTATAGTCGAAACGTCGTCTGTCTCTGTATCTCGTTGTTAAGTTGTTTTATGTTTCATTTTGGTAACACACCTACCTATTTTTGTATTTCTTGACATTTTGCCCTGTGTTACCCCAGCCACCTACTTCCTGTTTAGGGTTGTTACCCTACACTGGTTGATTTATCCCTTGTCAATCTTGAACCAGTTTTCCTGCTTCTGTTACTGTCATGTTCAGGTGGTCTTTGATGTCTTGCGTCCATCTTCCTCTTGCATGTTCTTGTTGTGGTGTATTCATTTCTACTTGTGGTTTTTTTAATGTTTGTATGTTATGTGCGTATCTTGAAAAAGGCCCTTTTGGTCAGAAATCTCGATTATGTCATCTATATGATTATATTTTGTGTTTTACTAGTTATTGGAGATATTCAATTTCATAACAGTCTGTATGGTCAGAAAATTGTTAGACTAAGCGCGGGTATGGCAGCAAAGCTGTAACTGTAACTGTACATGACAACGACCGGGCATATTCCGGACTACACTCTGCTAATCTTCAGGAGTTTGAGAACATACGCTGAATATAAACAAGTCCATGAACACAGTTGTCAAACTCAAAGGCAAGCAAATAGGGCATAGGGGCCTACGACCTGCTACAGTAAAAAAACCAATAACAAAATTAAAAACACTCAGTGACTATTGACTAGTATTAATAACATAACTTAACAGTCAGGTTTGTTTGTATCATTGTATCCGTATAGATCCTATAATAGTTTATTGTTTATTAATTATTTATTAAGTAGGGACATAGGGCACACATTTCACAACTAAACTATAGAATAAACAAAACAGCATATTTTAAAAAAAACGGTTTATATTATAAATACAACTCACGATTTCCTTAGCTGTTGCCATTGTCATTTAACGATCAGAGCAAGAGGACAAGAAAACTTATGAGAACTGTTTATGATCACTAGGCCTTTAATGAACCGTCAGACCCGGTGGAGTGAGTATTAATAGATTCAAAATATTTCCAACTCATTTTGTAATAAACGCACAAATCTTGTTCCTAAAAAAAAACCCACTAGAATTATCTGCATTTTTGGATCTATTTCAGGATATCACGTTACAAAGAATTAATATAAGTTAATAATGGAATTAATTTTATTCTAGATATACAAAATCAATCACGCAATGCATCCTGATTTTCTGTAAATTGATTCTACTGTAATTAGTGTTCCCTACTCATTTATACCATAAAATGAACGCAAATAGTTACACGCAAAAACAAACAAAATGAACGAAAATAGTTACACGTGTTAACAATATTATAGACAAAACATTCACAACGAGACACAGCGACAGAAGACGATTTGACTGAAAGCCTTGTTAACATAAGACAACACATAAAAAACACATGTATGGTTAGTAAAGTACGGAAAACCTTTTTACTTGAGTTGTAAGATAATTCGGTGTCGATAGAACGGACCTGGTTAAATTCACGTCAGCCTTAGAATTGATAAGCACAAGAAAAATGACAAGCTGCATTTTTTTAGTTATTCAGTTTGATATTTTAGTGTTACAAAAAAGGGTTTTTTGAGACAGAGTAAAAGCACTAAAAATCACCAGAAAATAAAGAAAGGCACCAGAAAACGACATATATTGTTTTATAAAAGCACCAAGTCAGTGCGCCCGCACTGTTTCCTAAACTTTGGCGATTTGGAAAAGCACCAGATCTGCAATGAAAAGCACCAATATGGCAACTATGATTTTTTGATAATTTAAAAATGAAACTAAAACATTGTGGCTTATTAAAAGCTGTGGTGAATTTCCGATTAGCTGGGCTGCTTCCAAGTATTTTGTTTCCAGGAAGTCGCGCCTAGTGATGACGTGTTTTCTACTGAAACATCTAAATTTAGGAACGAGACATCCATGACCTAGTTTCGATAACATGTTCTGCCGTGACCTGTAGATTTCTAAGACCTTTCAACAGATAACGTAAACATAACCTACTAGGCCCATTTTGATTATTTCAATGTATTTCATTGGTTAGCCTTAACTATTTTTGGCATGCGACTCTAAGTATATAAACAGCGATCAACGAGAAACACGAAAATAATCAAAGTCGTAACGAATGTAGTCCTAATTCTGCAAACAAGTCTTGTTAGCATGGAAAGCCATGCTGCAGTGTTTTAGTACAGAATACGATGTAGGCCTATAAGGCAGAACCAGAGCTCCCGAATTCAGACGGTGTGGAGCTTGTTTTGTCTTGTCCCAGCCACTTGTGCAATGGAGCGTTGTCATCGTTGAAGCGTTCTCTCATGTTCGTTCATTGACTATGTTCGTAGATTTCATGTTCATCATTTAATAATTGATATATTTAGGGTTCATGCTAGGGTGATAATGCAAAGCACGACTATACTAACCCTAACCCTAAAATAAATTAATATTTAAATTATTGTAAAGAACATGAAAATTACAAACATAGACAAGGGAAATAACTCGACTATATGGTGCCATGATGTCTACTTGTACTGTGCCTTGCTTTTTTTGTTTTGTTTTTTACATGAGACTTCATGTAGCCTATATACTTAGTGAACAAAGATATCACGACGATAGTAAAAACGTCGGCGGCGGTATAGAAGACGTAACTGCAGAATGTAATAAAAACAGACTTCATTTGCTACTTTTAAAATTAACTCTTGCTACTTGTTGGTCACTATTTATATACTTAGAGTTGCCCGCCAAAAATAGCTAAGACAGACCAATGAAACTCAAGGCAATAATACAAATCAGCCTTCTAGGTCATCAGTCCACATGTCTGCATTTGAGCCCAGTCATGACTGTATCGAGAGCGTCGGGGTTAAGAAGACCTCCATACAGAAACTTGACTTAATTCGTAATGTTTTTGACTATTTTCGTGATTTTTATTGGTCATTATTATATGTGTGGAGTTGCATGCCAACAATAACAAAAGCCAACCACCGAAATGAACGCAAATAATCAAAATCGGCTTTTCATATCATGTTACGTTCTCGTTAAACAGGCCTTAATATCAGGGGCATCTCATACATGTACAGTGCTAGGTACGTACAGGGATGCCATATTGGCGTTTAAAAACAAAATTTCCATAAATTTGGTTTATTTCAAGATTTGTCCGCTTCAGAATATTTATTTGGCATACTCCCCACTATTGTAATAAAGGCAAAGAATTTGTTATTCGTCCATTACAAGTGAAGATGACATTTTTTTTATATCCACTTTTGTAAATTCAATTTTAGTTATGTCCTTGATTATGAGTTCGTAAATGGTTAATGAGCCCTATTCGAGCTGTAAATGTCCTTGGACAGTTCGGACATGGAATGACGACTGTAGACGGATCTTGGTCTATCCGTGACTTTCTAGCTGCTCTCCGCTGAGCTGCTGCATTTCTCCTCTTTTCACAAGATGATGCGTTCTTTTTTATTTTAGAACGCCATGTAGATCTACTTTGTGCAAGTTCTTCCCATGTATCGTGGTCTATTTCAAAGTGTGTAAGTGTCGAGTAACGTGAGTCGCACCCTGAATTTACAGGTTTAGTAAGTAAATGTTTTCATATCGTGACAAATAATTAATGTGTATAGTCGCATGAAGATGGAATTTTGACGCACATTAACTGTTTATTTGTAATATTAATTATATGGGAAATAATAACACGTTGTGTTCGAGTCACGAGGTAAACTTTTTATAACAAAAATGTATGATTGCTTGACTTGCTTTATTTGTGCCAAAGTTCCTACATATTGCAAACTATGACTAAATCCGTATTTTGATAATCAAATTCCTGAATCAAAAGGCTGAATGACACAGAGATTCTGTATCGTACCTAGCCAAACGTTTACATGAAAATTTAAACATTTTTTAAACGTTGCAAACGTCAAAACAATTCTATTGAAATAAACTAAAAATAATACACTTGAAATAAATAAACTAAATATATTTTGTTGATTGACATTTATTGTTATAATGATTTATTTTTCATCTAGGTTGATAAAAAGAAATGGGGGACCATGAAAAAGATAAACCTAAATGTGTAGTCTGAGTGGGCGTTCTCAACCTCAGTTACTTTTGCAACTATTTACGCTGATAATGTAGCGATAAAACATTTGACACATTATCATTTTTACAATACCATTACTTAAATTTGACCAAAGATTAAGAAAAACACAAATTTTTTAAATATTTGATTAATAAAACTATTTCAATGAAAAAGTTAAGACGATTATTTTTGATCGTTTTATTAAAGTCTGAAGTTAGAGATTTGTATTATTTTTTATTATTTAAAGCTTATTAAACATTCAAATGTGATTTTTTTCTGAATGTTTTTATTTCATTGACACATCGTCACCTCTAATCTCGACTAAAGCTTCTCTAAATATCGGGATCCCGACACTCGGAAACTTCAATATCGTAAATAGCGGTTTTGGTAAAATAGTCTGGTAGTGCGACCCCTAGTAAAAACATAGATGCTAATAACGCAATGGATAAACATAGGTACTAACAACTGAATGCAATGGGTAAACATAGATATTCAGGACTTGAACGGAGAAAATGGTGACTGAATTACGAGAACTGTGACCTCCACTTTTTGTTGGTTCGTCTTCAAATTCTCACTGGATCCCTCCTGTAGCAGGACAATAGTGTTGCTAGAGTTCCAGCAGGATTTAGCCCAGGGAATTTAATTTCGTTGTGTTGCCGTTTTGTTTACGCTACTGGTGTGACACATCCGTCTTTGTTTCACCAATTTCAATGAACCGTCTGTAGCCGTATATATAGTACATCAGTCGTTCGAGAGAACTGTTTCCCGTATAGTACACTTGATACCAACCTAAACGTACAGTACACATGATACCAACCTATACGTACAATACACTTGATACTAACCTAAACGTACAGTGCACTTGATATCAACCTATACGTACAGAACACTTGATACCAGTCTAACACTAACCACAGTCAAGCAATCTCCACATTTTTGCAGCTGTAGGTGTCGCTATCGACATAACCATAGAAGGCTACCCACCCCCGCTATTTGTTGATAGTTAAAAGCTCTGATATAACCATATTGGAATGACGTCCGCCGGTGAAAGTAGAGTACCTCACCATAAAAGGTATATAACTAAACAGAGAGGGAGAGAGAGAGAGAAACAGATGTAAAATAACTAACTAAACAGTGATATACGCAGATGTAAAATTACTTACTAAACAGAGATAGAAACAGCCGTAAAATGACTAACTAAACAAATATATAGAAACAGATGTAAAATGACTAACTAAACAAATATATAGAAACAGATGTAAAATGACTAACTAAACAAATATATAGAAACAGATGTAAAATGACTAACTAAACAAATATATAGAAACAGCCGTAAAATGACTAACTAAACAAATATATAGAAACATGTAAAATTACTAACTAAACAAATATATAGAAACAAATGTAAAATGACTAACTAAACAAATATATAGAAACAGCCGTAAAATGACTAACTAAACAAATATATAGAAACAGATGTAAAATGACTAACTAAACAAATATATAGAAACAGATGTAAAATGACCAACTAAACAAATATATAGAAACAGCCGTAAATATACAACTAAATATGACTAACTAAACAGAGTTACAGATTTCAAAGAAATATCAAGAGATGCATATGATTTAATGTGGAAGGGTGCACCACCAGAGTAGGTGATAAAGAGTGTTGGATATACTTCTTCTTTTTCAGAGTTCATTCTCAAACTCCCGTTGGATCTCCTTTGTAGCAGGACCTTGGTTCTACGAGATTTCGAGCAGGATGTAGTCCAGAGAATGGAAATGCGTTGTGTCGCCGTTTTATTTGCACCAATGGCCTGACACATCCGTCTTCAACAGATGATATACAATTTTTCTTGTGCTAAAGATGTCGCCGCGTGATGTTTGAACACAATTTGGAGTTCAAATGTTGATTATTACTTGAAGCAGCGAAGTTAAGTAACTATGACTGATTCTCTATGTAAAACAGCGTCATGCTCTGTTTAGAACAACTCAGTAGAAACGGTGAAACCCGAGTACAATGAAATCACTCCTCAACACCCCCCCCACCGATTTGATCGTGAATTATGGTTAATGTAAGGGCAGTAACTATATTATAACATTACTTGGAATATATATATCACGATTGTTTCCCCATTACGATTATTATTATTATTTTTATTATTATTATTATTCCATGGAAACTGAAAAGTTAAATTCTAAAACATCCTAGTTACCAGGTAGTACGTCAGCAGGTGTAGGTGAGCATGGATCGCCATGACTCTTTATTTTCAGTATTTTTATCAGGATCGTTGTTAAGTCTTTGCCACGTTATCATACTATCTAAAATAAAATGTAACTATATTCTCCAAGCCTCGTATTTAGCTCATAACGTGTAGACAAAAAAATATTGTTTCTTTCTGATATGATATTAATAAAAGGTAATATACTAGTAAAACTGTATGAACATAGAACTCAAATGGGAAACAAGTAGTGAAGTTTTACTGAACGACGGCTGACACACTATCACTGTCGGATGCTTACTTGAAATAATACACACAACAAAACACATGATATAATCATAAAATAACAATACACAGGACATAATCGACGTTTCGAACCAAAAGGCATTTATCAAGATACGCACATAACAACAAAAGAAAAGTATAAATGACCAAATCGCACAGACGGATATGAGTGAAATATGGATGTGAGATGTCTCCTATCCTTCTGACATCTCACATCCAACAGTGACAGAGTGTCAGTCGTCGTTCAGTAAAACTTGATTACCTGTTTCCCATGTCATTACTATTTTCTGATATTATTAAATTCATAAATGCCTCGTATTTTGACTTTCGGTACATCCTCGTTAGTTTTTCTAGCTTTCTATGGTGCTCTTAGAATTTTGACTCTTTCAGCACATCCTGGTTAGTTCTTCTTATCTTATCTTATCTTATCTTATCTTATCTTATCTTATCTTATCTTATCTTATCTTATCTTATCTTATCTTATCTTATCTTATCTTATATTATCTTATCTTATCTTATCTTATCTTATCTTATTTCATCTTATCTTATCTTATCTTATCTTATCTTATCTTATCTTATCTTATCTTATCTTATCTTATCTTATCTTATCTTATCTTATCTTATTTCATCTTATCTTATCTTATCTTATCTTATCTTATCTTATCTTATCTTATCTTATCTTATCTTATCTTATCTTATCTAATAAAACTCACTGTCTTTTGTAGTTCATACAGTGTCCCATAGAGTTTTGATTCCAGTGTTGTTTCCTCTGGCCAATATGTCTGCCTCAGCGTTTCATGCTCAGAACACTCTTGAGGTATATTTTTGGTACTCTGTGCTGCCTGTCCACATGTACACATGGCCGTGTTGTCAATCTTGAAGTTTGTATACATGTGACTGCGGAGTCGGTTGTGTCCTGTTCTGAGACGTAGAATTATAACTTGTTCTGGTCTGTTCATAATATAATAGTCATCTTGTGTTGGTGTTTGTGGCTTTCTTATTGACTTTATCATCTATTTTTTTTCTGATGGTAGGTGATTGGTATATCTGGTTGGTCTTCGGCAGCACCTTCCTTAGCCAGTTGGTCTGCTTTTTCATTTCCTGGTATTCCACAGTGAGAGGGTATCCACTGCATGGTTACCCTATACTGGTAAGACAATTCGCTAAGTAGTTTTTTCAAGTCTGTTAGTTTTCCAGACTGGAGAGCTTGAAGCACTGACCTTGCATCTGTCAGGAATACCACAGGCTGTAGGTCAGAGTTGGAGTTCAGCAGTTATTTAGCTGCCACACTAATTGCCTGGATTTCAGCATCATAATTATTGCAGAATTTTCCTGTTGGTGTTCTGATGGTATCTCTAGGCTTGTGTGGATATTCTATATATACACCTGCACCTCCATTCCTCACGGCATTCTGTGCTGACCCATCTGTGTATACTCTGACCCATATATCTTGTGGATATTCCTCATCCAGGAAACTGAGGGTGACTGTCCTTCGCTGCACACTGTTCTGTTCGTTCTCGCTTAGTATTTCTTTCACATGGGTCTGAATGTATATTGGCATTCCATGCCTTTCACTCCACGGGGTTTGTTCTGGTACATGCCTTAAGGGGCTGTCAACTTCAGGTAGGTCTGTAAGTTGTCTGCGGAGTCGTTTAGCTTGATGGATAAAGCTGCTACTTTTCAGTCGCCCTATTGCTAGATTTTGGAATCGTTCCTTCATTGGATGACTTGGCATACACTGAAACCTTTCTGCTTGAATTAGTACTTCTGTGTCTCTGCGTTCGCCAAGTGTTTGCATTCTTCCCATAAGTTTGATCAATATAAGTGTGTTATAATTTATAACATAAATGCTGCATTGGTGGTGGTCGTGTTTCTGCCAAGTCTGTATGCTTCGAGGGTGTTGGTGTATCCCCTGTTTTCTAGATCGGTGGTTAAATCAAAGTTAAATCACACACAATCAGGGATCTTCTATTTGCTGATGACTGTTCCCTAAATGCCAACTCTGAGGCTGATCTACAATAGACAGATTCTTCAAAGCCTGTACCAACTTTGGGCTTACTATTAACACAGAGAAAACAGAAGTCATGCTACAACCAGCACCTGCCAAAACTATGTCGAGCCATGCATAAAGGTAAATGGCGTAGCACTTAAAGTTGTGAATAGATTCACATACCTAGGTAGTACGTTATCACAAAATGCCAACGTTGATGATGAAGTGTATACAAGGATCGCCAATGCAATAAGCACCTTTGGCAGATTGTACGCAAATGTTTGGCGTAGAAATGTCATTAAACTACCGATTTTGCTGAAAGTTTTCAGAGCAGTGGTACTTCCAGTGCTGTTATACGCTACTGATTGTGTATAGACGTCATGTGAAAAAACTAAATCACTTCCACACAACTTGTCTTAAAAAAGTTATGAACATCAGATGGCAAGACAAGATTCCAGATTCCACTGTCTTTGATAGAGCTGGCATCCCCAGCATTGACACTATCCTGATGCAGACACAGATTCGTTGGGCAGGTCATTTGGTGCGTATGCCAATCCTTCGTCTGCCAAAGATACTTCTCTATGGTGAGTCGGAGAAGGGTACACGATCTCAAGGCTTAAAGAAGCGCTACAAGGACTCGTTGAAGACCTCATTGAAAGCCTTTGAAATAAACCACGATACATGGAAAGAACTTCAACAAAATATATCTACATGGAGTTCTACAATCAAAAAGAGCTTGTGAAAAGAGGAGAAATGCAGCAGCTCAACAGCGGAGAGTAGCTAGAAAGCCACGAATAGACCAAGATCTGTCTACAGTGGTCATTTCTTGCCCGAACTGTCCAAGGACATTTACAGCTCGAATAGGGCTCATTAGCAATCTACGAACTCATAATCATGGACATTACTAAAATTGAATTTTCAAAAGTGGATGTAACAAATGGTCATCATCACTTGTGATAAACGAACAACAGATTGGTGGCCACCCGCTTGTAATGATCTTTTCTAGCACCTTTCCATACACATTCTGCAGCGTGATAATGCTGTAGCTCTTATTGTCGGGTATGTTCTTGCCTTGTTTTGCAAGCACAATTAGGTAACTGTGTAACCACTCCTATGTTATGTGTCTTGTCTTCTATTTTCCGTTGAATTCCTGCGTAATTTTCTTGAGAAAGCTGACACCAACGTCTTTCAAAAAGTGTGATAGCCAAGCTGTGGGTTCGATACCGGAATCTTCTATATTTTTATTTACATTTTTTTCTAAAATAATGAAAAAGTACGTTTTCTATTATTGAGGCACGCTTTTCTCAATCCCGAAGTCCATCATCAGGACCATACAATTGTGGAAGACGTGGATGGGGTAAAAAAAGGGTCATTCCGTTTGCACCATGTAACCTAAAGTAGCCTAGTCCCCATTGAGAAAATTCACCTCACGCCACTGCCCGTGTACATTTACGAATGAATATATTTATACTCTTCACAGCGTTTGCTGGATGTCTTCCCATGGCTTAATGGCGTATTGCAGTTTAAGCTATTTCCTCTATGCAACAATCATTTCATTTAACCTTCCACACTCTGGTTTGAACCTCTTTAAGACATTTACATACAATCCACAACTTCTCTCTTACATTTACTCTCCCCCACTTCATGGCATACTTCTCAGACCGCAAGTTCACATCTATCACTACAAGATTCTCGGCTCTATCTGTTTGTAATGTTCCTCATCATGAGTTCATCGAACAAGTCTACACCACGCCCATCAGAACGATTAGGGGTGTGGTAACTATCTCACGTTCAAGCTCCACCTACCGGTCAATTTTCTCTGGATGGAATAATTGATTGACAAGGCAGGCTGTTTTACCGATACAATGTCTGTGGGGTTGGCCTGACAAGTTTCTCGGCTCTCAAATACAAGACTCATAATATGAGAAACTCTCTGCATTTCGATTAATCCCTACATGAACTCTGTAATGACAAACCGTTAGGACTTAAGTAGCTCAATTTTGTTACACATTTTCTTCCTCTTCTTACACTCCATGTATCTTTATTTTGTGTGTCCGGAGACCTACTGTATATTCTAGCAGGCATAGACTTTAATACTGGACAGCCGAATTTGGAATTACCCAAGAAAATAGAGGCCTTCGAAATGAAGTGCTATAGAAGAGTCATGAGAATGCCATGGACAGCAAGAAAGACCAACCAAGACATGCTAAGAAAAATCAACGATCAAGAAGGCTGGCTTTTAAACACCATACTGAGAAAGAAGTTCAATAATATGTACTTACTGCGCAAAACTGAAATCCGACAGGTAAATCCAGGAATAGGGTAGTGAAGTTTTGTTAATGACTGAAGACACATATAACAACACTCACATATCGGCGTTTTGACCAAAATTCCTTTATCAAGACAAAAATTAAAACAAAATTAAAACATACAACAGAAAACGGACAGTAAGGATATGGACGTTCACATTGTCATTGTAGTATAGATTGACTGGAGATGTGAACGCCCATATCCTTACTGTCCGTTTCCTGTTATATGTTTTAATTTTGTTTTATTTTTTTGGGGTCTTGTTAAAGGTCTTTTGATCGAAACGTCGATTTGTGTGTGTTATTATGTGTGCCTTCAGTAATAGCTTTCCTAAAAAGTAAGTTAGGTTTTTTTCGACCACGTGAAGAGACATGATGGTAGTAAAGTGCGTTGTTAAAGGGGACGAATGAAGGCAGTAGAAGTAGAGGCCGACCAAAACGTCGTTAGAAAAGAAATATTCAGAAATGCACATGTCGCTAGAGAAAGCAGGATAACTTGCCAGGGACCGCGGGAATTTCAAAAAATATTCATAAGCAAGACTGCGTTCTAGATAGAATGCGTCACATGACAACAACAGGCGAACCTGCTGTATATTCTATTAGCGATATACTTCAATACTGTCAAGGCAGTAGATAAGTCTTAAGCAAGTGAAAAGGGGGGGGGGGGGTTACAAAATGATAATAATTTCTTCAATTCTGTGTCGTATTGGGTGACGTGTCGAAAATAAAATTGAGGACAAAAAAAGGAGAGGGGGGGGGGGTTTATTCGCAATTATTTCTAGCTATCTAGTCATAGCCGTATATAAATTTCCTTAAAAACGGGGGGTGGGGGTGGGTGATGGGGAGGGGGGGGGGTGAACAATTGTATTTTTTAAATAGAAAAAGGACTGAAAGGTCATTCATGTTGTTTCGTGTGTCATCCTTTAAATGACAATTTGATGATCTCCTTGTGAATAATCGCTGGAGGTGGGATGGGAGTTGTCTTGGCTTCTGGCCCATCTTTTGATTGGCTATATTGCTAGTGCTAAAACTTTTGATTGGCTATATTGCTAGTGCTAAAACTTTTAATTGGCTATATTGCTAGTACTAAAACTTTTGACTGGCTATATTGCTAGTACTAAAACTTTTGATTGGCTATATTGCTAGTGCTAAAACTTTTAATTGGCTATATTGCTAGTACTAAAACTTTTGAGTGGCTATATTGCTAGTACTAAAACTTTTGATTGGCTATGTTGCTAGTACTAAAACTTTTGATTGGCTATGTTGCTAGTACAAAAACTTTTGATTGGCTATATTGCTAGTGCTAAAACCTTTGATTGGCTATATTGCTAGTACTAAAACTCATGTTTTGATTTACTAATAGAACGGCATTGAAATTTCCAAACCCTTCCTTCTCGATCTCTGGGCTTGATACTAATGAAGTGCAACTGTCTCGGACTCACGCTTGATAGATAGTTTTGTTAGTATCCATCCATCCATCCATTAATCCATCCATCCATTATCTACCTACCTACCTACCTACTGTCAGACAGACAGACTGACAGACAGATAGACAGATAGATAGAAAGATATATATATATATATATAGATATATATATATATAGATAGATAGATAGATAGATAGATAGATAGATAAATAGATAGATAGATAGATAGATATATAGTCAGATAGATAGACAGACGGACATACAGACAGACAGACTGACACAGACTGACTGACATACATACAGACAGTTAGATAGATAGATAGATATATAGATAGATAGATAGATAGATAGACTATCTATCTATCTATCTATCTATCTATCTATCTATCTATCTATCTATCTATCTATCTATCTATCTATCTATCTATCTATCTATCTATCTATCTATCTATCTATCTATCTATCTATCTATCTATCTGTCTGTCTGTCTGTCTGTCTGTCTGTCTGTCTGTCTGTCTGTCTGTCTGTCTGTCTGTCTGTCTGTCTGTCTGTCTGTCTGTCTGTCTGTCTGTCTGTCTGTCTGTCTGTCTGTCTGTCTGTCTGTCTGTCTGTCTGTCTGTCTGTCTGTCTGTCTGTCTGTCTGTCTGTCTGTCTGTCTGTCTGTCTGTCTGTCTGTCTGTCTGTCTGTCTGTCTGTCTGTCTGTCTGTCTGTCTGTCTGTCTGTCTGTCTGTCTGTCTGTCTGTCTGTCTGTCTGTCTGTCTGTCTGTCTGTCTGTCTGTCTGTCTGTCTGTCTGTCTGTCTGTCTGTCTGTCTGTCTGTCTGTCTGTCTGTCTGTCTGTCTGTCTGTCTATCTATATCTATTGTTTTGTCTGTCTGCCTCTCTATCCATCCATCCATCCATCCATCCATCTATGTAACGCTCTGTCATTTCAATTGTCGTCTATCTCATTCTGACTGTTCCAATGTGTTTGAATAGACTTAGAAATCTATGAGAGAAATACCTTACTTTGGTCTCGGTTCTGTGATAACCGTCTAGCCGCATCCAGTATTGAGAAAGTCTTGGATATCCATCGTAGTCTTGGTCTGCTGCTTGTTCTCTTTCTTAATACTTACCTCAAATTATATTTTTTCTAGTGGTATCATACGAAATCTAGTTATTGGTCAGCTCAAATGGCACCGATTTCTGCGCAACTTGAGCAAAGGAGCTGTTTTACGTCTACAAGTTTTTGATTTTTTTAGACCCCCCGCTAGCCAATGAAAATCACAGAAAGGTCAGTTCTGTGATAAGTGACGCTGTTTGGGATCAGCCCGCAGGAATATTCTTGAGAAGAACTTGTATTTTCTCAAATAAGGTTCTCAAAAACAAAGGTAAATGCATTGATAAAAATAATACTTGGTCACTGTTTCTCTGAATCAAACTCGTACCTATTCACTATGCGTTGTGACTGATCTGTGACGTCACACGTGGTGTCTTTTTCACAGCTTCCGCATTAATAAATTTGGTAGCATATCCTATTCAGGACGTAGCCATAAACCCAGCATTTTTTTGCTGTTTTAGTGATTTTCTAGGCAATATAAATGTATTAAGTAGTGTGCCATTGCTTTTTGAACGGCCCGGATGCACGATTTCTGGGTCGGGTTTCTAACGCGGTATCTTGACAATCGCAGACGCGCTTCGTACTAAGGCGCCAGTCAGACATATAGCTTCCGCATGATGATCATCATCATCAAGTGCCATGCCGGCTGGCGTAGGCGGTCATGGCTCTCCACAGCTCTCTGTCCACAGTATTATGTATCAAGATCAATGTTGTTTCCTTGCCGTGCCAGGTTGTCAAACTGTCTAATATTTTCTCACGTGGTCGCCCTTGTCTCTGTTGCCTTTAATTTTGCCTGTTGTGACTATGTTCTCTAAACCTGCCTGTCTCATGAAGTGGCCAAATAAAGAAGATTGTCTTTTTCTTATATTAATGATTAAGGTCCGTTTCACATTTGACTCTTTCAACACCTCTACATTAGTTTTTCTGGCAGTCTATGGTATTCTCAGCATTCTTCTATAGAACCCCATCTCTATTGCCTCTAATTATCCACTTTCCTGTATGTTTATTGTCCATGACTTGCATTCATATGTTAGTATAGAAGTTATATAGCACTGCAGAACTCTCTTTCTCACCTCTAATGACAAGGTCATATTACACAATATAGTTTTCATTTTTCTGAATGTTGTTTTTGCCTGTCCTATTCTGCTTCTAGCTTCCACATACAGCCCATTTCTGTGGGTAATGTCTAATCGTATTTAGTTGTATACGTATAGTTTCCGTGATAAATGTATTTATAAAGACTTTTCATTGAAACATATAGTTGATATATCATACATTTCTATTTATAAACTTCTATTTCTATTTCTATTTCTATTCATATTCAACAAGCTCAGGTTCTTTCCGTTCAGACTGAACACCAGTCAGTAGTATGTGTAACGGATGAGATGAGCTAATAAGGGGGCTGTCCATACATAAATTACGTCATGTATTTTGTTACAACATTTTTACCCCTTTATTTACTATTTTGTAAACAACTGTCAAGAATGCACGGGCTCCTCTCTTGTTTCATTTTATGTCAAATCCCCTACCTCCTCTCCAGCCCATCTTTTAACAGAAAAAGTACGAGAAAACTACATAATGTGTTTCATATTTTTAAAGAACTACTTGAATTACTTGATGTTTCACATGTTTAGAGAACTAGTTGTACTAGACGTTTGTCACATTTTTAGAGAACTGCTTAAACTTCTTGATGTGTTTCACATTTTTTGAGAAGTAGTTGAACTACGTAATGTGTTTCACATATTTAGAGAACTAGCTGAACTACTTGATTTGTTTCCCATTTTTAGAAAGCTATTTGAACTACTTGATATGTTTCACATTTTTAGAAAACTACTTAAACTTTTTGATGTGTTTCACATTTTTTTGAGAAGTAGTTGAACTACGTAATGTGTTTCACATATTTAGAGAACTAGCTGAACTACTTGATTTGTTTCACATTTTTAGAAAGCTATTTGAACTACTTGATATGTTTCATATTTTTAGAGAACTAGTTGAACTACTTGATATGTTTCACATATTTAGAGAACTAGTTGAACTACTTGATATGTTTCACATATTTAGAGAACTAGTTGAACTACTTGATATGTTTCACATTTTTAGAAAGCTATTTGAACAACTTGATATGTTTCACATATTTAGAGAACTAGTTGAACTACTTGATATGTTTCACATATTTAGAAAACTACATGATGTGTTTCATATTTTTAGAACACTACATGATGTATTTTTACAGTTTTAGAAAAATGTTTTAAATTCCAACAAATAAATTGGTGTATAAAAGCAGTAGCTTACAGTGAATGTCACTTTTTGTCAAACGACCCCTTCTCAACAACTGACAAACTTTTTTCAGTTACACAATCCTCATTGTTGATGTAATTTATGGACATTCCATTAAGTCATATAGCTGTAATGTATAACCCTATGCAATCAGAACCACACATAACCACACAGAAACACACAGAAACACAGATAACCACACAGAAACACACATAGCCACACAGAAGCACACTTAACCACACAGAAACACACAGAAACACACATAGCCACACAGAAGCACACTGAACCACACAGAAACACACATAACCACACATAACCACACAGAAACACACATAGCCACACAGAAACACACACAACCACACAGAAACACACATAGCCACACAGAAGCACACTTAACCACACAGAAACACACATAACCACACATAGCCACACAGAAACACACATAACCACACATAACCACACAGAAACACACATAGCATGTGTAGAGTATCTTTAATGTTCTGTTAGTCGCTATAATGAGGATTATTTTCTGAACTTTGCAATAACTAACCTCAGAAATGTCTTAGACAAATTGTATACGGACATTCCCGAAAAAATAATCTCATATCGAACTCACCAAGGACAAATTGAATCAATTTCTACAAAGTGACCATATATCGATACAGTTTCCAGGCAAGGTTGATCTCGGTTCTAGAATAGCAAACACATGGTTTCTGCGGTATTGAGAGAAAGTTGGGTGTTAGAGAGCAAGTTGGGTGTTAGAGAGAAAGTTGGGTGTTAGAGAGAAAGTTCGGTGTTAGAGAGAAAGTTGGGTGTTAGAGAGAAAGTTGGGTGTTAGAGAGAATGTTGGGTGTTAGAGAAAAAGTTGGGAGTTAGAGAAAACGTTGGGAGTTAGAGAGAAAGTTGGGAGTTAGAGACTTTATTACCAGTGATTGCTTGGGCAGGATGTGGTCCTGCTCGTTTGTCAGGAATGGCCCAACCAATCATAATTTGCAGCTTCTGTTGGATGGACTAAACCCTATCTTCACTTCAAGGAGTTGGCCTCGAGGGAAGCGTTCTCGGTAATTTAAAAAAAAATAAGTAACAACTTTATTTGATGTCATTCCAGACAAATAAGGGCAAATATGTTATCCCAACCCAACACGATTTCCTGCCTCTAAGGTATAACATTGAGTGCAGCGATGCGACAGCTGAGTTTTGTTTTTACTAGATCTGGGGTTATTTCAAAAAATTGAGTGGAAATAGAGATAGTGAGTTCCATCAATCGTACTAGTTATTCATTTCGAGGACTTCTGTAATATATTTTCATTGATTCTCTCATATTGTTTCAAGAATTATATTGGTCTTTCAAACAGAGCTTCTAGACAACAACATGATGTCACCACATTTCGTGTTAGGACTTTAATTTTTTCAGGACTTCTACCACTTACAAGTCAACTAGACAGCAAAAGGACTAATCTTTACAAAATTATATTTTATTCCTTCCCAGTGCTTCTACTCTTTCCAGACGAGAACATACCATACAGTGAAACAGATGATCACGGCACATGGAAAGCCAACTCTAACACAGGATGACTGCCAAACTATAAACAGACCAGATCAAGTTGTCATTTTGCGCATCAGAACATGACTCAACCGACTCCGCAGTTACATGTATAAAAAAAGTTGATATTGGCAGAGCCATGTGCACATGTGGATAGGGACATGTGACAGCAGAGCACATTCTTCAGCATTTCCCGGAATATGAAATGCTGAGGCAAATACTTCGGCCCAGAGAAACAACAGTGGAAGTAACACTCTACAGACGCTTTGTACAAGTACAAAATACAGTCAAGTTTATAGAAGCAAACAAAGTTTCAGACGTAAGCACGTTCCAGGCGAACTACAGAGGAAGAAGAATAGTAAACATAATAGTAAACATAATAGTAAACATAATAGAAACATAATAGAAACATAATAAATAGTAAATGGAATAGAAAACACGCAGAAAAGTAGCAAATTAAAAGTGAATAAAAAATAGAAATACTGATATAATTATTATTGAATACGCCTCGGCAAATGTTATCGTATTTTTTTTTTACATAAAAACACTGTTGGCATGTACTGCAAATTATGCACAGTACTGCGAATAAGAATCCTGTTATTACAAACGGAGATGGCACGAGAGAATAACTAAACACATTGTCACATTTTCTGGGAAGCTTGATAAGAGAGATGGGTAGTGGATGAGTAAGTATGCTGTCAGTATTACTCACAGCACGAGCGAAAGTACGGCCCTAAAATAATGGGGGCGAGATTTTTGAAATGTCAGAAGGAAAACACGGAATGTAAACAAGGTAGTCCTGAGCGTTGTTCGGCGTGGCAGAAACTCAATATTTGAGCCTAACCTAGTTCAGGACCGATAATAACTTGGTAAATAACATAATATCTCCAGATCTGCTGCTGAACAATTCGTTCTGTTGATCAAGAATTCCATTCATTCATTTATTTATATTTATATCTTTTCTGTTTGATAATTCTTGATGAAGTCGACGACGAAGCCTGTGATGAAAATGTACTTTTATTTGTGTTACTAGACACGCGGGTGTTGGGGAAATGAAAGAGTAGACAGACTTGTCAGGGTAGTCACAGTGACAAGTGGTATTTAAATATAGTGGTTCTCAACTTGGGCCATGTCCTCCCCCTAAGGTTTAAGGAGAAACATTTGATATTGTTGGGCAGCGGATCGTTCATGGATGAAGAGTTTACAGAAAGGTAATTACTTGAAGGATAACCAACAAGGACCACAGCAGTAACATTGAAAACGCATTGATAACATGGAAATAACTTTACTGTTCTATTTTGTATGTACTAGGGAGCCACGAAAGCAACTTTGTCTTAAAGGGGTCCAAATGTAAAAATAAAATGTTGAGAGCCACTGGTTGAATTGACTGTGTTGATATTTTGAATGTAATCGATGACTTTTATAACAGATGGAGTATAGATGGTGTGTTTCGTTCTCTGTGCATATGGCCAGGATGTAACAGTGTGACTGTTGCTGAAAAAGAATGTCTTCCAAATATGCAAGTGTATGTCAGGTTTTAAATATGCTCAACCGACACATAGATAGTTAGAGAGACAGGTAGACAGACATATAGACAAATAGATAGATATATATGTAGATAGATATATAGATATATAGATAGATAGATAGATAGATAGATAGATAGACAGATAGATAGATAGATAGATAGATAGATAGATAGATAGATAGATAGATAGATAGATAGATAGATAGATAGATAGATAGATAGATAGATAGATAGATAGATGGATGGATGGATGGATGGATGGATGGATGGATGGATGGATGGATGGATGGATGGATGGATGGATGGATGGATTGATAGATGGATGGATGGATGGATGAATAGACAGACAGACAGATAGGACAGACAGTTAGGATAGATAGATAAATAGATAGATAGATAGATAGATAAATAGATATATAGATAGATAGATATATATATAGATAGATAGATAGATAGATAGATAGATAGATAGATAGATAGATGGATGGATGGATGGATGGATGGATGGATGGATGGATGGATGGATGGATGGATGGATGGATGGATGGATGGATGGATGGATGGATGGATGGATGAATAGGCAGACAGACAGACAGATAGGATAAATAGATAGAGGGATGGATGGATGGACGGATGGATGGATGGATGAATAGACAGACAGATATGATGGATAGATAGATAGAGGGATGGATGGATGGATAGATAGATAGAGGGATGGATGGATGGATGGATGGATGGATGGATAGATGGATGGATGGATGGATGGATGGATGGATGGATGGATGGATAGATGGATTGATGGATGTATAGATAGATAGAGTAAATGACTAAAACTACTGACCACCTTTGTAAGATGTGTGAGAAAGTATATGGCACATTCGTACGTGTGAACAATGGCAAAACAATTGTGACTGAACAATAGGTGTAAATAAGTCAAAACGGCGACTCATGTAAACATACCGCCTGTAAGGTAACATAATATTCGCACAAAAAGTAGAGACCACTTTTGGAGACAGACCTACAAAAGGTAGAAACCTGACATGTGTTCTCAAATAATAGACAGCAATTAATGCTATCCAGATAGACAGGCTCATAACATGACCCATCTGACACCGCAGCCACATATATACAATGAATTGTAAAGTCGGAGATATAAAACGGAGTACTGTAAGTTCTTAGATGAGTGTTCAGATGAGTGTTGAGTAATTGAGAAATTTTACCAGAGTGTGTTCAGTTTAGAGATCTTATTTTTACGAATTGGTTTTCGTCTTTTGAGTTTAATAAGGACGTGTTTAATAAGGACGTTCTTCATTGAATGCTATTACGGACATTTCTCAGTTGACTGCTGAGATAGGAGCTGTCATTCTTTCTACACTCAAGTTACTGCTGAGATAGGAGCTGTCATTCTTTCTACACTCGAATAACTACTGGGATAAAAGTTCTCCTTATATTTACAGTCAAGACCTCTAAGATGTGAGCTGTTATTCCTTCATCATTGACACCGCTGGTACACATATCTAATTCTTGATAAAACATAGACACCGCTGGTACACATATCTAATTCTTGATAAAACATTGACACCGCTGGTACACATATCTAATTCTTGATAAAACATAGACACCGCTGGTACACATATCTAATTCTTGATAAAACATTGACACCGCTGGTACACATATCTAATTCTAGATAAAACATAGACACCGCTGGTACACATATCTAATTCTTGATAAAATATAGACACCGCTGGTACACATATCTAATTCTTGATAAAACATTGACACCGCTGGTACACATATCTAATTCTTGATAAAACATAGACACCGCTGGTACACATATCTAATTCTTGATAAAACATAGACACCGCTGGTACACATATCTAATTATTGATAAAACATTGACACCGCTGGTACACATATCTAATTCTTGATAAAACATAGACACCGCTGGTACACATATCTAATTCTAGATAAACATTGACACCGCTGGTACACATATCTAATTCTAGATAAAACATTGACACCGCTGGCACAGATACTGTCACAATTTTCTCCAACAAGACGACCCTCAACAGAAACACAAGGTAATAACTTTCTATGTTCTTGTTTGTTCCCAACAGACTGTACCGAAATGGGAGGGGGAAAAAAATTAATTGTACTAATCGTGTGTGCGCAAGTTCGTAAGTTTAAATTTTCTGCAGCGACATTTAATTGGCCCCTTATGTTTCGTCACTCGTTATTTCGTTTCTGCGTCTCATTTTCCAATTACACATCGATCTTTTCCTAATCCTAGTACTAGCATACCTGACGGTTTCACTTGTGTACAAAAGATCGTTTGTGACACTGTTGTCGCTTGTTCAAAAAAATTAAGTATTGAGATTCGTTACTTTGATGGCGCAGGTTCTGAAACATTCTGATATTGTTTAAAATTCGTTCAGTTTGTTTGGTAGATCAAAAATTAGATCAGTTTGTTTGTTTGGTAGTTCATGAATTAGATCAGTTTGTTTGGTAGTTTATGAATTAGATCAGTTTGTTTGGTAGTTCCTGAATTAGATCCGTTTGTTTGTTTCGTAGTTCATGAATTAGATCAGTTTGTTTGGTAGCTCATGAATTAGATCAGTTTGGTAGTTCATGAATTAGATCAGTTTGGTAGTTCATGAATTAGATCAGTTTGGTAGTTCATGAATTAGATCAGTTTGCTTTGTTGTGCATGAATTATATTAGTTTGGTTATGCATGAATTAGATCAGTTTGTTTGATTGAGCATGAATTATATCAGTTTGGTAGTTCATGAATTAGATCAGTTTGTTTGACTGTGAATGAATTAGATCAGTTTGTTTGACTGTGAATGAATTAGATCAGTTTGTTTAACTGTGAATGAATTAGATCAGTTTGCTTTGCTGTGCATGAATTATATTAGTTTGGTTATGCATGAATTAGATCAGTTTGTTTGACTGTGAATGAATTAGATAATTTTGTTTGACTGTGCATGAATTTGATCAGTTTGGTAGTTCATGAATTAGATCAGTTTGTTTGACTGTGAATGTATTAGATCAGTTTGTTTAGTTGTGCATGAATTAGATCAGTTTGGTTGTACATGAATTAGATCAGTTTTATTTGGGTTGTTCATGAATTAGATCTATTTGTTTGAAATATCATGAATTTGTTCAGATTTTTTATTAGTTATTGAATCACAAAGTTTGTAAGTTATTAAATTCTATAAGTTTTTTATTTCTTACATTCGTTGAATTTGAAAGTTCTTACATTCATTGAGTGTGTTGTTTCTCCACATTCATTGAGTTTTATGTTCTTACATTCCTTAAGTTATCTAGGTCTTCCATTAGTTCAGCTTGTTAGTTCTTCATTCGTTTAGTTTGTTAGTTCTTCCATTAGTTCAGTTTGTTAGTTCTTTCATTCGTTGAGTTTATTAGTTCTTACATTCGTTGAGTTTGTTAGTTCTTACACTCGTTGAGTGTGATAGTTCTTACATTCGTTAAGTTTGCTAGTTCTTACATTCGTTGAGTTTGTTACTTCTTACACACGTTGAGTGTGTTAGTTCTTACATTCGTTCAGTTGCTAGTTCTTATATTCGCTGAGTTTGTTCTTAACATTCATATAATTTGCTAGTTCTTGCATTAATTTAGTTTGTTAGTTCTTACATTCACTTAGTTTGTTATTTTTACATTCACTTAGTTTGTTAATTATTAACACTTATTCATATTGTCTGGTTTACCCACAGAAAATGCCCACTGCGAATTTATAAGTTGAATGTAAAATGAGGAATCGTGTACAGTTTTATCATGCTTCTCGTAATTGTCAATTTCAACGAAAACGTGGCCTTCAAAAAACTTTTTGAAATGCCACTTCTCATTGTTGTAACTGCTGACCTATTTATAAACTGGATAATATTGATTTCCATTTGCTTTTTTATGTTAAGAAAGTATCAAATTTAATTTACAAGTAATCAGTGTCTGCATTCAAGGGAGTCTTTCTTTTCCAATGATGACTATTTGTGCAATTGGTGAAACGTATGAAAGTTTATCAACTTCCATTTTGTGTTGCTGGCCCACAACATCAAAACCTGGGAGGAGAGACCGGCTCGAAGTCTCAAATGGGGGCACCAAAAAACAACCAATCCATGGAGCGCGATAGCCGATAGGAACTTAGTATGTAAGGAGCTACGAAGTCAGAGCCTTGCCTAGGTCAATAAAATGTTTAGTTCTAAACATGATGGACCATGAGAGTATGCAAGTACTCAGGAAGTTGGAATAGGTGCTGGTTTGATGGTTACGTCCTGAATAGATGATGGATTGATGGCTACGTCCTGAATAGATGATGGATTGATGGCTACGTCCTGAATAGATGATGGATTGATGGCTACGTCCTGAATAGATGATGGATTGATGGCTACGTCCTGAATAGATGCTGGGTTGATGGCTACGTCCTTAATAGATGCCGGGTTGATGGCTACGTCCTGAATAGATGCTGGGTTGATGGCTACATCCTGAATAGATGCCGGGTTGATGGCTACGTCCTGAATAGATGCCGGGTTGATGGCTACGCCCTGAATAGATGCTGGGTTGATGGCTACGAAGTGAATAGATGATGGGTTGATGGCTACGTCCTGAATAGATACTGGTTTGATGGCTACGTCCTGAATAGATGCTGGGTTGATGGCTACGTACTAAATAGGATACGCTACCAATTCAAATGTAAATTAACTTTACTGTTGGTGATTTGCCAAATATTATTTCCAAGATCACCTACTACAACAAAAACACTAAAAATTTATGTATTGGATATAGATTGTGAATCATGCACAGTTTCAACGTGCTTATAATTTAACGCTTTTAGTCAAAAATGAAACGCAAAAATCACTTTTTGGAGAAATTTGACTACATAAACGTTTCGTAGAACCTAAAACAAAAATAATCTAAATTAATTAATTGTGGAAAACTAGTTGCAGTCACTTGTATACACAAGAAGTGTGGGAAGAAAATGAGTTTCCACAGCTCAAATATTCCAATATCTCCACACGAACGTTCTGTTCGTTCACTTCTTGTCTAATTCTCTGGAAGAAGTGAAGACAGTTTCTCTTGAATAGCTTGCGGATTATTAATTCGCAAAGTGAATATTTGTATAGACACCAGAAGAAAATAACAGCACGTGTTTCTACGCATGTTTAACTATCACGTGAGTTTCTGATGTGTTCCATTTCTCAACTACATTTGGTGATAACATCGACCATGTAGTTTATTCACAGGTTCGCCACACTGCCAATATCTGTCCACTTGTTTTAATCGAACATATTTCAATCAATTGATATGGCATTTGTATTGATTGTCTGGTTTAGTAATATACCTTCGTTTTTTGAACCATACAATTCTGAATTTATCGATAATCAATGCAAGTATCGCGGTTGTTGCATGAAAGAAAATATAAATATTCTAAACGAAAAATCGTTTGCTATCGTCCATGTTGCCTGGATCCGAAAGGAGAGCAATGAATAGCGACACTGCTACCTCCCAACAAGTCGTCAGATGCGACTAAGGAGGTTGTAGGATGAATTTGGCTGTCCCATCCCATAGGGTCAAAGTAGCCTAAAAGCTATGCTGCGGTCGGATGTATCGGGCCGAAAGACGTAGATCTCACAGAGAAGATGTAACACCATAACATAATGCATTTCGTTCTCGAGGGCACATCCTACTGATCTGTAGGAGTTTGAGAAAATACGCAGAAGACAAAGGTTTCACGGTTACATTGAGAATAACATGCTGTGCTTGTGAAGGGATTTAATACACATGAGATTATATCAAGCGAAAACACTTATATGAAACAGTATCATTCGTATACATTGGCAGCAACATAGACGAAGTGTCTTGAAAAGAAAACTATACACTAAGATCTGCGTTAACGAAACATTGTCAAGGATGTCAAAAGAAATCTATTTCGATAGAAACCACAAGGCAAATGATAAATTCAGTCTTCATACACCAACATTGTGTTATTAATGTCAGACGTGAATACTATCAACTCATCATCATCATCAGGTGCCATGTCGGCTGGCGTAGGCGGTCATGACTCTCCACAGCTCTCTGTCCACAGTATTATGTATCAAAGTCGTTGTTGTTTCCTTGCTGTGCCAGGTTGTCAAACTGTCTAATATTTTCTCACGTTGTCGCCCTCTGTCTCTGTTGCTTTCAATTTTGCCTGTTGTGACTATGTTCTCTAAACCTGCCTGTCTCATGAAGTGGTAATAAAAAGAAGATTGCCTTTTTCTTATATTGTTGATTAAGGTCCGTTTCGCATTTGACTCTTTCAACACCTCTACATTAGTTTTTCTTGCAGTCCATGGTATTCTCAGCATTCTTCTATAGAACCACATCTCTGTTGCCTCTAATTTCCCACTTTCCAGTTGCTATCAACTACACTACACTAAGAACAAGAAAGAAATCTTACTATGTGTGAAATATGTCTAAGAAAAGTTGCAAATATAACAAGACGAGAGTATGTAAGAAAAGAAAGGTAGATTATAAAAACCGTAGGTAGAACATTTGTGGAGAGGTGTAAACGTTTTTATTCACTATACTTGAGTTATCTCTTATATACTCCGCCCATCTCAACAAAGCGGCACGTTGTCTGCCGAGAATACCGCTTACAGCACGTAACTCCATGTTATATTCGATGTACATCTCGAGCGGGATTCGATCTATCAGTATCCTAAGTACGAAACCACCCTTTAAACCTCTACGCCAAGGAGATACTCTGTTTCTAAATATATTACTGTCTTTTATATTTCACCAATTAGTGGTGTAGCTACTTCAATTGCTGTTATACCTACTTCAATTGCTGGTGTACCTACTTCAATTGCTGTTCTACATACTTCAATTGCTGTTCTACATACTTCAATTGCTGGTGTGCCTACTTCAATTAGCGGTGTAGATACTTAATTTACTGGTGTACCAACTTCAATTACTGGTGTACCTACTTCATTTAGTGGTGAACAAACTTCAATTACTGGTGTACCTACTTCAATTGTTGGTGTACCTACTTCAACTAGTGGAGAAACTATTTCAATTACTGGTTTGCCTACTTCAATTACTAGTGTAGTTTCTTCAATTGCTGGTGCAGCTACTTCAATTACTGGTGTTCCTACTCCACTTACTGGTGTAGCAACTTTAATTACTGGTGTAGCTGCTTCAATTAATGGTGTACGTACTTCAACTATTGGTGTACCTACTTGAATTAGTGGTGTGACTACTTTATGTAGTGGTGCACCTACTTCATTGATTGGTGCACCTAACTTCACTTACTGGTGTACCTACTTGTATCAACAGTTTGATCATCAAAGATTCATTTTTCCGTAAGTCGTTGTATTTTGTGGAAACCTGTATGGCGTCAGTGTACTGCAACTTTATATACACCATATAGTAATAGAAGTATTAGCAACATCTACAGTACCAGAACAAAAGTAGTAATATTAGTAGGTATGATACCAGTTGTACAAACTGCAAATTTGTAGTAGTATTAGTAATACCTTTAGTAATGGTAGTCTAACTATTCGCTAAACCATTTGTTGCCTTTCATTAGGGGTAGAAGAGTTTTCTGGAGATGGCTTTCTTGTGTGCCGAGTATGTTGTGGAATTTGTCGCTTCTTTTATTTCGGTCGTCCATTGTTTTGTGGTCGGCCTCTAGGTCTGTCTTCACTGTATCTGTGTGCATAGCTTGTTGTGGTATGCTGTCTGATGGTAGTCTGTGCAAACCATTTGATCTGTTGCCTCTTAATATATTCAAATATTGGGGTGGTGCCGGTTTTTAAAAAATCCAATGTCCTCATTCCTCACCCTGTCTCTTAGCGATATTTCTAGGATTCTGCGTAAGCATGCCATTTCAGCTGTCACATGTTTACATTTGTCGTGTGCTGTCGTTGTCCATGTTTGGCATTGTTAACACAGGGTTGGTATAATAATCGTTTTGAATAGTGTTATTTTGGTATTCAAATCTAAATTTTTGTTTCTGAATATTGGTGTCTTTAGCCCTAGGGCTTAGCATGCTTTACTACATCTATTGTGTATTTCTTTGCTGCTCTTGTCGTCTGTTGTTATATTACTTCCTAGGTATATAAATTCTGCCACTTGTTTAAGTCTGTTTTTTCCCAATATATATATATATATCTTCATGTTAATGGTATGACCTGTTTTATGTAATCTATCTATTTGTCTTTGTAGTTGCTCTTCTTATGATGCTACAAGTGCTTAGTTAGTTAGTTATTCCTCTAGTACATTTCCATGAGTCTCGTTTCATTGCAGTTTGCTTTAGATCTTCATTGTTTCTGATACCGACGGTGAAACGTTCTCTTGTAATAGTTCTACGTAAAGTTTCTTTTGTTTTCTAATAGGCCTATAGGTGGATACATATTCCCGTTTTGATTCTTGCCTGACAACTGTGTTTGATGTGAAGTCTGACCAACGTATGTTCAGTAGCTTTCTAAGACATTTATTTTCAAAGATGTTTAGTCATTGTTCTAAGTTTGATGTTGCTTTCCAACTTTCGCATCCATATGTTAAAGTTGGAATTATGCAGGAGTTGAAGATTTTGAAAGGGGGGGCGGGGGTAGTTCGCATCCCTTTCTCACTCCGAAGTGAATTTGGAAATTATCGGATGTAATATTGGTGTTGGTAATAATCGTAGTAGTGGTAGTAATAGTAGCAGTAGTAGTAGCAGTAGTAGTAGTAGTAGTAGTAGTAGTTGTCAGAAGTAGCAGATAGTAGTAGCCTTAGTAGTAGTCACAAAAGTAATAGTAATCATTATAATAGTAGTAATTGTTGCTGCCATCTGTAATATCAGATAGTATTGATAATAGAAATAGTGGTAATAGTAATAATAGCAGTAGTAGTCAGTACTGGCAGATTAATGGAAAAGTAGTAATAGTAGCAGTAATAGCAGAGAGTAGTGATAATATCGGCATATCGAACTGAAGTGTTATAGGACAATATTAAGAATTTCCTGGATAGAAAAGATAAGGAACAGTGAGGTTTTGAGTAAGCTGAATATAGAGGAAGGATGTCGGGTGAATAAAACTTTACATGGAAAATTGAAATACTTCAGACATATAAAAAGACATAATGGAATTGAAAGACGCATATTAGAGGGCAGACGTTCGGGAAGTAGAAGAAGAGATAGACCTAGAAGGAGATGGACAGATGACATTAAAGACTGTATGAAGTTATCATTGGAGAATGCATGCAGATTGACACAGGATAGAGTCGGGTTCAGGACATCAATTGCAAAGACAACGTTCTGGAAAGAATATGTCACGTGATGATGAGTGATAATATTAATAGTAGCAGTAGTAGTAGTTATAGTAGGTAATAGCAGATCAGATAGTAGTGATAATAGTAATAGTAGCAATAGTAGTAGTGGAAGTAGTACTCGGCAATAGCAGATAGTAGTGATAATAGTAACAGTAGAACACATAGTAGTTATTGTTACTGTCGTAGTTGTAGCAGTAATAGTAGTAGCAATAATTAGCATGTTGCTCCAGTCGTAGCCTGGTAAGTTTGAAAAGTCGCATGTTTTTGTTATGACACGTGACTGCGTTTACCCCATACGAATAAACAATTATTTTGTCAGATTTTCATATCTATTTTTCTTACCTTTCCCGGCTCTGACAAAGAAACTCTCACTACCACCGCCACCTATTGATCACAGATGACATTTTCAAGCCACAAAATCTTAAAATATTCTTAAAGTTTCCGCGACGTCTCCTCTCCCAGCAAAAAAACTGAAGGTTCCGCTATTGATTAAGCCAGGCCGATAATCGATGGCTACCACCTGTTTCCAAGCGGACGCTATAGTTATTTCCCTTGCACTAGATCTTCGATCGGATGAAGGCTTTCCTTCTCAGTGAGATTCAAGATGAGCCGCGTTGCTATTAGAACGGGGATGTTGATCAGGGTTTTATCAAAGTGTCTGCATATTTCATTCGTCTTCAGATTCTTTCAAATCCTTCTTGCTTTTTATTAAAACTGAAAAGTATATAGAATAAATTGACGCAACAGTTTGAATCTGTCCGTTTTAAAACTAACGCAACAGTGTGAGTCTATCTGTTTTTGAAATTGGCGCCCCGCCTAAGACCGATGTGTCGGGCCATTGGCGTAAATAAAATGGCGACACAACACATTTCCATTCTCTGGACTACATCCTGCTAGAATCTAGTAGGACCATGGTCCTGCTACAAGGGAGATCCAGCGGGAGTTTCAGAATGAACGCTGAAGACGAAGAAGATACTGGTGCAACAGTTTGAGTCTATCCGTTTTTAAACTAAGGCACCAGTTTGAGTCTATCCGTTTTTAAGCGGACGTAACAACTTCAGTCTGTTCGTTTTTGTTGGCAATGTTGCTTGTTGGAAAGGCTGATTGTAGAGGGCAGAGTGCCAGGTAAGAGAAGAAGAGGAAGATCAAGAAGACGATGGACCAGCGAATTCGAAGAATGTATGCACATGTCTCTGACCAATGCAGGCCCACTTGCCCGGAATAGAGAGACGTTCAGTGTATCCACGACGAAGACAACGTTCTGGAAAGAATATTTCACTTGATATAATAGTAGTAGTAGTAGTAGTAGTAGTAGTAGTAGTAGTAATTTTTGTAGCAGCAGTTTCAGTAGTAGTAGTAAGTGTTATTGTAGTTATAGTAATAATTTCAGTTGTAGTAGTAATACAAACAGTTGCTGTAGTAGTTGTTGTGGTACTATCACTACCAATAGTAGCGGTAGTAGTAGTTAGTAGTAGTATTACTAATAGTAGTAATAGCAGCAGTTGTTGCAATATTGGTAGTGACAGTAGTTTAGTTTATGCTATATTGAGGTAAGCTGTTATTTTAGCATCTGTGTATTGTGCCCAAGTGTCTGTGAAATTAATCAGATTGTTATATTAAGCAGTTTTAGCAAGTGGATAATGTGGGTCTTTGAATCCAGTCGTTCGCAGGTCATACTTGTAAATAACCAACATGTTCTTTTCAACTTTCGTCCGTCTCCCTGTGCCTGTTTTAAGCCCGATGGAGCAACATAGAGAATATTTCTTTAAAATATGAACGAGAGTCTTAAATACATTGTGACATGGATATATATATATATATATATATATATATATATATATATATATATATATATATATATAAAGTGGGTAGTATTTGGAGATCCCCGGGAATTATCCTTCAAAGTTACGGAGTTACGTGTTGTGAGTGCTACTCTTGGCAGGCGATGTGCTGATGCGTTGAGAGGGACGAAGTATATATGGAGTATCCTGATTACAAAGAAGTCAATTCTTGAAAGAGGGGAAAGACGATAAAGGAGAGAGAGAGAGAGAGAGAGAGAGAGAAATGGACATTGGTAAATATGGACAATCTCTCACAGGATTCTAACTTAAGGGAAATCTTGAAACACCATGGGAGCTTCTGAAGAAACCAAGCACACATAGAGAACCCGGAGAATATACACGCCTATGTTAAACAGCTTCCCCCCCCCCCCCCCAATATGAGTAGATAGCTTACAGAAATGTATACGTGTTCGTCAAGATTGTACATCGTTGTGCCACAAAAAGATAACTTGTCCACTCCTCTATCTATCTATACGCTATGTCCCTTGTTTGCCTTGCAGCGTCAGGGGTGGAAGAGTTCTCTGGAGATGGCCTTCTTGTGCGCTGTTTGTAAGCTTGTTCCTATAGCTTCTTTGATTTCTGTGATCCATCTTTTACATGGTCTGCCTCTGGCTTTATAACCGTTATATCTATGTGTCATGGTCATTTGTGGCATGCTTTATGTCGGTAGTCTGGAAGCGTGTGAAAACCACTTGATCTGCTGTCTTTTGATGTGTTCCAATACTGGTATTGATTTGGTTATCTGTCTGATGTTATCGTTTCTAATTCTATCTCTTAATGACACTCCGAGTATTCTTCGTAGACATGTCATTTCTGTTGTCACTATTTTTCTTTTGTCTTGTGCTGTCATTGTCCAGGTTTGGCACTGGTAGCATAGTGATGGAATAATAATAGTCTTGTATAATGCAACTTTAGTGTCTATGTTTACATTTTTGTTCTTGAAAATGCGTGTCATCTGTCCTAGGATCTGGTATGTTTTGTTGCATTTATTTTATATCTCTTTACTGGTTTTCCCTTCACTTGATATAATGCTTCCTAAGTAAGTGAACTCATTTACTTGTTTAAGGTGTTTATCATCGATGGAGATAGTGATATATCTTTCTTTCTTTGCTATTGCCATTATTTCAGTCTTTTCAATATTAATCTTCATGTTGAATTTTTTTAATCCGCAGATATTAATGGTTCCAAATTTGATCGTGTTACGTTTAGTCGTCTCCTGAGCACTCTTCATTTTTCTATGAGCAAGCAATGTGTTTCGTCGCTGTCGATTTGCTAGATCTGTCACAGTGTTGTTTTAGAGTTTCTAAATGGTTAAACTGTGTTCTAATCTATCACATTCAGATGTAGAAATCACATATTCCATCAGAATTACACTGAAACACCGAAAACTATTATCCGGTCTAGAGGCTGGCCGAAAGATATCCATCTTGACCGAAAACTTGTCCACTAATACTGCAAATCTGGAATTGAAAAATGGATGCGTTCACTTAGTTTTTCCTCATTCTCCAGACGAAGTCAGATGCCGGCATGAATTTCATAAATGAACTGTACAGTTCTCATCAACCCCGAGACGTGGTTCTAGAGCTTGTCCATCAGAGCTACTTCAGATGACCATAGTTTATTCTTATAGTGTAGTACAACGGGAAGTTCTGTAAAATTTGTTGTGTGCTTCTGACGACATTTCGGTGTCCTCAACTACAAACTAAATACTTTCATCTTTAACTAAGGACCAGTTCTTTGACGTGCAGTAGCTGTCTTATTTTTGGCTGTTTTTGTTACCTCTAATATTTTCTGTTATTGCGTCCTGATATAACCTATTTGGACTTTGTTGTCCGCTGGTGTTTTAGGGGCGCGCTTCTCCAAAAGAGAGGTACACTTCTTAAATACCTACTTACTTAGTAGCTGTCTATTTTCTTAATGTTATAAGAAGTATATTTTCTTAGTGGTATAAAAAGTCTATTTTCTTAATGTTATAAGAAGTCTATTTTCTTAATGTTATAAAAAGTCTTATTTTCTTAATGTTATAAGAAGTCTATTTTCTTAATGTTATAAAAAGTCTATTTTCTTAATGTTATAAAAAGTCTATTTTCTTAATGTTATAAGAAGTCTATTTTCTTAATGTTATAAAAAGTCTTATTTTCTTAATGTTATAAGAAGTCTATTTTCTTAATGTTATAAAAAGTCTTATTTTCTTAATGTTATAAAAAGTCTATTTTCTTAATGTTATAAGAAGTCTATTTTCTTAATGTTATAAAAAGTCTTATTTTCTTAATGTTATAAGAAGTCAACCTAGTAAGACTATAAAGTAGGAACGTAAGTAAGAGTAAAGTTATGTCCCATGGCAGCAACCTGCCGTCGGGGATGAAGATGACTCTTCGCGTACTAAGCCGCAGCAACTATTAGGTGGGTGGCCTAGTTCCCATTCTTGCTGTCTTTACCTTCCCTAACTCATGCGTCAGGTACACATTTACATCTAAGTCGACTGGAGGAGTGGTCGTGTCAAGCAAGGAATTACGACCCGAAATTTGTATTTGTCCGGACGTGGTTTCGAACCTGTCACGCTATAACACGGTGATATCAAGCAAACTCACTATCAACTAGATTACCGTGTTCCCCTCGATAAATAATAAGACTAGAAAAAAATCTTATCAAGATTGTGGGGGGAGGCCTCTATTAACTCTTCACTTTTTTTGTGGAGGACCTTATTGAGGAAACTTTTTTTTTAATCAGTAGCTTTATCATAAAGTTGTTAGTGTACTTGCTTCCTATTCGGGCATTCCAAGGTTCAATTTCCAATTTAACAGAAAATATTTTTAAAAACATCGACGGCTCTTAGCTCGATCTATCCTAAGGAAATGGACACCTACTATATTTAACAATCAAATGTGGTGCGCGTGATGCTAATAAAATATACTGTGTTAACATGGTGTTTCCTAAATACCTCAATGGCGTGGAAAGGTGAAACGTTATTTAAAAAAAAAAACAAAAAACAACAACTTTATTATCGTAAAGGGTTGGAGGTTTACTATGGTTTGTTATATAGTGTTAAATTTGATGTTTTATTTTCATGAAAAGAAAAGGAACGGTTTAATACACGAATTTTCCCTTCCTCCAAATATATGGCTGTCATAGAAAGAACAGGGTTATACTTTATACAGTTAATATGGTGACTAGTTTCTGATACACCGTCAGACTTAAAGGTTATTTTGATTCGTTCCAAGCGAGATACTTTTTGAAAAGAAATAAGTAGATAAATCATTGAATTGAAGTAATTCATTTGTATGCTTGCGGCAGGCAATTCCGAAAACAGTAGAGCCCCATTAGGACAGGAAGTGACATAAATTACCTACAAAGCAAAGCGCATGCGTGATGCATAGGTGTGGTTGCTACAGACGCTGTCACCATGTTGAGTAAAAGACAATAACAGTATTCAAGCGCCCTAGGTCATTCAGTTGCGCGAGTTATAGAACTGACGAACTCACGTTCAGTGTGCCTGTGTTTGTCTTCAATTACCTGGGAGCAAACAGACACCTGAGGTCTATTGTGCTTAGCGCGAGTCATCACAGGCAACATGGGTCTCAACTTTTCAAACTTGGTGTTTCTAGTTGTCTTCTTTCAAACACAGACGACTAAAATATTTTTAAAAAAAGAAGAAAATATTAAAAATATTAAGTATTTCGACACACATTGCAGAAACCTTCAAAGTTGTTACCATACAGTGGTATTCCGAGTATGATAGCCTAAAGCAAAGGTGTTTTTTGGATATCAACCCATATGACGCTGTCAAATGACTGTCTAGTTAGACAAGCACATCTAAATATATTAGCAACGTTTGACTACTGATTCTCAGTATAAAACCCGTAGTCGTAACCTTGAATAACAGTTACCATGTTGTTCCGACAGGCAGACGTTGTGCTTGAACTAGTTACGGGCACGGCGTGGGTGGGCGGAACAACAAAGAAACATGTCGCAAGGGCCAGAGTTGCGTCCTGATGTCGACGTCTGTTTCGGCGGCATTGGACTCGAAACACCATGGAACAGAGGGCGGAGCACTAACGGAAATGCCCCACGTGCCGTGAGGCCAGTTTTCTAATCAAGAATCTCAGTATAGGGAGGTTGTGGTGTCAGGATACAGTGTCAATGAAGCATTTTTCACGAGTATAGCTGGAAAATGTATGAGCCGCATGAATAGCAAGTCAGTCTCAAGAACAGTCACGCGTGATTGTCTCGTGTGGCGTACTTATATGTGCTTACACGACTTTTCCCCGTGCATTTAATTCTCTGGCGACGCGAATTACAAGCTAAATTGCCAATTATCAGTAGCATCACCCACGATGAGTGGCACTGTGAGATCAGCACGAAGGACTATTTCGGAGACGGACTTTGTATACATTTCAACGGATTCTTTGTTGAAACCCATAATTATACACAACAAATGTCACTCATAATCTTCTCACATATAATTCCTGCCTATATTCCAATATCCCATTTCAGCGCTAGCATCTTCGCCGCCACGTTCCGCAAAGATTACGCCAGCATCACTTCTGCCCATTACTGATCTACCACTTTTTAATAAGACGGTCATGTCTGATTGAATAGTCCAGATGAGCTTCTACGACCCTATGTGTAATCATGACGATGACGACCCATTTCTTTTCAATTAGAGCAGTGCTTCTCAAACTTTTCGTTTCCTTCTCCCATCTAAATCTTTCTAAAAATCCAGACCCTCCCCCCCACACCCATGTAACATATACATATTATTCCCTAAATAAAGCATAATTACAACTTGTTCAGGACTCACTACTTTTACTTTGCTTGTAGGAAGAAATCACTAGGAAATTTTACAGAAAAAAACATTAAGTAAGTAAATTTACGCACCATGTAATAGACAACTAAAATTCAAGCACAACATATTTGTATTTCAAATTATCCCCCCCCCCCCCGGTCAATCAAATTGCCCCCTCACCAATGTTTGGGCTCGGGGCCCACGTTGGGAAAACAAGAAATTAGAGTCAATGCAAGACTTCATCACACTGAATAATTTTTTTCCTACTTCATCTGTGTGATGTAGGACTACACTTTTCGCCGCCAATGACAATATAAATACTTTTAGATGGGGCTGAGTGTTGACTCTCAAATTTTCATTGAACTGTTATTGTCGATAATTTTACAGTTTCAATTCGGCTTTTATATGACCTAGAGACTTTGGTTTCCTGTTTCGGAATCAAGCAAACATAACACTCAGTGATAGACTGGATGCACAGTGTGGAATGAAGAAGACAATAGGGTCTTTTAAACAAGTTGCCGAAGTAGAAAAGAAGATGTGTTGGAAAAAATTCACTGAGGAGGTCACGGCGGACAAAGCATTACACAAGTTTTGGAAACTACATAGGTCAATGAAGCGGGGAACAGGATCGAAACCCAGTACAAGCGTGAGGAACGATACAGGGCGGACACTGATATCAGATAAGATGAAAGGAAGAGCTTTCTTTGATAGATATCTTCAACAAACTAATGAGGGTGACTTAGATCAGCGCAAAGACATGCTGCATATCCTGACATCCATCACGGATTTTAGGGTCAAAGAAGACCAGCTTGCATATGTTAAAGAAGTGCAACTAGCTATTAAGAATGCATCCGATGTCGCTCCAGGCCGGATGAAATCAGGTACAGCTAACTCAAGGACATTGGGGAGAATATGCTAGCTAAAATAACAGACGATTATAATGCGAGTCTGAAAACAGGAGTAGTACCAGAGGAGTGGCTACATAACTATCTTATACCCGTGCCAAAACCAGGCAAGGATTCTACGGACATAAACGGTTATCGCATCATCACACTGCAGAATGTGTACGGTAAGATTCTGGAACGAATTGTTGCTAGACGCATAACCAGGGAACTAGAGATAAAAGGCGTTCTCCCAAATAACCTAGGTGCATACATACCTAGAAGAGACACAGTCACAAATGCAGCAGTTCTTGCATATGAAGTTTATGAAGGTTTTCAGAACAAAGAAGAATCTGCAGTTGCAGCGATAGACCTGGAAGATGCGTACAATAGAGTTAGTTACATACATATTATCGACATGCTAAGGGAACAAGATTTCCACCCCTGGATCATACGCTGGATAGCAAGTGTGCTGATCTGTAGAAAAGTCGCTATGTCCATGGAAATACTACAGAGGAGTATCGGCTATTGATTACTGGTATTTGGATACTGGTTATTAGTTACTGCTTATTGGATATCGAGTATTAGTTATGAATTGATTCAATGCAAATCAATACTTGCAAAGTTTCTTTAACAGATGTTTGAGGATGCGCATCCTTATGGTTCCTGTAACTCTCTGACTAAAAACACTCAGCGTTCTTCCAATCACGTGTCCGGTCTAACTTGCGGCCGATTGATTCAATATCCGCCGAAGACGTATGTGTCGGACAATCGTGCAAATAAAACGGCGACACAACGCATTTCCATTCCCAGGACCATATCCTGCTGGAAATCGAGAAGGGCCATTGTTCTGCTGCAAGAGAAATCCAATTTTAGTTTGAGAATGAACGCTGAAGAAGAAGAAGAATACAATCATTTTTGATCAAAGTTGAACCACATCGACGGTGCACTTATCAGTACGAAAATCTTATAGTTTTGTCTTTCTTCTACCAGTCATCAGTTTACACCACAAATATTCTTAAGAACACAAACCTTCATTTCTTACATTTCTTACAAACTCAGAACCTCGATTTCTTGGAAACAAACACAGAACCTCAATTTCTTAGAAACAAACACATAACTTAGATTTCTTGGAAACAAACACATAACCTCAATTTCTTAGAAACAAACACATAACTTAGATTTCTTAGAAACAAACACATAACTTAGATTTCTTGGAAACAAACACATAACCTCAATTTCTTAGAAACAAATACATAATCTCTATTTCATGGATACACTTTTTATCAGAGGAGACTAAAGAAAACAAATAATACACAGAAAGAAAAAAAAAAAAAACATAAGCTATTTCGTACAGGAGTTTATACATCACATAGAAAAATCAATACAATATCACCATTTTATGACGTCATAACGTGCATTCAATAATCGTCCTGCATTCTACTCAAAACCAGGGGCGTGTCAGTATGTTGTTGAGAATAAGATCATTGTTGACATGTCATACAGGCAGTGAAACGGAGATGTTTGGGTGAGAACAGGGCAAGATCATGTGTGCCTAGAATTCAGAAACAGGAACTGGAGATGTATTGGTCACACTGAGAGAAAGGCAGAAAACTGTTTTTCAAAACAGGCATTGACATGGAAACGACTGCCACGGAGAAGATAGAGAAAACTTTGAATAATTTACTGAATAGAGACAATTACGTTCTCAAAATAATAATAATAATAATAATAATAATAATAATAATAATAATAATAATAATAGTTAATTAGTTAGTCGATGGTCATCGTCATTGCACTCCGGACAATTCCATAGGTGCTCAGATCTCTCCTTGAGTGTATCCGCCATTACACGTTGGCTGACGGTCCCAGTACGCCGTTGATTGACCATATTTCTTTCTTACCTAAAGAAACGGCTCCTTTTTATCGACACCACATTTCAAACCAAGCTCCCTTATTCTAGTCATGGAACAAGCGTCATTGTCACTTATACAGCGACTGACGATTATTCTATTTTAATAATAATAATAATAATAATAATAATAATAATAATAATAATAATAGTAATATAGCCCATAACCAGTCAGGGTCAAGGTCATGTTACACCTGAAACATCATAACATACAAGAAACCTCCATATTATTGCAATGGTAGGATTTCATTAGGAAATGTTTTCACTCGGTGGCGCCCATCTCTTGTCCAAAACTTATTTTACCGTTAAACAAATCTAGCAATAATGGTATGCGGCGAAACTTTACCGGATGTGATATTGGCATCACATGGAAAGAACTGGATGGGAAATCTAAGTACAGGATAAACTGAAGAGAATGACATTCAAAGGAGGGGAGGCAGGAAAGAAAGAAAGTTTGAAATTGAGGGGCTACATACCTATCTTGGGTGGGATACAAGCAAGGTGAATGATATGCATAAAGGGCTTTCTGTTGTGCTGTATGGTTGTGAGAGTTGGACACTCACTGCGGACAAGGAGAGAAGATTACAGGCTTTCGAGTACAAATGCTACAGACGAATTCTACGAATTTCCTATAGGGAACATAAGACCAATGTGTACGTAAGAAATAAAGTAGAGATGTGTGCAGGTGTTTACTAGCCATTGCTTTCAATAGTGAAATGACGAAAACTAGCATGGTTCGGACATGTATGCAGGCACGATTCCTTGTCAAAAACAATACTGCAGGGAACTGTCGAGGGTGGAAGAAGCAGAGGAGGAAAAATAAAGGCAGGGACAGACAACATCAAGGAATGGACAGGGCAAGATATTTCCACACTCATCCGCATCGCTGAGGATAGAATTCGCTGGAGGACTCTGTGTGCTGAAGCATCCAATGTGGTACCCCTACGACTCTGAAGGGTTACGGGTTTATTGATTGATTGATATATGCATATATATATATTAACATGTGGGGGTAGGAAGGTGAATGATAATATATATATATTATCGTGTGGCATATTCTTTCCAGAACGTAATCTTTTATATGGACCTTCTGGACACCTCGTGATCCTGGGCGAGTTGACCTGCCTCGTTCAGAGACATTGTTAAACAGTAAGATATATCATTTGTACATCGTCCTCTTGTGTGATCTCTTCTTCTGCTGTCGTTTATTCTGTCTTGTGGTATTAGTCTCTCCATGCTGTTGTCTCTTTAGATGAACAATAAAGTTCAACTTTCTTGTTATGACCTTATTTAGAAGCCAACCCTCTGTGTAGTTTAATGATTGTAATCCTTATTTTCTTATTTATTTGACTTTTTTTTATGTCCATGATAAATGCACAATTTTTCTGTAGCATCTCAATTCGAAGAAGAGACATTTTCTTTGCAACTATTTTATTTAGAATCCAAGAATCACAGCCGTACATTGCCACAGGTAATACGTATGTTCTTATCATACACAGTTTTACTTTGTTATTGATACCATGTCAGAGATTTCTATCAGAGTGCAGAACCAATATATATATATATATATATATATATATATATATATATATATATATATATATATATATATATATATATATATATATATATGTATAGTAACATGTGGGGGCAGGAAAGTGAATGATAATAAATAAATATATATATATATATATATATATATAACGGTGTGACAAATAAGAGTCATGGGATGTCAAGGTCTGTTGCAGCCAGTTTTCCTTGCGGAGACGGCACTCAGTGGTGATGATTCCTGCATATGCATCAACAATTGTTATCATCATCATCAGGTGCAATGCCGGCTGGCGTAGGCGGTCATGGCTCTCCACAGCTCTCTGTTCACAGTATTATGTATCAAGGACGTTGTTGTTTCCTTGCCGTGCCCGGTTGTCAAACTGTCTAATATTTTCTCACGTTGTCGCCCTCTGTCTCTGTTGCCTTAAATTTTGCCTGTTGTGACTACCAAATCTGCATGTCTCATGAAGTGGCCAAAAAAGAAGATTGCCTTTTTCTTATATTGTTGATTAAGGACCGTTTCGCATTTGACTCTTTCAACACCTATACATTAGTTTTTCTGGCAGTCCATGGTATTCTCAGCATTCTTTTGTAGAACCACATCTCTATTGCCTCTAATTTATAACAATTGTTATAAATCTACAATATAAAAATACTTTAACAACTTATTTATTTTCAAATAAAAGTTTTCAAATTAATTGTATTTTTAAAAATTTTAAACAACCATAATTTAGCTGTATAGCCATAATATCTGGCGATGGAGAGAAAATGTCAAAGATCCTTGCTGCCAACATTTTACTAAAGACATCATTTTATCTGATCCCTTCATCGGTTACCTCATGAAAGAGCTACCTCGTCCTCTGTCAACCTTATACTAGTGCACTCAGCAACAAAGAACAACAACAAGAATGCATCACTACAATACTCTCTCACCACTCTACTTAATCAAAGCAGCTCGCGTCAGCCCTTATCCACTTAACTTTACCTGCATACGCTCTTATCCACTATTGTGCTCGTCCACGTAGCGTCTCATCCAGATAAATTCGACCGTTCAACGAAAAGATAGATACACTATCAAGAAAAGTTAACCTTCATCGTATATTTACCTCCACAGAAAGAAGGCCATCATCAACTAAATGGTAGCTTAAGCATCGGCACTCAAACCCCAATCACAGCTTGCACAGATATTGCACATTTCTGCACTAACGAACATATCACACGTTTTTTACTTGTATGTACAAGCTGGTACTTTGTCAGGAACACATTTCAGTCAAGGGCGTAGTAAATATTGATAATAGTTGGTTAGAAACTTTCTTGAACTGAGAAACTAATGGACACACACTGATTGTAATCATATATCATAGTCATATTTTGGTTCACATTTTTTAAAGTTGTGTCCCCTTAAAGTTGGATTCACGGTTCAAAAAGAGAGACAGGGTACTTGCGCATGTGGTTGTCTGTGGATCTCACCATTGGCTCACTAGACAAACCAAACATGTAACAGAAAACCTTAGTAGATGACATGCCTTTATATTGAGGTTATCTTTTTATAGAAGCTTCATGGCACGTCATCTATACAACCCCGTAGTCGTAACCTTCGATAACAGTTACCATGTTGTTCCGACAGGCCAATGTTGTGCTTGAACTAGTCACGGGCACGATGTGGGTGGGTATAACAACACAGAAACCTGTCGCAATGGCCAGAGTTGTGCCCTGATGTCGACGTCTGTTTCGGCTGCATTGAACTAGAAACACTATCGAGTCGAATGGCTGCTGGAATAGAGGGCGGAGCACTTATGGGAATGCTCCATGTTCCGTGAGGCCAGTTTTCTAATCAAGAAGAAGAATCAAGACAGGGTACTCCGCAGCATTCAACATGCACATTCAATGCCCGTGAATAAATTGCAGCTGGCCATAGTGCCAGCGAAGATAAAATCAGTTTTGGTAGCCATGACAGTGAAATTCATTATCTTGCTACCAAGTCTGAATATAAAGCAAGAAAATTCATGCCATACATTTGATACACTTAGATTAAAAATCAGGTACAGTACAAGTAGAAGCTAACAGATAGTCGAATTATTTCCCTTGTCTAAGTTTGTTAATATCATGTTCATCATTGGATAACTTTAACATTATTTATTTTAGGGTTTGGGTTAGGATAGTTGTGTTTTACATAATTAACCCTAACCTCAAGTCTAAATAAATAAATATTTCAATTATTAAATAATGAACATGAAATTTACAAAAAATAGACAAGAGAAATAATTTAATGTGTGGTGGCGTCTACTGTGATGTACCAAAAATCATTTTATATTTAAAATAGCATAATAATATATGTTTATATACTTTACTTGCTGTGTAAAACCACTATTGTTGTGTCAACTTTTGTCAACCTCTTTCCTCTTTTCAACAACTGTGAAACATTTCAGAACTCCCTCTCCATTTGTTGACTTAATTTATGGACATCCCCAAACCGTAATATAAAGGGGAAATTGTCTTGTAAAAACGTCGCCTTAACGAGCGTATCGACACACATATTCCATCACAAATCCAGTAGATATATCACGTTTCCATAGATTCAACAACAGATCTATTTTTTAAGAAAATTATTGTAACCACTTCGATTCAACTGCTTACTTTAACTCTTGTTATCACCTTGATTCAACTGCTTACTTTAACTCTCGTTATCACCTTGATTCAACTGCTTACTTTAACTCTCGTTATCACCTTGATTCAACTGCTTACTTTAACTCTCGTTATCACCTTGGTTAAACCAACTACTTACTTTGACTCTCGTAACCACTTTGATTTAGCTTCTTACTTTGACTTTCGTAACCGGGCTGATTCAATTGTTTACAATGAATCAACCGCTCACCTTACCTACTATCCGTGATTCAACCACTCATATTTACCATCCGTGATTCAACCACTCATATTTACTATCCGTGATTCAACCACTCATCGTAACTACTATCCGTGATTCAACCACTCATTTACTATCCGTGATTCAACCACTCATATTTACTATCCGTGATTCAACCACTCATATTTACTATCCGTGATTCAATCACTCACCTTAACTTCACTAACAACCATGATTCAACGGCTCACCTTAACTTAGGAACACATTAACTCAGACACTGCTTGCGTTTTCAGTGAAGCGAACACGTGACTGCCACAGGTCGACCAAGAAATATCGATTTTGCAAACAACACATTTCCACCCGACATTTTATTCCTGTTGAGTGTACGCCACCTAGTTATCTCCCCTTACCCCAACGTTCTTGAGGGCACCCACAACAGCATGAGTAACGGCTGCACAATTCCAGTCCAGCTGAATATGGCTTCTCAGAATATTTAAGGACATGCATTGGTGTGAAATATCTGGACATTCAATTCAGTATTTACCAGAAAATTAGGTCTATATTTTTGTTCCTCTGCGTTAATTCTTGAACTGCAGATTAGCAGGATGTAGTCGGGAAAACGGAATGCTTTGTGCCATTGGTGTAAGCTTATCTGCAATACTTTCGCCTCTCGGCCTAGTAAATCAGACTTCAGCATGGATATTGGGTCACCTTGACTCTATATTGGATGGGAAAGCCAGCCCCACCCCATAATCTTCTTAACTCTTTATCTCAGTAAGGGTTTCATACCCTGCTATAATTATAATATAGAAGTATATTGTCTATTATCTGTACCCAGATGAATGATGGTTGATCGTATGCACACTTGCCATTAAGCGTAGGGGTGGGAGCTTAAGCTGATTCTGGGGATCTTTATTTTAGTGATATTTATTGTGATCTTTATTTTAGTGATATTTAATATCACTAAAGAAACAAACAAAGAAGCATACACCCATTTCAGAAGAAACTGAAACATCACGTTTATCACAAATACTTACGCATGTGGTTGAGTCTGTGGGTCTCACCAATGGCCCACTGGTATACCCATGCAACAGAAAACCTTAGTGGATGACATGTGGTTATATTGAAGTATCTTCTTAGAGAAGCTTCATGGCACGTCATCTATACAATTATGCTTTTATTTTGTTGTTGACATGTGTTTCGTGTTTCATGTTTACCTGAATATATATGTATGCACCTTCTGTTGTTGGGAGGGAGCCATAGATGTACTGTGCAGCACTGAGGAGGAGGAAACTGACAGCACTGCTTTTTCATATGGCTGAAACCCATCATAGAGGCACAGTAACTCAGGACGTGACAATCCTTTCGACTTGAACATTTGGTTGCATGCCTGGAGCAATAGAGAAGTTCGGCATAACCAGTAGTCAACTGGTGGCGGGGAATGAGCACAGTGAACTATCATGGCTACAGTGGCTAGGAGCAGTGCATAGGTTGAAACCTACCTTCCTGGAGGTGTGATAGTTATTCTCTGGCTCTGTCCCTGGGTGGGCCGAAAATCCACAGACTTTCCAGCAATATAATGCCATTTAACGGTATTAGATCAAATGGCATGAGGCCATGGACCGCTGGATCAACAACCAACCAACCAACCAACTATCACAAATACTATATAGGGGGTTATTCATAACTTACGGGGGAAGATGGGGGATATGAAAAAGTTTGACAATTGTTGACAGGGAAGAATGGGGGAGGGAGGACGTGACAAAAGTTTTCGTCAACAATACCGTTCTGTTTTTCTACATCAAAAAATGTAAAATTTTCTTTTTAAAATGTCAAATAAATCCTGTTGTTTAAAAAAAATTATCAAACACATTGCAAGTTAAAAAGATATAGTCCAGAGCACGGAATATGTTGTGTTATTGCATACAGCTTAGTATGATATATGTGCCTTTCCGTCTGACACATCCGACTTCAGCATGATATCGAGTAACGTTTGCTAAATATGGAATGGGACAGTCAACCCCACCCCAAAACCTTATTAGCCGCATCTTACGACAGGCATAGAAGCAGTGCCGTATTTAGACTTGATAAAGCTCTAAGCTATTTGAGATATGGGGACCCTTTATAAGTCCAGATATTATATATCAGTGCCAAATATAATTTTTGGAGACCCCTAAAACAGTGGGGCCCTAAGCTATAGCTTGTTTAGCTTATACGTAAATCCAATATTGTTTATACAATATTGTTAATCTTTGCTTCCATTTCGAGCCCAGACAACACAGGGGTGTAGTGATCATAATTCCTTAGGGATTCAAACAAGGAAACGTTCTATCTAGTGCATTTCTGCATAAGGTGTGTCCCTTCCATGTAGTGCATCGCTGCATAATGTTTGTCCCGTCCCTTGTACATGGATGCATAAGGTGTGTCCATTCTTCTACCGCACGAGACGACTCAAGAGCATTGAAAATACATCTGCTTCTACTCCTCACAAGAACCATCATATCACACGATGTCCTTGCAGACATATTCTATATTCAATCATTGTTCCTTTAGAACTTGACGATCGTATGTCTTCTACAGCAACAAAAAAAACTCAATGTTTCAGTCTTTGTCCTCACAGCGCGACACAACAGAACTATCATACACGCTCACCATCTATACAATTTGAGAGCACATGTGCTGCCATGACTCCGTGTTTGCTTTTTACATCGCCTGCAGACACTTTTCTTTTTCCGTTCTTTTTTTTTAAAACTTCAATTTGTAAACAGTGTATTTTTATGCTGCTGTCTTTATTTTTTAAATTTACTAGCCGTAAATCGAGCTTTTTCTGGAATAGGGAGATCTTCACATGCAAGATTTCAATAGCGAAAGAAAATATTCTAGTCTTGAACGATTATTGCATGCTGCTCAAGCAGATCATTAGAACGGCAAGCATGGCACATTTGAGTGAGGCAGTTTGTGAGTTGAAGTGTGTAAATATGTCTGGATATGTTTGTTTGAAAATCTGTACATAATTTTACATTTATAATGTTCGTGTTTATTAGAAGTTTATGACCGTTAATCTGGTTATTATATTTTATACATTTTTTTTACATTTCTTTAACGTTTAGCAACAAAATAGGAGCATAGATAGTGGCAGTATTCAGTTCTCTTATATACGCTATTTTGTACTATTTGTTGTATTGAGAACATTTCTAAATGTTAAGTTTGCTTCTTCTTCTTCTTCTTTCGTTCACTTGAAACATGTCTATATCTGTAATTCTGTCTCCTTAATAAAACTCACTGTCTTTTGTAGTTCATACAGTGTCCCATAGAGCTTTGATTCCAGTGTTGTTTCCTCTGGCCAATATGTCTGCCTCAGCGTTTCATGCTCAGAACACTCTTGAAGTATATGTTTGGCACTCTGTGCTGCCTGTCCACATGTACACATGGCTGTGTTGCCAATCTTGAACTTTGTATACATGTGACTGCGGAGTCGGTTGTGTCCTGTTCTGAGACGTAGAATTATAACTTGTTCTGATCTGTTCATAATGTGATAGTCATCTTGTGTTGGTGTTTGTGGCTTTCTTTTTGACTTTATCATCTGTTTTTTCTGATGGTAGGTGATTGGTATATCTGGTTGGTCTTCGGCAGCACCTTCCTTAGCCAGTTGGTCTGCTTTTTCATTTCCTGGTATTCCACAGTGAGAGGGTATCCACTGCATGGTTACCCTATACTGGTAAGACAATTCGCTAAGTAGTTTTTTTAAGTCTGTTAGTTTTCCAGACTGGAGAGCTTGAAGCACTGAACTTGCATCTGTCAGGAATACCACAGGATGTAGGCCAGAGTTGGAGTTCAGCAGTTTTTTAGCTGCCACACTAATTGCCTGGATTTCTGCATCATAATTATTGCAGAATTTTCCTGTCGGTGTTCTGATTGTATCTCTAGGCTTGTGTGGATATTCTATATATACACCTGCACCTCCATTCCTCACAGCATTCTGTGCTGACCCATCTGTGTACACTCTGACCCATATATCTTGTGGATATTCCTCATCCAGGAAACTGAGGGTGACTGTCATTCGCTGCACACTGTTCTGTTCGTCCTCGCTTAGTATTCCTTTCACATGGGTCTGAATGTATATTGGCATTCCATGGCTTTCACTCCACGGGGTTTGTTCTGGTACAGACCTTAAGGGGCTGTCAACTTCAGGTAGGTCTGTAAGTTGTCTACGGAGTCGTTTAGCTTGATGGATAAAGCTGCTCCTTTTCAGTCGCCCCATTGCTAGATTTTGGAATCTTTCCTTCATTGGATGACTTGGCATACACTGAAACTTTTCTGCTTGAATTAGTACTTTTGTGTCTCTGCGTTCGCCAAGTTAAGTTTGCTAAAACCGTTCTTATGTTGCACATGCTGATGATTACATCCTAGTTGATGTCATAATCTGACGACGAGTGCAGCATTGTAGGCTGTAATATGTGATATATTACGTAATCATTCACAGAACTCTAACTGAATGTTAAAAATGGATTAACAAATGTTGATCAGCAATTGAAATGGATGAACAAGAACAGGCTGTATTACTAATCACATTTCTTTGGTTGTCCTGTGTGCAATCACTTTTTTTATTCAATCTGAGATAATGCCTGAGTTATATCCTGTTAACATGTGTTCAATAAGTTTCTAAACTACACGTTACCTGGATGAACCACGAGGAGATCATACGAAGGTTATCTGCTACGCGCATCCAACGTCCTCTGTCTCTTGGTTTGGAGATACACTTTGCTAGACTGTAACCTGTCCATCTCGTGATATTCCTCTCCTACTTGTATATCTGCTTATCTCCTGCTAATCTCTCATTGACTCTACCTTCAAGTAAGTTCTTCAAAACAGTGTCATGTCAATATCTCTTGATTTTCATTGGCTGTCACACACACACATTTGCTTCCGGTTGTCGTAATGTGATGACATGTTTCTATATTAACATTTGTGTTTTCTGAATTACGCGGTTTCGATGATGTGGTTAGAGTATTACTGGTGACAATGTGGTGCAAAATTTAGTTCCAACTTGTAGAATAAGTGTTATTTGTTCTTAGTCGATTTTAGGAGAAGTGTTAATCATTCAAGTTTGTTCCGACTTGTGAACTACCTATCTTCGAGTTCAAGAACCACAGATAGACGCATCATCGCTAAAACAACCAGACATACAACAAAAATACATTGTAGATGTAAGGAATAGATATGAACATGTAATGATATAATGCATGGAACAATACAGAAGGGAACATCCAGAAAAGAAAATAGACAATAAATGGGACAGCCTAAGGAAAAGTATTCAAACAACAAATGAAAATTTACCAATAATAAAAACCACGAACAAACAAACATGGCCGGATGACAGATGAAATATTTGAGAGAATGTCAGAAAGAAAGACAGTTAAAAATACTCCAAAAATAATCAATCATAGATAATGAGATACCTAACATTTTCAGAACAGAGAAAAAACAATTTCTATAAAAACAAAATGCAGTGAAATAGAGGAGATATAAATACAATAGAAGACAAAAGTAATGCATAAGGAGATAAGGCAGATCACAAATAAGAAAAATCATATAAATGGGGGTGGCTGCATTAAAGATAAAAACGGAAAAAATTATATTTGATAACACAGAAGTACTTAAAAGATGGGCAGATTATGTTACAGAACTGTTTGACGACCAACCGAACAAAAAACCTGCAATACACAACAATGATGGACCAGCAATACTGAAATCAGAAGTAGAAAATGCAATAAAATCAATAAAATATTGAAAGTCCGCAGGCTCCGAGAACAAAACAGCAGACATAATAAAAACTCTAAATGAATTTAGTGTGGATATTATCACAGATTTTTTGCGATGGCATATATAAAACAGGTCACATACCTGAAGACCTAACATCATCAATATTCATACATCTTTCTAAGAAGCCCAGGGCTGTGGACTGTACATAATATATAACAATAAGTATAATGAGTCATATAACTAAAATGCTACTCAAGATAATACATGAAAGAATTAAAAACAAGGTAGAGACTGAGGTCGGTGAAGAACAATTCACAAAGGAACCAGAGAAGCTACATTTGGTATCCGACTAGTGATAGATAAATATATAGAAGTCCAAATAAGTATCTATAGTTGCTTCATAGACTACAGCAAGACCTTTGACAGAGTCACACGTGAACAATTTATCAAATGTCTTTAAGAAATAGGCATAGATGGAAAGGACATCAGAATGATTAGAAATATATAATGGAAACAGACTGCATAAGTAAGGTGTAAAAACAGATACACACCACGCATAGAAATTAGTTAATATCTACACATAGAATATCTTTAAAAATATAGAAGGAATACCAGGACTCAAGATCTATTGTCTGTTGTCTTTCCCCATGTGAATGATGGTTGATCTTATTCACACTTGCCGTTAAGCGTAGGGGTGGGAGTTTAAGCTGTCGTTCCACGGCCAGATGTATCGCCGTGGTTGCATTTAGTCCAAGTTTGTTCAAGGCTATATTGATGTTTTCTATCCACCATTTTTTTGGACTGACTTTGACTTTACGTCCGGTAATTCTTTTGTTATATGCTCTTATTGGTATTTGATTTGGGTTCATTCTCATAAGGTGACCAAACCATTTTACTTGCTGTCTCTCAATATGTTCAATACATGATATTATACAAAATCTTTTCCTAATTTCTTCATTTCATATTTTATATTTTAGTAGCGATTGCAGCTTTTCTCAGACACTTCACATGTAACGATTTTAAACTGCTGTGAGATTTCTAAAGACCATGTTTGACATTGGTAGCAGAGTGTTGGTATAAAAATTGTAGATATTATCTGTTTTTTAATTTCTATCTTGATCTTTGGGTGGAGAAGTATTGGTGAAAGTTGGTAGGTCACTGTGTTATCTTTTCTGGCACCTTATTTCTATTTCTCTGTCTAGTCTTACATTTTCTGAAAAAATACTGCCTAGATATTTAAATTCTTTGGCTTGTTTTACTTTGGTGTTATCTATTGCTATATCCATTGGTGTTGCAGACTTGCTAATTTTCATAACTTCTATTTTTTTGTACGTTAATTTTCATGTTGTACTTGATTATGAAATATACTCCCAAATTTGATACAGAAAAAGAGACTCTTCAAAAATTATATCTAACTGTTACCATCTTCATTCATTTACATCTGGTACATTGTTCTTTAAGTCTGGAATGTTGCTCATTCATGTGTTCTATTTACTGCCTCCACTCATAATTTGTCTCGGAAACTGAACCCTACAAAAGCTATTAGGCATCGGTGACCTGACGCCGGCATGGCCAACCCCTCAACGGATCAAGTTTTCATTTTGCCCTGCCTCGTGACGGTATTCTAGAATTAGAAACACGCATTTCTTGTCCTAACATTTCACCAAAAACATGGTGACAAAATGGTTTCACGAAAAACATTTCCCCAGAAAATCTGGGACTTTCTATGTCTTCATTGTCTTCGGTCATTTAATCTATTTAATTTTTTTAGAAGGTTGATATGGGGGTGTCTGGTACGATGATGTAGGATAGGAGACAGTTAATCACACCCCCCCTCCCCCACCCACAATCTTAAAAGATAGCAATTTCATGTAGGGCATAATACACATTCACCAGTGTTTACGGTTCTCAACCGTGACCTTCTATCTATGAATATGTAACAAATTCAGTTGGTGGCATTCGCTCTTGCCACAATGACAACCCTCTCACCAATTTCTCTTTGTCTCTAACTCTGTCTCTTTTCCCCCTTGATATTTCCGGTGGTTACTAAATGTTCAAGTTTTGTTCCTCACATCATCCCATGCATTAAATATCTTGATTGTCTGTTTCTCATTTTTGTTATAATTTGTCTTTTTTTCTCAAGCATCTCTGAGGACTTTTACATTAGTTTTCTTGGCTGTCCATGAAGTTTCCACCAATCTTCTAAAAAAAATAAAAAAATATGTCGGTAGTTTCTATCTAAAAGTTCTTTTGGTTGCCGTCCTTGCTTCACATCCATAAAAAAGAATTGGCTCTTTATAACATATAGCACAGTATCGTTTTTTGTCATATGTTGCTTTGGATTGTGCTTTCCTGTTCGTTGTCATCTCTAACATAATACACTAGGGATTGTACAGCGGTGGTTCCCAATTATCCAATAACTATTGAAAAAAAATGGTAGCAGACGAGATTTGAACCAGATCCATTCAACTGAATCCCAATTCGCCTTTCAGCTTGAAGCTACATGCAACCAATCTTCATCCATAAAATCAGATGCATAATTATTCGAGTATGGCTTCAGAATACACGTGGAATGTTGAACCACAACACCGTCTACCTTCCACACACACATACGCGCACACGCACACGCGCGCACACACACACAAACCCACGTACGCACACTCTCTTTTCAATCTGTGTATCTACAAATTTGTGTTTGACTAATCTTAAAAATCATAAGCCATGCTTGAAATCTGGAACAATCACGGGAAACATCCAAATTCCGGAAGAGAAAAATAATCAAACAAATCTGATTGGTTCTTGATGAGAAATGATATCCTATACCGACTGAGTCAGTGTGACAAACAGGCAGTACACAATTAAACTTGTCAGACTAACAGGCAACTGCATCTCCAATCTTCTAGTTAAACGTTTGGGTCATGCAAGTTATGGAATTTATGACTTGTGTCATAGTTACTTTTCAACTACAAATGTGAAGAGAAAGAACAAGGCAATGGTTGACATACAACTTCAAATGTGAAGGGAAAGAACAAGGCAATGGTTGACATACAACTTCAAATGTGAAGGGAAAGAACAAGGCAATGGTTGACATACAACTTCAAATGTGAAGAGAAAGAACAAGGAAATGGTTGACATACATCTCCAAATGTGAAGAGAAAGAACAAGACAATGGTTGATAAACATCTCCAAATGTGAAGAGAAAGAACAAGACAATGGTTGACATACATCTCCAAATGTGAAGAGAAAGAACAAGACAATGGTTGACATACATCTCCAAATGTGAAGAGAAAGAACAAGACAATGGCTGATAAACATCTCCAAATGTGAAGAGAAAGAACAAGGCAATGGTTGACATACAACTTCAAATGTGAAGAGAAAGAACAAGGCAATGGTTGACATACAACTTCAAATGTGAAGAGAAAGAACAAGGCAAAGTTTGACATACAACTCCAAATGTGAAGATAAAGAACAAGGCAATAGTTGAAATAATACAGGCATAAATTATGAAACTATTAACACAACAGGAGATTGCAGAGATCAAAAATAGATTAGCAACAACTATACAAAAAACAACATCACAGATGAAATTTCCATAAAGGTAAAAGCAGCAACCAAGGCAGCAACCTGTCGTCGAGAATGAAGATAACTCTTCATATACGAAGCCGCAGCAACTCTTAGGTGGGGTGACTGATTCCCTTCCTTGCTGTCTTTACCTCTCCTAATTCATGCACCAGGTACTCATTTACAGCTGAGTCGACTTAAGTAGTGGTCGTGTCAAGCGGGAAACCACATCTCGGGTTATTTTTATTTGTCCAGACGTGGTTTTCCAACCTGGCACGTTGTAACCCGGTGAAGGGAAGAAATCTCACTATGAACGCGCTCCTCTGAAAATTCAGTAACAAAGGGTTAAAAAAACCAAACCACAACAAAGTACACTATATTATTCCAGTATGGTTGTGACCAGAGAGCAATGGCATCATCCGCAATGGAAAAGAAATCTTAGCATTCAAAAATGAAGTGTTATAGAAAGGTCCTAACAATATGATGGACAGAAAGACGAACCAACGCAGACGTTCGCAAAAGACCTCAATATAGAAAAATAATGGCTCGGTTCAAAACTATTAAAAAAAAACCCAAGATAACATATTTTGAACGTATATAAAAAAAACCCAATGGTTTAGAAAGATTAGTCAAGGAAGGAAAAGTTCCGAGAAAGAATAAAAGACCGACCAAGATTACAATGGACACAGGATATGTAAGATCTTCTAATTATAACACTGGATGAGGCTTGCACAGAACCGAGACGCTTATTGAATGATAGTGAGGACAACGTTCTGTAAAAAGCAAACGTCACATAGAAATTCTGAATAGATCTTTTCCCTGTCATTTCAGTGCAACGATTCTCACTCTGATGTTAATGGCAACATTGTTATGTTTTGTAATAGACGATTGGCTCTGTTGCTAACACAAATTCATCATGTTTATCTCTCATACAACAGAAAACCTCAGTGGATGACATGCTGATATATTGAGGTTATCTTCTTATAGAAGCTTCATGGCATGTCATCTATAAAATTGTGCGTTTATTTTGTTGTTGAAATGTGTTTCATGTTTACCTGAATATATATATATATATGCACCATCTGTGGTTGGGAGGGAGCCAGAGATGTACTTTGCAGCACTGGGGAGGAGGAAACTGACAGCACTGCTTTTTCCTATGGCTTAGACCGATCATAGAGGCACAGTGACTCAGGACATGACAATCCTTTTGATTTGAACATTTGGTTGCATGCCTGGAGCAATAGAGATGTTCGGCATAACCAGTAGTCAATTGGTGGCGAGGAATGAGCACAGTGAACCCTTTCTTAGCTACAATAGCTGGAAGCAGTGCATAGGTTGAAACCTACCTTCCTGGAGGTGTGACAGTTATTCTCTGGCTCTGTCCCGGGGTGGGTCGAAAATCCACAGACTTCCCAGCAATATAATGCCATTTAATGGCATTAGGTCAAAGTGCATGAGCCCATGGACCGCTGGATCAGCAACCAACCAACCAACTATCTTCTGCTAAATTAAACATGCATGTTCCTCTTTAATATAGGTTAGAACCCGTGTTTTGTTACGCTAAAGTAATATTTCTGATTAAAATACAGAACATACAAAAAGATGCGTGTTCATGGATGGCATTTTCTAACTCTTTCAGTTCCACCTATCAATTTAAAAAAGTTCTGTATATAAGTGGTGGGGGGTGAACATTTCAAATCACCACACCCGAATCCCCATTTGGTAAATAGGACATCATAATTAACGCGATAAAGCAAAATGAAAAAAAGACTAATACTTTCTTCCCGTACAACTATACCCATACACTGAAAGCGAATACTTTCTTCCCGTACAACTATACCCATACACTGAAAGCGAATACTTTCTTCCCGTACAACTATACCCATACACTGAAAGCGAATACTTTCTTCCCGTACAACCATGCCCATACACTGAAAGCGAATACTTTCTTCCCGTACAACTATACCCATACACTGAAAGCGAATACTTTCTTCCCGTACAACTATACCCATTCACTGAAAGCGAATACTTTATTCCCGTACAACCATGCCCATACACTGAAAGCGAATACTTGAGAAGAGAGAACACTATTACATGCGTAAATGAGCTACTGATTCAAATGCAAAAGAAGGGGGGGGGGGGGGGTTGGGTAGCGGCTAAGGCACCTCATCCTGTGTAAGCGTAAGAAATCGATTGCTCATGGTCACTTGTAAAGGATGCGGTTTATATAGTCCTTTCAGTCGAGCGTGTCCAAGTCGCGTGATCCTGTAGTCGCTAATAGTCACTTCCGTTGGTAGGCAGGACTATGGAAAACATGTATTTCAGATACCAAAGACAGTCGTATCTACATATGCGTTTCCTATGCAAATATTTCTGCATGCATGGATCAGACATCATTTTGGGCAGACGCAACACCTACTTCATTGTAAATAGGTGAACCACATGTGTTATTTTTATTTCAAACTACTAATAACGAGTAAATTCGAAACCCGTGACTGCTGGTCAGAGGGAGAGCGGCCTAACACTACAATATCGCCGCTCACAAAAAGTCTCCAAGGTCAGAAGCAACCTATTTATACTACAAATGCTTTGCTACTAAAATAATTAGAAACTCCGCCATAACCAAAACATCATAAAAACCACTTTCAGTATAATTGTATCATTGTCCTAACCATCACCAACATAGAAATATTCATTATCTACACTCGCGCCGGGCAACCTTTTCTTTGGACGGCGGGCCGGGATAGCTGTGTAGGTTTGGGGCCAACAAGCAATTATGTGGTCTTTGATATTTTAATTGGTAAATATATATATATATATGTATGTAAAAAATGGTTAAATGGCAGTTTTACGCAGAACAATAAACAGAATAGACGTTTCGTCCAAAAAGATCTTTATCAAGATAGGGACACACATCAAAGAATGGAACCACCAAATCAAGAAAGGCTACATGTCAAACATGTAGGAACTTAATTTGAGAAATCCGGTTTACTTATTTTTTTATATTCCAATAGTGGTAAGCAAAAACACAAGAGGGAGGGAAACATCACGATATTAACAAAAACAGCTGCTAGAGTGAATCACCAAGGCGAGTTTGCTGTGACTGCAAATAGCATGAATATGGAGACATGGCAGTGACCAAGGACTTCAACTGGATGCGTACACAAAGGGTAACTCTTGTCTCAAACTTAGTGACTCAATGAGCACACCCAGAAAAAGTACACATTTTTTTTGGTATTCGAGAACAATGTCTTGTGTCAGTCCAGAGGTCAAAGTTAGGACGTGTCACATTAATTTTCGTGCGTAGTCGTATGGGTGTTCATAGAAACTAAAGAGCAGATCGTCTTGCTTGCACTACTAATGTGTGTCACGGAAGAGCTATGAATGATGCAGACATATTAAACTCATTACGAGAAACAACACGGCAAATTAAATTATGAAGGTGGTTCATTTTCCATGGCCATAATAAATGAAGTGGGTTTGAAAAGCGGTGTTGCCAGAAATGATCACTATTTTGGGCTTAGAAAAATAATTGTCAACCAAAAAAAGAACTGGAACTATCAGTCATCGTATGATGGTGCATAGACGGTAAGTAGCGATTGAAGCACCCATGGATGTGTCCGGAGTGCATTGGTGATGATCCAACGACTAACTAACATAGACGGTAAGTAGCGATTGAAGCACCCATGGATGTGTCCGGAGTGCATTGGTGATGATCCAACGACTAACTAACCAGGGCATGAGGCGGAGGATGACAATGGTCATGACCCAATGACTAACTAACCAGGGCATGAGGCAGAGGATGACAATGGTCATGACCCAATGACTAACTAACCAGGGCATGAGGCAGAGGATGACAATGGTCATGACCCAATGACTAACTAACCAGGGCATGAGGCAGAGGATGACAATGGTCATGACCCAATGACTAACTAACCAGGGCATGAGGCAGAGGATGACAATGGTCATGACCCAATGACTAACTAACCAGGGCATGAGGCAGAGGATGACAATGGTCATGACCCAATGACTAACTAACCAGGGCATGAGGCAGAGGATTTTTATGCTCATGATCCAATGACTAACTAACCAGGGCATGAGGCAGAGGATGACAATGCTCATGATCCAATGACTAACTAACCAGGGCATGAGGCAGAGGATTTTTATGCTCATGATCCAATGACTAACTAACCAGGGCATGAGGCAGAGGATGACAATGGTCATGACCCAATGACTAACTAACCAGGGCATGAGGCAGAGGATGACAATGGTCATGACCCAATGACTAACTAACCAGGGCATGAGGCAGAGGATGACAATGGTCATGACCCAATGACTAACTAACCAGGGCATGAGGCAGAGGATTTTTATGCTCATGATCCAATGACTAACTAACCAGGGCATGAGGCAGAGGATGACAATGCTCATGATCCAATGACTAACTAACCAGGGCATGAGGCAGAGGATTTTTATGCTCATGATCCAATGACTAACTAACCAGGGCATGAGGCAGAGGATGACAATGCTCATGATCCAATGACTAACTAACCAGGGCATGAGGCAGAGGATGACAATGGTCATGACCCAATTACTAACTAACTAACCAGTGCCAATCTTCATAGTACTTGATGATGGTATTCAAGGTAGTATTTTCTAAGATCAGATTATATTATATACCAGTGCATATAATACTGTTAATTCAGCCTGGCCTGCCAGTAAAACATGCATGTTCTGTGTTTGTGTTCCTGAAGATACTTTAATACTTGTATGGGATATAAGTTGATGTTGTAATAGTCCTAGTTTCGAATGGTCTGTTCTCAGTGACTTGAGTACACAGACTGAAAGTCTTGACGAGACCACATCTTATTTGGGGAACGGAAAACCTATTTACTTGTGCTGCAAAACGGTCCGGTGCTGCTAGAGCAGAACTGGTTCAATTCCCGACATCTGTAAGAATTGTTTTAATTTATCCTCATACATCCTACTTGATTTTACCTGCCAGTAAAAATGGGTTGGCGGGCCAGTTTTGTTCATCCTTGTGGGCCAGTAAAAAGTGGTGTGGAGGATTAATTTTGTCCACACCTGGCGTGCCAGGTAAATAGGCGGTACGCAAGTTTTGTCCAAACCTGAACTATACATATTTATTAAAGACACAACAACAAAATGAACAAGAGAAACTCATGAAAAAGGCCAAGCATAACAAAACTTCAAAAGAAATTAACAATACAAGAACAACAAGAGACGGACATTTGCACAAATGGAGAGTGAATAGCACAAATCATGCAACAAAAACTCAAGTCAATTGTCTTTTATTTCAGCATGGTGCCTAATTTATTGTTTTGTTTTTCTTTAAGTAGACATGTCATACAGACAGACAGACATACAGACAAAAGTTCTAATATTTGCATATCTTTGAGGGATCCAATATTTGGACAGTCCCGATGGCAACAGGGAAAGAGAGAAAGAGAAGAGAGTGGGAGGTGGTCACAAAATAAGAACTACAACATTTATCTCAGGTAAGGCTGGCATTGAGACCTGATGTGCAGATCGTACAGGAAAACAGCTACAAAAAAATGGGGGAAAAAACCCAAGATTACACAAAAAAAATCTGAAATCTTGATTTATCAGCGGCATGCTGCAGTACTGGTCAAGGGGCATGGGCTCAACGACTGTCAGTAGTATCTCTAACAAGACAGTGTTGTTGTCACCACTGCCTCACTTGTTCTTTTACCACCACTTGGGGAAAGAGGTCTGGAGCAAATTATCGGACTCCTGATTGGCTATAACTATAAACAATTTGTGACTATTGATTGGCCATAACTATCAAATTACCTGTCTATTGACTGACTAAAACTATCACAGTATCTAACTATTGACCACAAATATCAAATTATCTAACTCTTTATTTGCCACAACTATCAAATTATCTGACCTATTGACTATAATACCTTCACCCAGAGTAAAGATACTCATTTTTGAGTACAACAACTTGGGAATCAAAATTAGTGAGTTTACAGACAATCTCCAATGGTAAATTTCTGGAGCAGTGTATAGGGAAGTCAACTACAACTACACTATACCTAGTTGCTTATTATATATCCACTAAGAATTCTTCACTTTGGTGTTGCCCACATCGTTGACTGTTCTAGAAACTAATTGGCATGGTTTATTTTTTACTTTCATGAATTATAAGCAAATACACCACGTGTAACTATTTAAAGAATGTGTGAGGGAAGTATGACGATTCACCAGTGATTTTTTTTCTTCATACCCAGAAAACACAAATTTCAACTCTCAGAAGAGCACATGATTTGTGAATCGAACTCAGAGGGGGTAGAAATGTAATTATAAAGATGGATTACTGAGCATCTTCTACAAGAAAAAAGGCTCCACAATACAGATGTCATTACTATTCCTACAACGAGAGAGAAAACCAAGTGACACATTACGTGGGTCTCTTCAGCAACATTGTACCGAAGATTAAACACAACTGACTGGTACACAAATTTATCCAGCTTCCACTGCAGCTACAGTCACGTCAACACTACCATCCCAGGTAAAATAAAAAGGAAACAGGGTGAAGAGAAGCATTTTCAGAGATTCCTTTATATATATATATATGTTGTCTATCCCCAGGTGGATGATGGTAAGAATATCCACAATTGCAGTTAAGCATAGCGGTGGTGACTGGGAGCTTTAGCTGTCTATCCAAGGCCAGATATGTTGCCATGGCTGCATTGAATCTCTTTTTGTTCAGTGTTGTCTTGATGTTATCTATCCATCTTGTTCTGGGTCTTGTTTTATATATATATATATATATATATATATATATATATATATGTAGTCTAGTCTTATATCAAATGGGTTAATATTATTCACTGTTATTGGTGTCTAGGTCATTGAGAGAAGTGGTGGCGGTGGATCAACTATTTATTTTGTTGTTCTTGTTACTTCAGAGTTCTATCACATGACTACTGTCATGGTCACAAATTGTGTTATTGTCACATTACTATTATTATTAATGTTGATATATTGCAGACTGTCCCAGATTACATTGCACAAAATGGTGACAAACAAAATTGACAATACCACATTCTTAGCAAAAAAGAAAATATGGCAAAAATTAGTTTTGACACTTTATGAAAAAAGAAAAAAAAAAAAAAGACATTTGAAGTTAATGTAAGCTCAAGCACACAAACTTTCCCTGATTCTGTGAGTAACTTATAGTAGAAAAATCAAACATTGATCATGAAATAATATTTCTAACTTCCATTGCAAAATAAAAATAGTTGAACATATCAATAATAAATAAACCTTCATGAAGTGAACAATCAATCAGTCAATAATAAGCTCTAAACAAACATCTAAATAGAATCTAAAAAAACAATAAACTGCACAATAAATGTGATGGCTAGTTGTAATTAGAAATCCATTTTATTTTCTATTTACATTCATTCACTGACACAATCCATATATTGAAAAATCACAAAAATATGTCATCTTTCCATTCAACCAACCATCTAACTATTATATCCATCTATTTATTAACATCACTAACTTTTGTAAAAATTCTTTTATTACTTACCTCCTGTGCTTGTGTTTTTATGGCTTGTTCACTATTAAAAACATTTTAACTCTTAATATATAGAGTCTACAGTCTAAAACCGTTTGCAATCTCACATCATGGAGGGAATGAAAAAATAGTAAAACTACATCTATTTTCCTGACTATCTAATTGGCTTATCGTGCGCAAAGTGTTAATATCAATACTGCTAAGACTAACTTATTTCAATCTTCTTCTTTGTATTGGTAAATCTCATATGTTTAACAGGATATTGAAACATGATTTGTACTTGTTACAGTGAAGACCTGTCTACTTTACTTAGAAGTATTAGTAACTAGTATTTGATAAAAGATGTGATTGCTAAAAACTAGTCACTGCTTTCCCAGATAAAGGATCTTCCTTTACACTTTTTATAAAATCTGCGAGGATCCGAACATTTGTGTAGCTGTGTGACGTCATTTACTGCCGGCTTAGTCTTAGATACAAAATGGCTACCGTAATCATGTGTTCGAGATGTAGATATTCTATTACAATCACCGGACTACCACATGTATCTATGATTCTGCACTACACAGAGTTCCACTCCCCATGTGCACGCCATCCCCTAGAGCCCCACACATATATCCTCATAAAATAAATATCTCAACACAAAACCACTGATTGTTAATTAAAGATGGAGTGGACAAGGGAAATAATTAGCAGGAAAATTAATTACCTAAATTTCATTTTGCTTTCTGCAAAAAACGTAGACCCTTTATCTCAGAATGGACCAACTATTCAAAGTATTACCCTTAAAACCAGAGACTGATTGCAAAGAATCAAAGAAAATATAAGTTCCAAGAACTTATAGATTAATTTCCAAAAATCTTAGCTACTGTGACAAAACTAAAATGAAAGGGGACAGCCTGATTTTATTTTAATAAATACCCATGTAGTCTAATGCTGTGAGATCTGAAATACTGGATGACATTAATAAATTATAGATCATATAATTACTTTAACATTCTACCTTCTTTGTGCTGAAACTGAAACAGCTTCCAACAATGTACAAACAATTACTAAGAATATTATAAATACTCAAACTAAGAGTGCTCATAATAATTACTTGTAGTAATTGTCTTGAATATAAACATAGACTTACTCAAGAATATTTCTATTGCACATGACCCTTTATAATATATTTGTGGTAACAGAGCAAATGGGCAAAAAAAACAAGTTAAAAACATACATTTTCAAATGAAAAAAGCAAGAATGACTAGTAAAACTATCAATAAAAACAATGATATTCACACATTTCAAGTAACCATTTGAAAGGTATATTTAATGATGACATGTTTCACGATAATGAGGCAAACTGCAATAAAATTATATATCAATAGTGAAATATGAAAAGACAAACTGTGTTTTATATCAAGTACAAAAACAGAGGTAATCAATCAAGTGCTGTGCTGAGTAGGATAGGCAATCATGTTTCTCCACAACTCACTATCTTTTTTGTGATGTTAATAAAATCAGTTGGTAATATTCTACCATGATAGCAAGCAATCCAGCAATTTGTCTTTCTGTCACTTCACCACATGATCCCTGTCACTTCACCACATGATCTCCTGTCACTTCACCACATGATCTCCTGTCACTTCACCGCATGATTTCCTGTCACTTTACCATATGATCTCCTGTCTCTTCACCACATGATCTCCTTTCTCTTCACAACATTATCTTCTCCATCACCACATGATCTCCTTTCTCTTCACCACATCATCTCCTGTCTCTTCTCCACATGATCTCCTGTCTCTTCTCCACATGATCTCCTGTCTCTTCACCACATGATCTCCTGTCTCTTCTCCACATGATCTCCTGTCACTTCACCACATGATCTCCTGTCTCTTCTCCACATGATCTCCTGTCTCTTCATCATATGTTCGTTTTGCTATTTACCAAATGTTCACCTTATTTTCCTCTTACTATATAAATCATGAGCTCTTTAATTGATGGTGATGTTTCATTAAATTTTGTCTTCACCGTATCCTAATCTTCTTCCCTCACTTACAGACTTTCACATTCATGACTCTGACAAAGGCAGCAGCCAACTCTACTCTCTGAGCAGTGCTGTAAAAATTTCATGAAAAGAGACATGGCACGGCCAAGTGTTATGTTAAAATTTATGTTAAAATCCATTCTTAATTGTGTATTTGGCAGGACATTGAATTGTATATCTTGTAAAGTTAGCAAGGTCGAGGGGTTACTTCAAGCCACTCGTTTGCAATACAAATAGAACACACAATCAACCACTGAGACACTGAGTTTATAGACATATACTCTTATATGGCTGATAGAACTGGCAAATGGAGTACTTATATTATGGGAATACCCCATCTGGTGTAGTGACCACAGTTCATAATCATGAATCACTCAATTTCCAACATGTCACACAAATAAAGCAGTTCACCTCCATTAGATCTATTTAGGTTCACCAAAAACTACATTGTTGAATGTAATAAAGGAGCATTGAAGATTTATTATTATATTTATAAAATCAAACTGCAGTAAATGGGGTTTGAACCAGATACTCTCACTACATCTTTTACTTGATTTAACTACCACTAATTGGACTCCCCCCCAAACGAATGAACTAGGAATAAAATAAAAATCAACTTAATATATAATAATCTATGTAAGATAATAACAAGTTGAAGAAAAATGAATTGTAGAAACCATACTCTAAGAAAAAAAAATAATGGCTATTAAGAAAGATACAAGAGACTGCCAAATATTGTGATAGTATATGTATATGTGTGGTTCTATATACAGGTCTAGTCAAAGTCATTGAGATGCAGTAAAATGTACACATGAGAAATATTATGAACTTGCAGGAATCTGAACATTTCCAATGTTTATATTACAGGATGAATGGATCTAAGAAACAGTGAATTATGTGATGAGAACTTACAAGAATGACTGGATTGGTTACTGAACTGATGGATGTCAATCATGGATATATGAATGAGGATATACTACATTATGAAAGATACACAGATGTACTAACTAAACAGACATTGATATCCTGTGTATAATTACAAAAATGCAAACACCATGAAATTCATATTTACAAGTGAATCAAGACAGTGCAGGAAAGGCAAAATATTGATTAATGATTTCATATTGACAAAATCGCTGCTTTGTCTAGGTATACACATTTTGTTGGTCACCCGATGATATTATCTGTAAGAACAATGTAAGTTAAGTGGATAAGACAAAATGACATAAAGAAAGGATAAGTAAGAAAATAAATAAATAAATCACCCAGGATAAATGTGTGAGTTATAAGGGGCTGTCTGTCCATAAATTATGTGAACAACTGGGGGAAAGGGGTCTGAGAGCGCTTGACAGCTATTGACAGGGGATGGGGGAGAGTTTGATAAAACTGATGTTAACAATACCTTTTTTTTTAAAAAAAATAAACCAATTAAATTGTATGAAATCGGAAAAAGTTAATTTTTTTTTCAAAATCAAATATGTTTCATACTTTTACTGCTAAAAATATTTTTGTGTGTGTGGGGATCTCTTTAATTCTTGAAATGTATAATTCTTTTGGTCGTAAGTAAGCAGGAATTGGGGGTCCATGAAAACTTGACAGGAGGTGGCAGACATTAGCATCAAGGGACACCCGATATGTTGTCCATAGATGCTCTGATCAGCATCTCAATATCCACCAAAGTGTGGGAATTCAGTTCTAGTTTAGTGTTGATTTATCAGTCTCTACAAACAGTACAATAGTTTAGTGTTGATTTATCAGTCTCTACAAACAGTACAATAGTTTAGTGTTGATTTATCAGTCTCTACAAACAGTACAATAGTTTAGTGTTGACTTATCAGTCTCTACAAACAGTACAATAGTTTAGTGTTGATTTATCAGTCTCTACAAACAGTACAATAGTTTAGTGTTGATTTATCAGTCTCTACAAACAGTACAATAGTTTAGTGTTGATTTATCAGTCTCTACAAACAGTACAATAGTTTAGTGTTGATTTATCAGTCTCTACAAACAGTACAATAGTTTAGTGTTGATTTATCAGTCTCTAAAAACAGTACAATAGTTTAGTGTTGATTTATCAGTCTCTACAAACAGTACAATTATTTAGTGTTGACTTATTAGTCTCTACAAACAGTACAATTATTTAGTGTTGATTTATTAGTCTGTACAAACAGTACAATTATTTAGTGTTGACTTATTAGTCTCTACAAACAGTACAATAATTTAGTGTTGATTTATCAGTCTCTACAAACAGTACAATAGTTTAGTGTTGATTTATTAGTCTGTACAAACAGTACAATAGTTTAGTGTTGACTTATCAGTCTGTACAAACAGTGGAATCCCTATATAGGCGTACATATTACAGCAAATTTCCATATTTAACAACACTTTTCAAAATATATTTCTTCCTAATTGTTTGTACTGTATATAGCAAATTGTTGATATTACATACACATTTCATCGGTCTGGACTAAGTTGCTATAATTAGATTTGACTGTATAACTATTAGGCCCTTATAAGACTATTTCTTTTTCCAGGCTGTTCGAATCTTGACTTCGCAAAGACCCCGCATGTCAGGAAGTAATGTAAGTCATAGAAAACTTATACACAAGAAAATAACCTGTTAGAATATATCTACATTACCAGAAAAGATATAATCTTGATAAATATGAAAAAGGTTCATCAACGATATGTTATGCACTGCGAAACAAGGATGAAATGTTAGTCCTAGATTGATTGTAAGGGACAACCTTAAGGTTGGCAATTAAGACATGTCTTTTTATACAATTACCAAAAAGGAAGAGAAGATCCAACAATCAGTACGAGCAGTGGTAACACAAACACCAAATCCTCTTTTTATTAGTAGTGATAGGTATTTTGAACACATATTTACTTATTCACTATTAAACATGTCTTTTTATATTTGTTGTTTGTTTGTTAGTACTAATTTTCAAACTCCCACTGGATCTCTTTTGTAGTAGGACAATGGTTCTATTATATTTCTTGGAGGATGTAATTCAGAGAATAGAGATGCATTGTGTTGCCGTTTTATTAAAACAAATGTCTTGACCATCCAACTTTGGCAAATTTTATTTATATCTAAGGAGATGTAATGAGAGAAACAGTGTGAAAACATTTCTACCAAAACCTGTTACTAAAATCTTTTCCAGCAAAAAGTATTCAGTAGAAGAGAAACTTATACAAAAGTTATGACATAAGATTCCAAATCCTCTCCTAGAAAACACATCAGACCAGCAGCAGTAACATCAAAGTGCTTAATGCACCACTAATGCTTCATAGTCTAGAAGTCATGGTATTCTCATTCTGTCTGGGGATAATGGTTGAATTCCAGCCGAGGTATGAAATTTCTAGTCTGTGGATAATGGTTGAATTCCAGCCGAGGTATGAAATTTATAGTCTTGGGATAATGGTTCAATTCCATCTGAGGTATGAAATTTATATTCTGGAGATAATGGTTAAATTCCACCTGAGGTATGAAATTTATAGGCTAAAATAGTCTTCTGGTTCACCTACAATGGACAACAGAACACATATGAGAAAGTAAAGGATGCCGCCAAGATGCTGAACATGCCACTCCTAGCATGCTGATGTCCTCAGAAAAAAATAACGCTACATGGCTCAACAGTGTTAAAAGATACATTCTAGGCATGCAGACTATGGAACTCCAACTAGGTTTGATGTCTTACATTTTATTGATAGATTATAGTGTATTGCCACTGTACAGAAAGTAATAATACACGATATGTAAAAGTAGCACATTCATTATGTTAACCCGTGAACGTATTAATATGGTTTTAGAAATTAAAAAAAAAATAGCAAGGCAGTTATAAATGAATATGAACGAAATATGATTGATACAAGTAATATGAACACATGCAGTATGTGAACTTTCATAAGATTGTATGATATGTCCTGTTACTGGCACCATTTTGAAGACCACATCTGGTATGTTGACAGTCAGACATAACCCAGTTTAACAAAATATGTTCTGTCTAACAATGCATCAAATATAATTATATACATTACAACCAACACATGCGAGCATTTGAAAATGTCATTTGAAATGTATACAAACTTAGGTGATAAATCAATTAGATCAACAGACTTTCATAATAAAATAAGTTCACTGCAGGATAAAAATCAGATGACAATTAAGTCAAGATGTACACAGATGACAAATACATACATACATGTGCAGATGATGACTATATACAGATGCCAAATAAATATGGAGACATGCTTATGACAAATACAGAGAATGCACATATAAAAATAAATACAGAGATGTGCAGGTGATGAATCAATTAAATCAGAGATCAGCAAAAAAATGTTTGGGTCGTTGCGCTAGACATATTTTTTCTTGTCGTATTGGGACAAAAAAGTTTTTTCTAGTCTCTTCAAGCTTCAAGTAGTGTTTTTATGAGTTTAGGGGCCAGTGCATAAAGTATCTTTAGATCAGTCTAGCAGGTCAGATTTTGCCCATCCCTGAATTATATCAACAAGTATACTCATACATGATCAATAAATCAAGTATACTCACACATGGTCAAAAAATCAGGTATACTCACACATGGTCAAAAAATCAGGTATACTCAAACGTGGTCAAAAAATCAGGTATACTCACACATGGCCAAAAAATCAGGTATACTCACACATGTCCAAAAAAACGGGTATACTCACACGTTAACAATGAATCCGGTATGCCCATACAAAATCAATAAATGACACTTAAATTACATAATCATAGACATACATAGAAGACAACTCCATAAAAACATTTGCAGATAACAAATCAATACAGGCATATACAGATGACATACCAGATGAATCAATACAGATCTATTAACGCTCTCAAGATCAACAGGAATGGATCAATAATTTAATTATTATCTTTCTTTATATCAGAAGTATTACATATATATATATATTTATTAAGGTAATATAATATATTAATTCTACAGATTAAGTGCTGTGAGGCTCCTACAAAAGGAAAGTGTAACTGTATGCATATCATCTACTAGGAGTTTTTACTATCGCGTTGTGATTGCTCTGATCGACCACTGGTGAGATATTCAGACCTTCTGCATGCAAAAAAAACTCCTAGTAGATGATATGCATACAGTACAGTACACATAAGACTACCAGTTGGAAGATGTAGAGTGTGTTACTTCTTCCATGTCTATGACTAGAATGCATGAATTGTAAGTGAAGAGTGGTGTTGCAAGAAACCAGCAGGTTATAGAAATCAGAAGAAGAGTTATCAACCAATACGAAACCAGATTAGTCAAGTTACCACATGCTAATGGAAATACCAAGTACACAATCAGAGCACCTATGTACATGCAATGATAATGATCGTCCGACAACTAATAAATTAGACTAAAAAGCAGTGTTCAATTAGTAGAGATACTTCAAAGCAATCTTGAAGATAAGGTTCTTATTAAATTATAACAAAAGTATACACTAGTATTACTTAGAAATACCTAGTATACCTGTAAAATGTTGCAGGTATATAAATATGAAATGTTCATATTAGCACACTGAAGAAATATATGATCACTGTGTTTGAATGAAAAATGATTTCCTGATTACAGGAAATCACTAAAAAGAAACCAAACTCATTAACTCCAGCAAGTCAATAAAACTGCCTAACATTAGATAAGTGTGTTGTGACAGTAAGAAGATAAATAATCCACTCTAAAAATAACTATGGTCATCTGTGGCTATAATGACATAAGTATCTGCAAAAATGAGGACTTGAGGTTGGTAACCAGTGTGCAATACAAACCTTCTCCAGTTGTAATATATGGCAGATCTACTAGCAATATGGCTACAAACATGGATAGTTCAGTGGAGGTGGCAAAAACGCTAATATATTAGTTACCACAGCTGAAGCCAGATGTATCATGCCACTAGTGCAAAAAAGAACAGCGACATAGGCCATCTCTGTTCACTGGACTACATCCTGCTAGAAATCTAGAAGTACCATTATCCTACAAGAGAGATTCTGTGGGAGTTTGAGAACAAATACAAACAATAGTTACTTCTAAATATATTACACCAGGTCTGAAAAACTTTTAGATACTGGTAAATGTGTATTCTTCTTCTTCTGTGTTCATTCTCCAACTCCTGCCGATTAGCAGGATGCAGTCAGGAGAATGGAATACAAAAGGTCATGATTTAAAGCGTGTCTTTATAACTGCATATTTCTGCACAACACATCTGGCTTCAGCACAGATTCTAGATAATTTGACCTTTGGATGGGAAGGTCAATTCCATCCCCCAAACCTACTTAGTCACCTCATATGACATGCATGAAAGATAACTGTTGCTATCCCTCAGTAACATAATGGTGAATGTGTATTCAATGCTGCTATTTGAAGAGGATTTAGATAATTTATGATTTGACTACACTGTGATTGTGGAAATTTGGCATTAAACTGTGAAAAAGTTGGTATAACCAGTAAATAACAGGAACCATCAGCACAAATACATTTTAAAATCTGCTGGGAATATTTTTATCAAATATTAGTATGTCTAGAATTGGCCTATGTCTCAAATGGAGTATAAAGATGCCTCAATGGAAATACATGAACCAGGGATCAACTTTAAGCTTCTATTTGTTGCTGGAAATTGAGTATTTGGGAGACTGCTGTAATAATGAAAAGATTTCTTGCATGTATTCTCAGTTTGACTTTATGGATGCACTCAGTGTATTCCTATTTTGATAAAGACCTTTTGGTCAAAACATCAATAATTTTTATTTTTTTTCAACATTTACTTATCTCTTGTCAGAGCACCAGCATGTGAATGATTTCACTATACCATAACCATTGTTGTGTTAGCTATCAATAATCTGTGGTCTCTTTTGTTCTTATATGTATATCATCAGATACATAGTTCTTCTATATGGTATTCTGTATGGATGAACACATATTTGTATACGCTTGACACAGGTGGACCAAGTAAATGTGTGACCACTTGTCTTTTTTTTTCTATCTGACTTGCTTTGTAGCTCGTCGTCACAAACACTCTGTAAGCTGTCCAGCCTATTCCAGTGTCATATTAAAAGTCTTTTATATCCTGTGTCTATTGTAGTCTTAGGCTGACTCTTGTTCTCTTTCCTGGAACATGATTCATGACTAATTTAAAAAAAAATCCATTTTTAAAAAATACCGGTAGACCTTATGTTCAGAATGTCAACTTGCTTGCTGTTTTTTTATTTTTTAAATGGCTTTGAGGAGCCATTATTTTTCTATATTCAAGTGTTTTATTGACATCTTTGTGGGACATTATTTTCTATATTCAAGTGTTTATGGACTCCTTCGCGGAATTTTTCTGTCCAAGGTATTCTTAGAACATCACTATATAAATTTCAAATGCTTACATTTTATTTAAGATTATATTTATCATTGATCAAGCTTTTGTCTTAAAACTATTTAATGTTTTGATAATTCAGATTGTTGATAAAAGTTCAATTTTTCTATAATACAAGCTGATCTAAATTTTGAACATATTTGTGATCCATAATATTCCAATGAGCTGTACTGCTGTATACCAAATTGGAGAGTGACATGCATGAAATTTAACATCTCATATACAGTATGGAAATACTACATATTTAAGGAAAAGGTTATCGGTAATGTTGTTCGTTTGTCGGAGTCGACGATGACCATTCAGCTCACCTGGGATGATGGTGAAGATAATGATGTATGCTGTGTGTCTGACTATGACTAATGAGTTCTATGCGTGCTTGGAATTGTCTACCACACTCTGAGCATGTGTGGGAGGAGTCTGTGGGACGTTGAGCAGCACTTGTCTTTCTTCTAGCATGTTTTTGTTGCACAGCTTGATGTCCGAGATTCTCTGCAGCTACTGCACCACTCTTGATTCTGTGACACCAATTGGATCTGTCTTGTGCAAGATTCTCCCATGACTTTGTGTCTATTTTGAAGTGGGTCAGTCATGTTTTTCTTTAAAACTCTTCTTCTTTCCTCTGACCTTTTGGGAGCCGGTCCGGAGTTCTCCATATAATAACACTTTTGGTAGATGATTCCGCCGAAGATGGATGTGTCGGGCCATTGGCGCAAATAAAACGACGACACAACGCATTTCCATTCTCTGGACTACATCCTGCTGGAAATCTAATAGGACCATGGTCCTGCTACAAGAGAGATCCAACGGGAGTTTCAGAATGAACGCTGAAGAAGAAGAAAGGTAGATGATGATCTTTCAATGTGTCCTGCTGCCCAGCGCGTCTGCACTTTCATCAACATTGTATGTATTTTACAGAATTAGATTTCATCAGTACCTCACTGTCTGGTATTTTATCCCAGCAATGGATGTTAAAGTATCTTACGGAAGGCAGCTTAGATGGAAGTGTTGAGTCTTGTAGCATGTCTGGAATATACTGTCCATGTTTCACTGGCATAAAAATGAGTGACAATATTACTGCTGCTTGGAAAAATATGAGTTTGGTGATAGTTGCTATTCTCCTTCTTTCCTGTATGTTTTTTCGCAGTCTACCAAATTTGACACTAGCTTTCACTATTCTGTTGTTTACCTCAGTAACCGGTAATATAAATAACCAAACTGTCAGAGGATGTCCAACAAAATGGAGAGTGCCACATTAACAATCAAAAAAGAGATAAATACTATAATGAAGTAATAATGCTACTAATCAACTACGGTAACTATCAAAAATAAAACAATAAATAACAATAAACAAAAGGACACATCATATTTTGAAATATTGTTATTTATTTTTTAACATTTGATAGTCAGTTTATTTTAAGTAACAGTAATTATGACCTCATTATATCACTTATCACTAAGAAAAAGACTCTAGTTACCGTACTACTTTGAGAGTAATTTCCCCATGTGGTTTTATGATTGCCATACCTCCCTCTGACCCACATATGCAGGGAAAATTTAAGGAAACGTAGCTCCATAGTATTATATCTAAAAAATGTTTCTTTAATACAAGGAGCAATAGAGGGTCAAGAAAGCTAGCTTGATTAACAATACGTAACAGCTGTAATTTTACACCTGAGATTGATCAACACAGTGAACCTATTGATAACCATCAATAAGTGTTTGAGACTTGAGAATGCTGAAAGCTTTACTCTTCCATTGGGAAAATAATAAATGTTCATGATTTGCATCTATATGTCAATACTGCATGTTTCCCGTTATAGAGTTTCAGGTAGATTACTTGTGGCTTATGTGATGAAAAATTCATGCCCTTGTTGTCATGTACATGGTGAGTTTCTTTAATTTACTTTCCAACAGCAAAAAACCAAATCCTAACTGAGAGTCAAATCCTGGATCTTACAGTTGTCCGACTAATGCTCCAACCTCTTTGCCTCTTGTATCTACCCATGGCCATTATTATTTGCTCTGAAACAAAGGTCCATAATATGAGTCTATGTTTGTTAACACAAATTTTGTAATATAATAAAACTGTGAAAACAAATATTCCTAGCAAATTTTCTTTATGAGTCACATATTTATATGTTTTATTCAAATCCTTCAAATAGTCATATAATTTATTCAAATCCTTCAAGTGGTGAAGGAAATTGATATTAATCTACATATCCATACCATTTAACTGTATGTTAAAATTTGATAGTTACACGAGTTAATGTTAAATGAGCGAGGTTTATGTTAATTCTTGTTGACAATCTCAGTAATGCTTTGTTGACTGTTTTTAATGCTGAACTGTCATGTTCATCTTTTAATTATGTTACTATTTAAAAATTATGTTAGCGTTCATTAATAATGTTAATATTTTAGTTAACATTTTCAAGGGATGTCCAGAAGGAATGGAGACAATGTACTATCATCAGCAGTCAATATATGCGTATATTATATATAAATAGTAGTGATATGATTGTATACATGAGATCTATGCTGCTGTAGTTTTATACTGATGTCTTTTTTTGTGTGTGGAAGGTATGAGTTTAGCTGCTAGCACAAATTTACTCATTCTTTTATCTTACTGCTATTGACGAGTTAAACATTTTGTTGGTTTTCTATCCCCTTACTGCTAAAAATGATTTCACGCTGAAATCATTAAATAATAGTAAAGTTCAACTATTTCCTCCATGTCGTATATATTTTCTGGGGATCATAAAAAGTCAGTACTGTGGAAGCTCTCTTATTTTATTTATTATATTAAGAAAATAAATCTGCAATGGGAAAGGGAGGGGGAAGTCATTAAGGAAAGAATTGAGCACAGCTGGGATCAGTTACTGAGAACAATGTAGTAGATAAAAGGTTAAAGAAGTCATGGTAGTACATAAATAATAAAAATGTTGGGTGAAATGTCACTTTCCATTGATGTTAATAAAGTTGATATTCAGGGACAGCAGAACAAGTGATGCGATTTTTCTGTGTAAGAAAGAGATTGGAGAAAATAGCTATTGACCACAGAGCAATCATATGGTTATAAGATGCAAACATACTCATAATAAAAGCAAATGTGCTGGATGGAACATGATTAAATATGATTACTGATTAGTAAATTTATAATGGGGAATAAGTTCCTTGCAGTGCAACAATAACAAAGTTTGTGCATTTGTGACAAAACATGTTATGGGAAGCCTTCATGTCAGTGACTCAGAGGTAAACAACATTGCTTTTAGAAAATAAAATGTGTAGAGTAAGTTGAAGCTGCATCGCTGAAAATGAGGACCCTGTTAGAAAACAACAAAATCACTAATGCCAACAGGAAACTTGAAAGTTTGGACAAAAGTATATTGATATTCTATAATTTGTGTCCCAGTATGTGCTGATGATAACCTTCACTCATAGACCATACATAGAAAACTGTTTCCAGTGTTCTTGAAATTTTTATATATGGTGATATAATATACACAACGCATATATCAACTTCAGAAAACTAACACCAAGTTGTATAAATGCCAGCTTGAGTAATAGAAGCCAAATAACATAACAAATGAGAACTGCAGGAACTGAAAATGTTTAGATGTTAGAGAAAATAAACAATAAAACTAATGTTAGATGGGTATGGGAAGTTTTCTGATAACATAAACATAATACAAATGTGTTAATTACTGCATGTTTTACTATTAAGGAGTGCAGGGAAGATTGTATATACTGTGCTAATAAAGATTGTATAGACTTTGGTAATAAAGATTGTACAGACTTTACTAATCAAGGCTACTCTGCCATATCTGGCACTACACAATGTAATAGCTGGATTTTAAACTGTATCTCCAAATTAAAAACATTCAGCCCATACTGGGATTTCTTCTTCTTCTTCGTTCGTTCTCAAACTCCTGCAGATTAGCAAGATGTAGTCCGGAGAACGGAATGCATTGTGTCATGGTTTAATACTGGGATTTAAACTGTGCCATCACAATTGAAACACTGCTGTTCTAATAATTTGGTAACCATCTACCACCATTCATCAAATAACATTATAGATAATTCAGAGAGGCAGCCATAATGCAATATTAAATCTAGTTCCTATTAATAGAGAAATTGCCTCTAATTATAACTTAAAGAGGCATACACTTTAAAAAATGTGCATTATTTATGTTAGGCCCACATCATTGAAGCCAGATGTATTGAGCCATTGGCAAGGATAAAATGAAACAATGCATTTCTGTTCTCTAAACTACATTCTACTTGCAGAAATTTATTCATGCAATTGTCCTGATATAAGAGAGATTCAGTGAGAGATTGAGAATATATTGAAATGTAAAAGACCTATCATAATTGCACTTTGGTCAATAGCCATTGCTACTCTGATCTCATGTGAATAGCAGCATATGAAAGCTGTTATTAAGCTGAGAGATCACAATGCCACTTCTTGTTCTTATTTCTTGTCATGAAATCTTATTTATATCAGTTTTGAAATTGTATTATTACATATTTTTGCCCAGACGGCAGTTTTTCAGCTTTAATCTTGTGCACTTCTGAAATAGTAAGTTCTCTTTAATGCACACAACAGATCTCCAAGTTAATTACCCATCACTGCCTAGGTACATGACTGCATTTACTGTCATAGATCACTTTAGATGTCTTTAAAATACCTAAAGCCTTTCATTTGTCAATCAAGTGATGGGTTGAAATGAGTTGATTAACTTTCATACTTATTTTTGTGCTTAAATGGCATAGTCCTATCTCACTAATGCATAATTTCCTTGTGGAAAGGAGTAACTACCATATTAAAAATCAACTATTGGTCTGAATGGCTAGAGTGACGGTCTCATAGCTAGGAAACCATAGTTAGGACTGGATATTTGTCTTTTGAAAGTACAATACAAATCCTTCCTCTACATATCTCTGCAAGTGCTATTTGAAATCAGCCTTTATTTTCACTTCCTATCAAAAGTCCCTCCCCCCACTCCTTAACAAGCAAACATGCAGTAATGAAATCTATTATTGTATTCTAGATTGCATTTTTCAGAATGTTATTCCCAATTATTTGATGTTTCCTAGAAGCCCCATAAACCTGTCCAGTAGCCATTGTTTACCAAGCAGATTACACACAAACCAATAAGAGGCAGCTGAATATATATTTAGTTAATACAAGCATCTATGTATCAGTGTTCAGTGAAGCACATAAAGACACCAATAACACAAGGCCTTACACAAATAATTAATAATACAACTCAAATAGGCCTAAAAACACAACACATACACCCATTAAAAGCAAGTGGACATTCTAGTTGCAAAGATTTAACATGGGAAAATAAAGAAATTACTTCATGATTGTATGAGTACACACACACACACACACACACACCCATATATATAGCTTCAAAAAGCTTCATGGGTAGCTTCAGAAAATTCCTGGAAAAGGCGGCTAGCATTTGAATGAAAGGTAATGTTAATGAAGATTATATGTTTCATTTAGAAGTTGGTAATGACCCTCATGAAATTACATGGTGATTCCACCTTCATACATACTCTCCACAAGAAGATACAAATATTTGTTTCTGTCTTGTGTTAGTTGCATTATCATTGAATATGTCCTTGATTGAATAACTTACAAATGTCAAATTCTGTGCTGTGCTTGAGAAGTCACCCTCAAAACTCTGATAAAGCATAAAGTGATATAGCAAAGAAGAAAATGTAATGACATTCTCTGTCATCTAATAGATGCAATAAGATGAAAATTGCCAATGAAGAACAAAGAGATTACGCTGCATGACAATGAGCCAGCACATTGATCCCTACTGGTAAAGCAGTACCTCGCAAAGCACAATGTGATTATTGTGGAACAGCCACGATATTCTCCTGACCTTGCACCGGCTGATTTCTTTTCAATTGGCACTGAAAGGACAGCTATTCAAGGATGCAAATGACATTATTGCTAATGCGATAAGACAGTTAAGAGAGGTGTCAAAGAATTGGTTTCACAAATGTTTCCAGCAGCTGTATGGACGTTGGTTGGCAAAAGCATATAGTTCATGAGAGAGAGAGAGAGAGAGAGAGAGAGAGAGAGAGAGAGAGAGAGAGAGAGAGAGAGAGAGAGAGACAGGCACGCACATACACACACAATCTCTCTAACATGATGTGCAGTCATCATTCTCTGTGATCCTCTGTCTCTTTCATTTATCTCTTATCATTGTGAACCCAATTTTATCATCTCACAATATAGCAGTTTTGTGTATTGGAGGGTCCAGAAAAGGGAGCAAACAATGGCAACACCATGATCTGTCTTGCATATCAGAAGAAAAGTTTGGAAATGGGATTGATAACGTAACATAATTGAAATTTTGAAGTCAGATTTGCCAGGTCAAATATCCAACTAAAGCACGGATGTAAACCAGGACACAACGCATTTTGTTCTTTCGACTATTTCCTGTTCACCAACAGGAGTTTGAGAATGAATGCAGAGGAGGAAGAATATTGTTGATAAATATGCACTTATTGCTGTTAACTAAACTAACTTTCATTGGGCATTAATTCTCTCCATTCCCATTAATTTTTTTCAAGCTCTCTATACACGATTTACTTTAAAATAAACTATCGACTACTAAAAAAAATCCAGGAGAACAACACAAATCTCTGTGACCTTCCACAATTCAAATATTTGATTTTTACTATAACTTTGTAAATATCACTTTCTTTGGATAAAAAACAAAATTATAAATTACCAATTCAAGCTAGCAACTGACAATGATACCCAAAACAAGCTAGAAACTGATAATGATACCCAAGACAAGCTACGAACTGATAATGATACACAAAACAAACTAGCACCTGACAATGATACCAAAAACTAACTAGAAAATGACAATGATAGCCAAAACAGACTAGCAAATGGCAATGGTACCCAAAACAAGCGAGCAAATGACAAAGATACCATCCAATAAGGACATCAACATTTCATATTCTTAACTGTTCTTACTGCTGCATCAAACTATAAATCAAAGATAAGTAATAAGATACCGGTAGCTTGTTATGTGGCAGAGTATTACAGAGTGCTTTGGGTGACCAAGATACCCTGCCACAAACAACTATATATCAGAAACAATGGCAATCTACTAAACATATTTATCTTGCCTAGAAAATCACTAGTCAATAAATGCTGGGTTGATCACTATGGCATGAGTAACATGTGCTACTAACTTGAATTCAATGTTACTATTTGTAAAAATATAAATAAATACCAACTATAATAAATATAAATGATGGAAATGTCTGTTTTTATCATTTATATTTATTACAATTTGCACTTATATTTTTATTAATAGTAATATTGAATTACTTATCCTTAGTATCACTTTCTGTATTGCTGCAGCCCTCTCCCTGTCTTGAACATACTTTAGAATTTTAGTTATTAGATGTGTTAAAATGTGCTGAGAACGTGATGATGTGTGACCATACTTTTCGACCTAAGTTGTTTATTTGGTTTGGTTTAACAGAATAACAAGAATGGAGCAAGTGATTCTGGATAAAGGAAACATTAGATTAATGCAGTGGTTCTCAACATGCAAGACAATTTATAGAAATTGGGGGCCACAGGAAGATAACTATTTGAGTGATGAACAACTTAAAAAAAAACAAAGCTTATCAATAAAGATTAAAAATCCCTAGCGATGCAAAGAAAAGACAATTTTTTTTAAATAATCCCAGGGGATAACGGAAGAAAATGTGTTTCAAAAGAGCCAAAAATAGGCTGAGAACCACAGGGTCAATGGATGATACATCTCAATAAAAGACCATAAAAATATAACATTTTAAACCATTTAACACAAGTTATTTTCTAACATTTTAAACCATTTAACACAAGTTATCTTTTGTAGGTTAGTTATTTAAAGACAACTATGTTAAGTGTATGAGATGCTATCTTTCTGCCGCACCTTGTTATTAAAGTTCTGTTTCTACTTTATGAAGCTAGTTAGTTTGAAGATTAGTTTGAAAGATTATATGATCGATCATAAGCATTTACTGTAGCCTTGACTAAAGCCATTTTGTCTCTTTGATTTTCTCTTCGGAGATCTGCTGATATGCTTGATATTTATCCAGTCAAGATTCTTGGTTGTTCATCAGTCCATGGGTAGTCATGATTCTTAGCTGTACCACTTTTCGTGGAAAACCCAAGGAGGCCGTACTATAAGTCAATATACCTTTTGACTTTCTTCCTTCACCAAATTATGAATCTCAATCTCCCTCTGTATTTTTATGCACAGAATGTTTTATTTTGGTACACAAAGTACATACTTTTATTTTATCATAAAATATTTTGGCTGTGAATGGGAAACTGCCATCTAAAGGCACACTTACACCAAACCGGGAGCAGCTAACTGGCATCTGCGGACCAACAAGACAAACACCAGAGCATATATTACAGGATTATCCCAATTTCACTGTTTACAGAACAACAATCAGGACCACAGGATCATCTCTGCAAAGCAAGTTGTGAGGAACCAACAATCTAAAGGAAATCACTCTCTGCAAGATCAATATCTCACTACATACAATATGTTTGATTGCAGAAGATCTCCCAATATGTTTTGCTCCCAGTATAGATAGACCTTTATATCACAGAGGCACAATATCCTCTATTTTTGCACTCTTTGCAGAAGTTACCTATAAACATGTGTCCATTTTATTTTGGGAGACATACTGTAATGTTAAGTCATTTACTAGCTGATCAGTCAATTTTGAATCTACTCATTTGTGGTTTGAAACAAAAAGTACTCTGGAAGATTCATCCAGGTACCAGAAAGTAGGGTATCAGATATGCTCTGGGAAGGTCGAGGAATGTTGTCATGGCTACTGAGGAAGTGCGATAGATGAGGTTAATCAGGCAGTTTCTGATCAACCACTGACCAGGGCAGGTGAGCACTTATGGCAAATCCCATGCTATGATGCTATAATTAACTAATTATTAACTCAGCTGACCTTTACCATCTCTACCTTTAGACCATTTGATTGTTTATTTGTCCAAGTCACTCTCTTCACTAAGATTGCCCTTAGATTATCCGACAGCCTTCACAGTAATAGAAACACTCAGTAGAGAATGCAGGGAATGGTGTCCGACAGTGGTGGAGTTGGAGGTACTCGCTCTAATCTATGAAAATTCCAGGGAAGATATGATTGCATATACAGATGGGTTGGTTGAGAGACACATCAGAAGTGCCTGGGCCTTCCTGACTCAAAGGCGGGGGGAAACCATCAGAGAGGAAAATGGTGCATTCGCTCAGATGACAAGCAGCATGACATTGGAGATTTTGGAAGCAACCATAGCGTTGCAATGGGTCTGCTCACAGACTATCTGCGAGCATACCTACATTCTCAGTGACTCGATGAGCATGATTGTGAAAATTCAGGCGGGATACATTCGGGAACAGTGGCTGGATGCAGTGAAGAATTCCTGTATGCGAAAATGACTTTCATTTCTGTGCTGGGACATACGGGAGTCCAGGGTAATGAGAGAGCAGATAGGTTGGCCACACACGATGCTACTACGGCTGTTGGCTGTGTGGTTGTCGCTAGAAAGGAGTGGTTTAGTTGGCAAGAAAGAATGATGGTTAATCAACTGCGTACCGGGACCGTCAGTCAATGTGTAATGTCGGCTACACTCAAAGAGAGATCTGAGCATCTATGAACTAGTCCAGAGTGCAGTGATGATGATCCAATGACTAACGAACGAACTAACTAACTCTCTTCACTCTATAATAGCACAACATCTCACAAGTCTTAAACTTCTCTTATGAAAATCAATGATAGGTTACTCCATTCTCTGGACGTTGTTCTGGAAATCTAGTAGGACCATTGTTCTACTACATGAGAGAACCAACAGAAGATTGAAAATAATGCAAGCAAACAGGTTAAAACTGCAGAAAACTGTAATCCGACAGGCAAAGATTAGAAACAAATGATAATAAAGTTTTCTTAATACTTGGAAACACAGGAAAAAACACACACAATTTGATGTTTCCATAAATAGGCCTTTATCAAGAATACAACATTGCAAACAATGTCATTTGTTTCCAGTGATTATCAACACTTCATTACCCCGTGTTTCTAATTTCTCCTATTAAAAGTTCTTTCCATGATTCAGGCTAAGAATACAAGTTTTTTTCAGTTATTGACAAATATAGAACTTTACATTTGGCATTTACAGATCTGAACTTCTAACTTTGTACTTTAGATAACATATCAGATGATATTATGAGATCAGTTTTTTTTGGGTTTTTTTTAATACAAATAATGAACTACTTATATTGACATAATTTTGCAGAAAAACATAATGACAAGTGATATAACCAGGATCTGCATTGATTTGACTTGACTATAATAACAAATAACATACAAACCTGTGCAACATACATGATGTTAGAACTATTAATGTAAAGAAAATATTGCACATGAAAATGTTGAGCTGTGTAAGCTGCCTCTGAGCCATCATATCGCAATGATGTGTGTGCAAACCGAAACTAACTTTCATGTCACACACAAAAATAACAAATTCATATTAGTTTTCATGTACCCAGAACAATTGAAAACAAAATCTATGCTAACTTTGGCACATCTTGAAACCATGAATACAATAATGAAGCTCTTTCATCCCCTAATTCTCGCAAAAGCATAAATAAACTAAAGATACCTTGTCACAAACATTTCAAAAACTCAAAATACTGAAAGCAAATACTACGCCAAATACAAATACTACGTCAAATACGCCAAAATCTACGCCAAATACAACTGAAAATATAAACTGAGGGTTATTTCTTGATATATGTGGATCCTGATGTACCGTAAAATAATATCATTCATGTACTGTATTGACTGATGATCAATAACTACCTAACCATTAGTTCTTCTTCTTCTTCTTTCGTTCACTTGAAACATGTCTATATCTGTAATTCTGTCTCCTTAATAAAACTCACTGTCTTTTGTAGTTCATACAGTGTCCCATAGAGTTTTGATTCCAGTGTTGTTTCCTCTGGCCAATATGTCTGCCTCAGCGTTTCATGCTCAGAACACTCTTGAAGTATATGTTTGGCACTCTGTGCTGTCTGTCCACATGTACACATGGCTGTGTTGCCAATCTTGAACTTTGCATACATGTGACTGCGGAGTCGGTTGTGTCCTGTTCTGAGACGTAGAATTATAACTTGTTCTGGTCTGTTCATAATATGATAGTCATCTTGTGTTGGTGTTTGTGGCTTTCTTATTGACTTGATCATCTGTTTTTTCTGATGGTAGGTGATTGGTATATCTGGTTGGTCTTCGGCAGCACCTTCCTTAGCCAGTTGGTCTGCTTTTTCATTTCCTGGTATTCCACAGTGAGAGGGTATCCACTGCATGGTTACCCTATACTGGTAAGACAATTCGCTAAGTAGTTTTTTCAAGTCTGTTAGTTTTCCAGACTGGAGAGCTTGAAGCACTGACCTTGCATCTGTCAGGAATACCACAGGCTGTAGGTCAGAGTTGGAGTTCAGCAGTTTTTTAGCTGCCACACTAATTGCCTGGATTTCTGCATCATAATTATTGCAGAATTTTCCTGTCGGTGTTCTGATTGTATCTCTAGGCTTATGTGGATATTCTATATATACACCTGCACCTCCATTCCTCACGGCATTCTGTGCTGACCCATCTGTGTATACTCTGACCCATATATCTTGTGGATATTCCTCATCCAGGAAACTGAGGGTGACTGTCCTTCGCTGCACACTGTTCTGTTCGTCCTCGCTTAGTATTCCTTTCACATGGGTCTGAATGTATATTGGCATTCCATGCCTTTCACTCCACGGGGTTTGTTCTGGTACAGGCCTTAAGGGGCTGTCAACTTCAGGTAGGTCTGTAAGTTGTCTGCGGAGTCGTTTAGCTTGATGGATAAAGCTGCTTCTTTTCAGTCGTCCCATTGCTAGATTTTGGAATCTCTCCTTCATTGGATGACTTGGCATACAATGAAACTTTTCTGCCTGAATTAGTACTTTTGTGTCTCTGCGTTCGCCAAGTGTTTGCATTCTTCCCATTTTCTGCATCTCTGTTATGGGTGTTGATTTCATTGCTCCCAACATTATTCTAAGTGCCTGGTTTTGCACTTTATCTAGATCTTGTAATGTGGTGTTTGATGCGGGACACCATGCTGCAGAACCATATTCCAGGTGTGTGATCACAAACAGTTCTATTGTCAACTGTATTGTTTATTATGAAGGAAGTTATTCAGATTCTTGATTGTCCTCTGCTAATATGTATAATATTTGTTGAGTTATCATGATGTGCTCCTATAGCATCTTCAATATTATATTAGATGATGTGCTCCTATAGCATCTTCAATATTATATTAGATGATGTGCTCCTATAGCATCTTCAATATTATATTAGATGATGTGCTCGAAAGTATCTTGTTATTGTATTAGGACACCTATGTCAACTGTGTGTCCAAATGTTTTCCTGTGGGTTTTCTGTTACATGAACTTTTAGCTTTTTTGAAATTTCTTCTTTTTCTGCTATGCTTGAATCAACTGGGAACTAGAAACCCTGTTGATAATTTTGCTGAGAAAATTTCATCAATATCTACAACAATTTAATAAAACACTTAACCAAGGATTGGGAACCAACAAGATTTCTACAAAGCTTTAGTTACCATAATTAAATGGTAAACAGGACTATACATTTTGAAATAAAGTATTGCACTATTAAGAGGAAATATTTTAAAATGTTTCATGACTTCAGTGAAACACATTTATTTAAGATCATTACAAAACTGAAAAGCAAGATATTATACAAGAAAAAAATTCTTAACACTGAAGCAATTCTGAACAGAGATCTGGCTCCTAAAACTTCATTTCCCTGAGTTTCAGAGCAGAGAACATACATGAAGGACAATAAGTAGAAGGTGTTGCTATGGTAAAAATATTTTCTTATGCTACTTCAATTAGCTGATTTTATTATCCACAATAGCTCTACTTACTGTGTCAGCCCTACTGGCAGATATATTCTTCATTTTGGTATATAGTATATTCCTTTATAACTCATATGTTTTTAATAAATTCCATATTAAGCAACACTTTTCAAAAACCCCCAATTATATTTATTATTCTTGACTCTTGATTAGAAACTAGTGTCATAGCACATGGAACATTCCTATAAGTGCCCCGCTCGCCGTTTCAGCAGCCATTCAAGTGTATGTAGACTCAAAGTCACAGTCGGGTGTTGATTATGCAATCTTTTGTTCTTTCCAAAAATAGTACATTTTCTTCTCTCTCCTCTAATCCCTTCCATTTCTTCCTTTCTTTGTATGTGTACGTTTTCAGTCTCATTGTCAACATCTTCATTTTGCAAAGAATTTATGACTGATTTAATTAAGTCAGCTTTATATCTTTTCAGTACTGTACCATCAATCGCAGCATTATATGTTAATGAGTCTGCTCTCATTTCCTCGGACTCCAGCATGACCCTGGCAGTATATCCATATAATGCTCTTTTAATATTTATTATTTATTGTTTGTGCTGTAGGCTTATATACAATTTCTATTATTTCACTAATGTTCATGCCAAGTTGTTTGGATGGGATTTACTGAATAATTATACAATTTTACACCAAATTTATTTTTCTATTTTTTACAGGTAATACATTTTTGAGTTATCATGATGTGCTCCTATAGCCTCTTCAATATTATATTAGATGATGTGCTCCTATAGCCTCTTCAATATTATATTAGATGATGTGCTCCTATAGCCTCTTCAATATTATATTAGATGATGTGCTCAAAAGTATCTTGTTATTGTATTAGAAGACATGTTTGATAAATGTTTTGCACACAATACAAATATTATTTTCTAACTTAGTTATTTCCAATATACATATGGCTTTAAATCCACCTAAATCTCACATTGTACTCTAAACCATCAAGCACCAATACAATAACGTTTTTTTCACTGTTACAATTTATGATCCCTGATTTTCAGCATAATTTTTCATGATTAAAATAACAACCAAGCAATATTGACAACCTATAAGACAATCCAATAGTTACTTTAAAGTACATTCCTACAATACATCTGTAGTTTGTGACATCAGTTGTCTTCATACATTTGAATATTTACAATTTTCATCTAAGGTAGAGTCTATGAGACCAATTTTCCTGAAAAGGGGGATGGGTATGATTCTTCAAGGAGGGACATACAGACTGAAATTTCAGGATGTGGAGATTAAAGGGTTAATATTCTTCAGTAAAATCACAGCTCTGCAACCATCTGCTACTCACTTCTATTTCTACCATCTTTCAATGACTTTACTAATGTAACAGAAATAGTTCTGCAAAACAAGAGAAATGCCAATATTTGATTAACATGGGCTTAAGCAATATTTTGCTTGTCCTCTTCCATTCTACTCATAAATTTCTAAACTGCATTTGTAATCTTCTTTTCTCATAGTTTTCATGGATTAAAAATCTAATTGTAAATGAAAATGTCATTAAAAAAAACCATAGAATTTGTAAAAGTATAATATTATAAAAACTAAACATGGGGTCTACTAATTAATTTAATCAATGATCATTCAGTCTATTATTTCTGAAGACAAAAAGCCAAGCATTTTGCAGAACAAATTTTGATACAAACAATACACTATACAGGAAATTTAAAACTTGTAGCAACTACTAAAATATAGTTACCATGATAATAAATATTGAGAACATTGAACATCCACTATATTTATTATACCTTTTTGGAAGTCTAATAATAAATTAAATATTACTATTTTGTGTGTGTATGATAGAAGTGTGGAACCTACCTTTGTTCTATTGTTGGAAGTCAACTGCCATACTAGTCACTATCCCTCCTTTATGTCAACATCAACAATAAATGTCCTACATACACAAAACGACCAATCTAGTTACAATTTGCACACATAACATTTACAATAAATGACAACAGGTTGGTATAAATAAACAGCCCCAAGTCAATATATAACTCACCACAGATTATTTGATATGTTACAATTAAATTATAAAGCTTGGAATTAAAATATTATCCACACAAATGAATACTATCATTCAATTTGCTTCAAATAAACATACTGATAAAATACTGGGGGGAAATTTGCATACAAATTGTGCAATGGATTTTGTCAGATCTAAAAACACTAAAACAAAGTGTCCTCTAAACAAATGAGTTTGGAATGTTTAAAAAAAATTATTATAAATTGGAGGGGCAAAAATGCAGTGGTTGTAATGAAAAAGAAATATTCACATGAATTGAAATGTTAATATAATATTTTATACTGCTTGATCACAAACCTGTGTGAATATGTGAAAACAGAGAATACATATAACATCAAGAAAATGCAAAATTAAAGAAACTGAACAGAAATAAAAACAACAACTGGTATTTAGTCATACATAAAATATTAAATCAACAAGGAAATTTATATTGACTGAAAAAAAAAGTATTCAGTGCTTTGGAACTAATGTAAAAGAAACCCAATTTTGACTGAAAACATCTGCAGCTGTATATAAAAGGAAACTCTGTCACCTGGAACGTGCTTGATTATATCTAAGTTTTGTCTCTTCTACAAACTTGACTATGTTTTGCAACTCCTACAGATATCCGTAGAGTATTTCTTCCAGTGTCGTTTCTCTGGGCCAGTGTGTTTGTCTCAGCATTTTTGGGGATATTTGTGAACTATATACTCTACAATCGGAGGTGCCAGTCCACATGTACATGTGTGGTTGTGTTGTCAAATCTTTTTTTGTATTAATGATGTGACTGCACAGTTGGTTGTATCCTGTTCTGATGTGTAGAATGATAACTTGTCTGATCTGTTCATAATTTATTAGTATTTGATTTGATCATCTGTTTATTTTGATGGTATGTTATTGGTACATCTGGTTGATCATCAGCAGCACCCTCCTTAGTCAGTTGATCTGTCTTCTTGTTTCCAGGTATTCCACAGTATGATGGTATCCACTGCATTGCTACTTTGCGCAGGCTGCATAGTTCAATCAGCAGCATCTTTGTTCCGTTGATTTTCTGACCTCGGCACATGAAAATTTGCACCTGTCAGGAATATTGCAGGCTGTTGAATTAGTGATAACCATTTTGTAACATCTATACTCCAATCTTTAGCATATAACAATGTCCTACAATTTATAAAATATAAGTTTTTTTAAATTTTGGAATATATATCCTGTTCATTTTTTACTTGGTATGTAGATATGTCATTTAGTGTTGAGAGTATATGTCCTTCAATGTTTAGATAATATGTCTTTCAGTGCTCAGAATATATATTCTTCATTGTCTGGTGCTGTAATGGAGAGGTATAGTATGCACCTCGCATGACCAAGGCAGCAAGTGTAATTTTCATCACAGGAAGTTGAGTATCTGGACTGCTCAGAAGCAATGGTAATCTACTGGATGTAAATATTTTATAGAAAATTACTAGAGACAACAAATTCTGGGTTTATCACTAATTACCAAATGGATATGCTACCAACATTTTATTGCCACAAGATAGTCTCTTAGTATTCAGAATATACTCCAACGTTTTAGTAGACATATTCCCCAAATTGTAAAATTAAAAGCTCTCTTATTTTTGGAGCACTGAAGTGTGTTAATCTAATACAGTGATAAAAATTAAACTTGAGATCAATGCTTCCATGTCAGTTTTCAAACATTGGTAAAAATCAACATCAAAGAATAAATTGTATATAAAGACAGATCTATCAATGAGTAAAGTCTTGCTTAATGAGCAAATCAATGGATAAATAGAAGAACCATTAAGGATTCAGTATAAATAAAATATAAACAAGCAAACTGAGTCACATTTATAACTGTGGTATTGATACAACCAAAATAGAAAGTAAATCAATCAATATGATGTGGCAGGTTCACTGATTTTAAGAATGACAAGGACTTGAGAACAAGACACAGAACAAGCTTATTCAGCACAAATAAGTTAATACATGGCAGCATAATCACAGGTAAAATAAAATACAGGGCATCTCAAATTATCTATAACAGTGGTTCTCAAACATCCCCCACCATGACTTCCTTTTAAACTAAATTGATCTGCAATGCCAACTCCAGGCAGTGAAGTGTTGGATCTGATTATTTCTTCTGTTAATAAATCTTTACATTTATAATACAAGCCCTATACAAAAGAGAGGGAGGGGGAAGTGTTGCTGGATTAAACCACCACCAACCCAAATAAAAAATGAACATGTCCCCTACAAAACAAGTAAAATAAATTTTAAAAATATAGAACCTGACATCTAGTCAGACGGAGTGCAACTTATCTTGACTGATTAATTCTCTTCATTGGTCACCTTGAGTATACATTGTGTTGTCGATCAATGAAAGTGGTGGATGGCCTAGAGATTAGAGCACTGGTCTCACATCCATGAGGTTCAGGGTTTTGTCTGTAGCAGGGAAAATTTAAAAAACTCATCCTGTACATGATGTCTTGACAGCAAAAGCAAGCAACATTTATCACACAGTTACAAAATCCCTTCCTACAACTCCCTAATGGGATGCAGTATTTGACAATCAGCCAATGAAAAGTCAACCAGCTAAGATGAGTTATGCTGTGTGTAATTAGCATGAAGGACCCATATCTGGAAGGTTTGGTAAAATACAATCCTTATATCAGATATAAAAACACCACTAAATGGGAAGTGTTGATTTTTTCTAGGAACCCCTAATTTACAGCAAAGTAATAACTATTGTCTGCTGGGTAATTTTCCCTATAACCTGTCTAATCGAGAGAAATCGTGTTAATATTAAATATATTAAATATAATTATAAAATATTAAACAATTTTAGACAAGGACATTTCCGTGACTCAGACAAGTCTGTGTCCTCTCAAGTGTCAATGTTTTGGTATGGATCTCAAAATATGCAGCCCATCAGTGGGCCATATGGCACCATTTGACAATCACTGGTTGATTCAAGAATATATATGGCTCTCACAAATAAATTACTATTTTATAATATTTAAAAATAAAAGAAAACCACCAAATTCTGGCTAATTTCATTGATGAAGTTGGAATAATTGAATAGAATAGGAGAAATAATTACAGATAGTCCTCATGATAAGATAATTACAACACGCATTTCGTCATTTTCAACATTGTAATTTAGTATGTGAGCTGGTTTATATTGTTGAAATGAGTTCAATACTAAAACTGCAGATTTTTGTTAATGACACATTTCAGGTAGGGCTATTCATTATATTAAAACCAAACTTGGTCTGCGTTAAATGACACATTTTAGGTATTCATTACAATAAAACCAAACACAGGACTGTGCTAAATGACAGATTTTAGGTGTTAAAAATACTAAAACCAAAGAAGGCAGGTGCTAAATGACAAATTCTAATGTATTAATTACACTAAAACCAATGACTGGTCTATGTTGGGTAACATAGAGATATTTTTACACTAAAAAAGACATAAGTTATATTTTCATAGTAAAACCCATAAAGGTTATTGCACATGACATTTATCAGTATCTTCTAGACTGCTAGAAATTTATTTGGATTGCACATATCTTAATATCAAATAGCAAAAAAATGGGAAAGGACAACATTCATTACAAGCTGGCTATAATACAACAAGAAAATATGCACTTACTAATGGGCACATTCAATGAGGAAAGTGGCATCTAGAATTATTAGAGCTGGCTTATTATTTTATTTAAGTCTAATTTCATTCACACTAGATCTTATAGAACATATATGAGGTATGTTCAAAAGTATCATAAATTTGCTAGACAAAATACAATAATATACTTGGAAATCTGAAACCCTAATCTCCTTCCAAGCACTTTATTTGGATCTTCATACAATTCAATATTGCTGGAAGAAGTTTTGGTAGACCCCTTTGAAAATGGAGTCTAGGACTAACATCAATTCAAAGTTATTAAAATTTGGTCCCTTTCAGCTACATTTTCAGCTTGAGATGTAAACAAACATTTTCAAAGTCATCTCAGAAGAATATGGAACATGATGAACCAAAGGAAGGTTGTTTTTAGTTGTCAGAAGAATCATATTCAAATAACGCTCTGTATGTTGTGATAGTGTTGTCAAGTTTCCATTGTCCACCAAAAAAGGTAGGATAGCTCTTGAAAAGACCTTATATTGTCTTTTATTTCCAATTACCAGAAATTACAACTAAGAAGAAATTAAATAGAGACATTAGTCAGGATAAAACTCACAACTCTACTTCACTGCCAAATAAACAGGCTACATTTGTTAAATTTAGCTTAACATCTTCTCAAAAGAACTGATAATGTGTGCTTGGAATGAAATTATTTCAGTTTCGCTAATCTCTAATTAACTGAGCAAATAAGGAGGGATGAAATACTGAGCACAACCCCTGCCCCAAAAAATTCATTGTTGAACACGGATTGTCATGCCAAAAGGCAAAGATGTGGTATTCTTGCTGTAAACTGCAAAACAATTAACACAAACATTTGTCAAAATGAACAAAGGAGAATAAATAAATAATATAAAATAAAATATTAAAAATGGTAGGTTGTACCAACTACAAGAAATAAAAATAATAATTTAGTTCACTACAATCAACTTCTATCTTCAGCAATGCAGATAAGCAAGGAAAATCTGCCTAGTCCTTGATGCTATCTGTAAATGATTTTCATTATCCTCGACTGCTTCTTCCACCTTTGACTGTTCCCTGTTTACAATACCAACATTGATAGGAAGGAGAACAATTGTTTGGTACTAGATGTAACTTTTCTTTGTTCCGACATTGAACATTTTCTATATCAGACAACTTTGGAAAAGAACAGCACAAATTATATTTGTAAAACATATTCTAAGTGAGCATACTATTGCTCACCATTACGATCAACATACACTGTATATAAACTTTCATCTTTTGTTACCGTATTCTCACAAAAAGAATATTAGTGCATACTCTTTCTGTCTACTTGGCACATAACAAACAACATACTCTCACTTCAACATATAAGGAACATTGGCATGTGTACAGGCACTTATATACACAGTATCTGCTGTTCTTTACATAAAACAAATCAATAAAACTTAAATTAAGACAACTATCACGGACAAAGATCAACATTGCAAAAAGTTTAAAATATGTAAGTATTATGTACAGCAGATAAAAATAAACATTCAAAAACAATGAAATAAAATAATTGTGCAGCGACAGTCACTTCCTGAAGTCTGACTTCACTTGTCATCAAGGAAATAAATGACTCCCAAAATACATTATCCTGTTTAACAACAAAAAAAGCTGCAACATAACAATGGTCCGTCCTGATGACTGTTTGGCAGGAAGCATTGAATTTCAAATCCTTCTCCAAAGGACTTTAGCTAACTCTGACACAATGATGCACATACAAGACTAACCTCTAAAATAGACATAAAACTTAAACAAGTTTTAAAATACATCTCTGGGGTACTCACAGAATGTACTTAGATGTCTTACAATCTTACTCAAACCAGTTGATTCATGCAACAATAACATTTGTTTCATTAAAATCATCTAAAAGTATTCAAATCATGGACGTGTACCTGAATAAGCTACAAAGTTAGGACATAACGTAAACATCTGACTTACGTTGGGTCAGACACAGGACGTGTGATGATGGTGGAGAAAGTATAGAAAAAACACAAGAGTAAACACCTCACCATGTGATTAGGAGATGGTACCCTTTCCACAACTCCTAAAGTTTATGGTTAGCTTTTATTGCACACTCCAACACTGTCTCGGTTATTGTTACCATTATCATCTTGCCATTTATCCAATGAACGCCGTCGGGCGTTCATGAAGAAATTCGCCACAGTTGTCACTTCCAGCCCAAGCTGCTGTGCAATAGTTTGCTGCATTTCTTTGCTTGGCCGTTTTGTTTCTTTGAATATGGCGTGAAGTGTACGTCTTTGAATATCCGTGAACACCAAACGAGGTTTTTTGGGAGGTCTGTTTTCTTCTGGTGATTTATCAACATCTAGTTCCTTACGTTTGCAGGCTGTAGACAAAATAAGAATATATTAGCTTTATAAGTGTTGTCTTGTCATATTCTACTGTAATATATTTACTTATCTTTCATTACAGACAATATCAACCATCTTCCACCAGCCAACAGATTCAACTATCTCAGTAGTATTCTCTTCACAGCAGATGAAATTGATGGTGGTCAACAGCAGAATTTCTAAATCTACTGCTGCATTTGGTAGAATACATGATAGTATGTGGGAATGGCATCAACCTTGCTACAAAGTATATCATGTCATTGTGCTAACTACCGTACTATATTTCTGTGAGACCTGGACAGAGTACAACAGACATGCCAGAGTGTTAAATCATTTCCTGCCCATGTGTTGTCAGGCCTGAAAAGGGAGTAAAGAATAGCAACACTGTTTACCTTCTATGCATGTAAGAGGCGACTAAGGATGTTTATACAATGCTGAAGAAAGCCTGAGATGCACCTGACATCAAACGCATCCTAAAATATTTGACACATAGTGAGCTCCTTACAGGAACAGGAAAACAACTGGCCGAAAGACAAAAGAAAAACATCAATCACTTTCTCAAAGTATCTCTAAATAGCATCCACATTGATGTCACCTTTTGGGTAACATTTCTCATAATTGCCAAAAACTCTTGCTGCTGCGAAGCATCAAATTTCAGAAGAACAGAGAAAACATGCTGCCTGAAAAAAACAGAACAAACACACAGATGTCCCATTCTTATTTAACATATCCCAAATTTGGCAGGAGATTCTATGCCAGAATTGGAATTTTCAGTCACCTCTGCATACACCAGAGAGATGTAATATCACAATTTTCAGTCACCTCTGCATAGAGATGTAATATCACAATTTTCAGTCACCTCTGAATACACTAGAGAGATGTAATATCACAATTTTCAGTCACCTCTGCATAAACCAGAGAGATGTAATATCACAATTTTCAGTCACCTCTGCATACACTAGAGAGATGTAATATCACAATTTTCAGTCACCTCTGCATACACCAGAGAGATGTAATATCACAATTTTCAGTCACCTCTGCATACACTAGAGAGATGTAATCTCACAATTTTCAGTCACCTCTGCATACACCAGAGAGATGTAATCTCACAATTTTCAGTCACCTCTGCATACACTAGAGAGATGTAATCTCACAATTTTCAGTCACCTCTGCATACACCAGAGAGATGTAATCTCACAATTTTCAGTCACCTCTGCATACACCAGAGAGATGTAATCTCACAATTTTCAGTCACCTCTGCATACACCAGAGAGATGTAATCTCACAATTTTCAGTCACCTCTGCATACACCAGAGAGATGTAATATCACAATTTTCAGTCACCTCTGCATACACCAGAGAGATGTAATATCACAATTTTCAGTCACCTCTGCATACACCAGAGAGATGTAATATCACAAGAATGAAACTGTTATCATAATTGCTTGCAATGGACTACTATTTTTTATCTTTCGACTTTGTAGAACGCAGGTCATCAACAAACATCTTGCATCTTTGTCTTACTAATCCTCCTATTTTGAAAACAAGTGATTTAGAAGGATTCATTGTATAAATATATAATGGAATGAGCACTTGACCAATCTACATGCAACCAACAGTTTTATCAATGATTAAAAAAAATGTTGGGACATATGAAGGTCATACCATGAGAAGAAACATCCAAAGAATCACAAAGAAGGCACACCTCAGATAGAAACAAATAAGAGAAAGATTCCTGATTAGAAACCAGCATCATGGCACAAAGGAGATTCCCATAAATGCTCCACTCTCTGTTCAAGTAGTCATCAACGAGTGTGTAGACTCAAATTTCCAGTCAGATTTTGATTATTATATCCTCAGATCTTTTCTGAGAGGATTAAATTTCTCCCCTTACCTCTGATTATCCCCATGTCTGTTATTCTTTGCACATGCACATTATCACTTCCAGCATCGCCTTTCTCACTTCTTAGTAAATCAAAGTCTACCTTATTATATTGGGTGTGTTTTCAATTCTTTACCATTGTCCATCAACCACAGCACTCTCCCACGATGAGTCAGCTCTTTAGTTGTCTCTGACCCCTGCATGACCAGGAGTATATCTATGCAATACTTTAGATAACTGAGCTGTTCAGTAACATGACTCATTCTTTACTTTAACATGCATCTTTCTATCTTAGAAATAACACATGGTCAAAAAAAAAAGACTAAAAGATCATTGAAAAGAGAAGCTAACATGAAAAAAATTGACTCCATTGAGAGATTGAGAAAAAATGCCAGAAACAAAGACGTATAATGAGATATACATGAGCAATATAATATCTAATGGAACAGCAGAAATCAGGATGAATCCCTCCTGAATCCATTTCTAATTCTGCCAGTGTTCACCATAGCCAAGCAGATACCCAGCGATCCTGCAGTCTACTCTTATGACACGTACAGCATGTCAGTGACATTATACTTTACTTATGTTTTTACCACTGTAAACCCTGTAAATGAGTTGTACAAGTAACTATACAAATTATAGTATATAACTTTATATAAATTTATCCAACATGGTGCCATATTCTAACCATTGTGTCATATGTTTTGCTATAGATAAAGACCCTTCGGCCAAAACATAATTTTTCTGTGTATTTTAGTGATTCATAAAATTTCATTCCCCAGAGTTTATTTCCTAATTTTCACTGAATATACCATCAGAAATAACTCTGGTGGACAAGCTCCAAGGTCCGTCTTGGGGCTAGTGACTACAAAACAGTTCATCAATGAAATCCATATCAGTGTCTGACTGACTGGAGAATGATGAAGAAGACCTGAATAGACCATAGTTTTGTTGTAATTATACATGTTCTTGACATATCTTCTCCAATAGGCTTTTCCACTGTCACCATGGATCTTAAGTGAGACTCCAGTAAAAACTGTACAACAATAGTACTTAAAAGAAAACACAAGTTAGTTAAGGTGTCAATTGTCACTATGAGTTACATCCCATGTCTTTGTATGGCATCAACACATAAATGAAGCCTCTGTAATATGTTGTGTTAAAAGCTTTTTGTTGGTCACTCTCTGGGCACACATACATTAGTCCTTTAGCTGTCTATGCCACCATCGAGGCCAGCTCCTTGCCATGGTGATGGGTTTAGTCCAGCCATCAGAGGCTGGAAACTTAAACTGGGGAGGCCCTCCTACCAAGATACGGAAGGTCAGATGGCAACCACCATGCAACATTATATATCTAGAAGATGATATGACTGTATAGTGAGGCTTTTTTTCATGAAAACCCCACCAGCATTCTATCTTTACAGTTATATGTTGTTTCATTCTATCTTTACAGTTATATGTTGTTTAATTCTATCTTTAGTTATATGTTGTAATGTCTTGTTGTCAATTATCCCCCCCCCCCCCCCAGTAGAGGGCTGTACAACCTGTGGCATTGTACTCGCCATAGAACCTAGGTCCTGTGACCAGGACAGTCAAGATTTGATTGGTTTGATGTTGCATGTCAAACTGACACCCAGAAACCAACCGAAGGAAAGGGAAACCTGAGGTGAAACTATCCAATTCAGGATGTGATGATCATAAATATCTTTTAAAATTTGGCAGACATGGCACACGTCTTGTGTGCCATCAGACTGTAGGTGACAGAATGGAGAGTGATGAAGCACGCCTCAGATCCACTTACATAGATGGAAGTCTTGGAAGAGCCAAGTGAAAGCAGCAACATGACTGTTGGAAAATGGTGTTTCTCGTTCTAAACCCTACAGTGTTGGATCAGCCTTCTGGGTTTGAAAGTAAGCTCCAAAAAATAACCCAACATCAAAGTGCCTAAACAAACCCCTCCATCACTAACACCCTTTATACAGACACAACACAGCTGAAGAAGACATGCACCTACCAACACATGTCACAGAAAAGAAAGAGTGAAAGCCTGCAAGCCAGGGGATTCAATAAGTAAGTAAGGAATAAATGGAAGACCGCAGTAAAACTTAACTATAGGCCTATGTTAATAACCCCCTCCCTAGCCCCAGTGGTGCTCATGACATCCTCTGTCACAGCCATTTTGGGATGCACATCAGACAATAGGGGTTGCTTCATGATGGAGAACGGCCTCATCCATACCATGGGGTATTGGAACCCACTGGAATTAAAATCAATCACAAATACCACTCTATCTTCACTCTCTTGTTCACTCCTTCTCACTTTCTGTTCATGTCTTCTCCCAGTTTTTAAAACTGATGACCCTAATTTATTACATGTGTCATATTTTCGTCTTTCGTACCTTTGGCCTCTCACATATCACACACTAGGCACAAGAGATCCAACTATGATTTTTTATTTTACTATTATTATTTGTACTTTCATTTTCTATTTTGCTTGTGTACTTTACTTTCGCTGTATGTAATCACTCATATTTCTGTTGTTCTCTCCTTTCTTCATTTTTGTTGTATTCCTGACCTGTCAATTACAGCATGACTGACATTTAGTCTTCTCTTGATTTAGTAGTTGTGTACTGTGTTTTTCCCTATCTTGATAAAGACCTTTTGGTTGAAACATTGACCATGTGTATTGTTCCACAGAAAACTACTATTTAACCCTTTATACATTTTTTTCTAATATTCACTGTGCTGTCTATGAGATTCAACTATAACACCACATCTTTATGACTTCTAGGTTCCTTCTTGTTTGCTTGTTTATTATCAAAGATTCCCTTAAACATAACAGAATTGTACCAATATCCTACAGAAGATGTATGTGTCTGGCCATTAACGCAAATAAAAAGTGACACAATACATTTCCATTCTCTAAACTAAATCATGCTAGAAATCTAGTATGACCATTGTCCTGCTGCAAGAGAGATCCAACAGGAATTTGAGAATGAACGGTGAAGAATAAGAAGTACCAATATAACACTATGTAATTCCTTTTCTTGACTAAACGTGTCTGGTTCTGTGGTGAAAGAATACTTCGTGGTATAAAGTGCATCTCGAATTGCCACTGTACCTAGTTCAATATCCTACACAGTTAATTGTAATCACGGTAAATGCATCTGGACTATTCCATGCAATGAAAATCTACTGAACGTAAATTCTCTATTGTCTTTCCAATAGACTATTTCTGAATGTAAATATTCCTTAGAAAATACTAGTCACAAAATTGCAGGTTGATCAATGCATCCTGAATAGGATATGACATCAACTTGTCTAAATTTGCATGGATCAATTGCATAGAATATCTTTTATATGAAAGGTATCACATACAATTTTATGACAGGTCATTTTGGTGTTCTGGGCAATGAGTAGATCATCATCAGGTGCCATGCCGGGTGGCGTAGGCAGTCATGGCTCTCCACAGCTCTCTGTCCACAGTATTATGTATCAAAGTCGTTGTTGTTTCTTTGCCGTGCCAGGTTGTCAAACTGTCTAATATTTTCTCACGTTGTCGCCCTCTGTCTTTGGTGCCTTCAATCTTGCCTGTTGTGATTATGTTCTCTAAACCTGCCTGTCTCCATATCCTGCATGCAATAATGATGATCTGATGACTAACTAATTTGGTTACATATCCTATTCAGGATGTAGTCGTCAACCCAGCATTTTTTGGCTGTAGTGATTTTCTAGGCAATATAAATATGCCTAGTAGTTTGCCACTGCTTTCTGAACGGTCCGGATGCATAATTTAATGTGACGGGATACGAATCTGGTATCTTGCCATCACAGATGCGCTCTGTACCACGCCGCCATAGAGTTGGACAACTAACTAATTACCGGTATCTAATTCTATTTAAACATGATAGGAGCCATTTTTTCCATCATCTCTGACTGAAGAGTGTCTGGGATAAGAAGACAACAGGGATGCAAAGGGTATCACACTGATCTCGGCACACCCAGGGTTATCAGATGACCAGGATCCCAAAAGTACCTCCTTGTGGTGCATCCTGGAAACAGCAATACAGCTGCTTGTGCTGATTCTGGCTACACCTTTTGGGAATAGTGTCCATGAATGTGGAGGCAGCAGATGGAAATAGAACTGACTGCAAAAGAGACAGTCAATATCTCCGACACCACCTCGCCAACACATGCAGTGGCACTGTCAACACAATGTAACGCTAGTCAATCTGGTCCGAGCATGGGGGGGGGGGGATGCGCGCAATGAAAATAACACGAAAAGGTAGATGCATGGCGAAAGACGAAAAGATAATACTGGTGCCAAGTGCAAATAGAAAGGGAATAAATTCCAAGGAAATCGGAACTACAATCTGTTAGCTTCGAGACAAGCTTCTCTAGCTAACTGTGCTCCTTACGGGCAGAGACCCAATCATGGGCACCCGAAAAAGAAAGCATCCTTGGCCCAACTCTACTGTCAAACTTTCCTATGCTGGAAATTTGCTCACAGAGAGAAAGGCTTCCATACCCGATGAGCTCATGCACAAATGGGACGGCGAAGGCAGCTCTGGCCCAACTCCACTGTTGAGCCTTCCTAAACAGGAACCAGGCTCGTGGATGAGAAAAAGTTCAGTACCCGATGGGCACAAGCAAAAAACGTCTAATTACACGAGGCAAGTTCACTGGCTGCGGAACGCCGTGTGCGAGACAGACGTGAATGATAATCATCTTGGCAAAGGGTCATTACACACCTCCGTGCCCATTGACAGATAGGCAGGCCATCACAAGTTAGGGAAGCCCACTACCTGAATTAAAGGCATGATGAAAGAGGATGTGCTGGGCCTCGGATGTCCGGGCCACAGAGTGAGCCAACCGAGGTGCAAATAACACAGTTTGACTGTGGAACAAGCAGTACAATGTACTTCACGTTCTCCAGTGGAAATCACACGATTTCTTAATTGTAGTTATAAGAGAACGAACACAGAAGCAGAAGAAGGCAACAGACTACCTTGATTACAAAACACAGTAAATTTTACTAAATAAACTTTCCTTAAAATATGTGTCCAACATCCAAATGAATACATATGGATGTCATCTTCTGAATGTTAACATCCTAATGACAACATCTGAATGCCAACTTTTGAATGTTAACATGCAAATTATAACATTTGGACACCGATTTCAGAATGCCGAAATTTGAATATAAAATAGAAACTCTAATAACATCAAAGGTTTGCACTGACAAACTGAAGATAAAACATAATTAGATTATGCTGAAAAGAGAGAAGAAAAATGCCTAACAATGGAAACAAAACCCAGATTTAATGTGAAGCAGATGTAATATCAAATATTGATATCACACCTGTTACATGTAGCAGTATTATGATGTCATAAATGATTGCAAGTGCAGGGTGTCACATTCAACACACGGGCCAAAAAAACAACATTTCTGTTATAAGGAAGTCAAAAATATAGATAATCACAACTGTCAACTAGAAATGAGAATCTGTACCCCAAAAAAAACAACCTTACGAATGTGGATGAATTATAATTATTCTATACATAATCATGAATCAATAATTAGGTATATTGAGATATTTATCACTTGAATTTTTGCATTGAAAAATTCATTAGGACAAGGTTGTAGATAGTTAGAACTGTTCCTGGCCAAATTGCTGAAAATGACCAAATATCAAAACTGTATAAGACAAGCTGAATGTTCTACTTTACTATAAACTTGTATTACTTATCTTCAATTATCAACATTCATTCATTTCACAATAATACATGTTATTGCTAACTAAATTTTAATTCTCTTAATGTTATTTGAGAGTCTGAGCTTTCTCTTGACATGAAAGCAATTGGATACTTTAAGGTTGTATGTACAGTATAGTTATACATCAGGTAGATCCAGGAATAGGGTAATACAGTTTTGCTAGTTAGAGACAAACATAATAACACACATAAATCGACGTTTCGACCAAAAGACCTTATTCGAGACAACAATTGAAACAATTAAAACATACAACAGAAAACGAACAGTAATGACATCGATGGTCACTGACACGGTTCAGTTTTGCGCAGTAAGTACATATTAAAATTATACATCTTGCTGTTCGCCATCTTTTTTCATCTTTCTTTCTTTTCACTTTATACCCCTATGTACCTTGCAGCATCAAGAATAGAAGAATTCTCTGGAGAAGACTTTTTTTTGGTCAATTGTGATGGTTTTCGTTGACTCCTTGTTTTCTGTAATCCATCGTCTGCCCCTAGCTTTGTAACCATTGCAACAGTAATAGTAATGCTTTTTTAGGTACACTGTCTGATGGTAGTCTGGAAGAATGTGAAAACCACTTAATCTGTTGTCTTCTGATGTATCCAGGATTGGCATTGTGTTTGTTAGTCTTCTGATATTTTTGTTTCTGATTTTATTTCTTATCTCTTATGTTTTTCGCTATGTGGTAATTAATGTACAGTTAAAGTATTGTCCCATTATCTAGTGAATTTTGTTACTACAAACAATTATTTTCTTATTGTTTGGTGTATCAGGTCTCACTTTAGTAACAAAGCCTCCACTTAGACTTCTGTAGAAAAGTATTATCAAATACTTTTTAAACATATACTCTTCATTCTACATTTATACAGGAATATAAAATTAAACAGTGTTTATAGATTAGTTACTATCCACACAGAAACCTGCCACATAATTTGTATCAAAATGTTAACAATAAAACATGGGAAAGGAGATATATTTTCAAAAAACGTCAGAAATTGCCCAAATAAATTTCATGGCACTTTGTGAATGAGGTTTACATACTTAGAAAAACTACAGCAAACAGATACTTCCTGTAAAAAAAAAATAGATAACCCACATCCCCATTGGGCTCAAAACCCTTACTAAGAATTGAAGACTCTATACAGAATGTAAAGACAAGATCATATCAAGATCTTAGTGCCGTAAAACACATCACCATCATCAGGTGCCATGCGGGCTGGCATAGGCGGTCATGGCTCTCCACAGCTCTCTGTCCACAGTATTATGTATCAAGGTCGTTGTTGTTTCCTTGCCGTGCCCGGTTGTCAAACTGTCTAATATTTTCTCACGTTGTCGCCCTCTGTCTCTGTTGCCTTCAATTTTGCCAAAGTAAATGGCCAATATTGCAACCCCGCTTTAGGACCAATATTTATTGTCAACTTTACAAAACAGATTATAGTAATGATGTAAGGAGTTATATTGAAGAATATGGCAGATAGAGTTACATTGTACAGGGTAATTTTACAGATTGCAGTGAAGGTATAATTTGTATGTATACCGTATGGAAGAGCAGAAGAAGTACAACAGTGAAGATCAACCTATATAAATCTCTAATAACACCTATATTCTTTTGTAGAGATGTAAAATTTGGACAATCACAGCAGAAATGGATAAAATAATACCTTTTTTTGTCTACTGATCTTGTCAGCTTAAGATTAAGATAAAATACTGCTTCCCTTCTTCTTCAGCGTTCATATCAAACTCTCACTGGATCTCTCTTGTAGAAGGACAATGGCCATATTAGTAGATATCCAGCAGGTCTAGTCCAGAGAATGCAAATGCATTATGCCCCCATTGTAAGTGTGACAATGGCATGAAACATCCATCTTCGGTGGAAAATAATCTGATTTTAAATCTAAATAGTTAGAAAATATATTTATTAGAACATTTTCTTATCTAGAATATACGGCTGATGGACTCACCTTCAGGTAAATATCCCTGTTGACCAAGGAATCCAGATTTTGTAGGAGACTGTGAGGGTTTGAAAGCAGAACCTGTTAGGAGAAGATCAGAGTTTAAGATCACAAAAATAGACATAGCAATCAAGTTTATGTGGATGTGGGAAAAAGATTTAAAGGGAAACCAGGGACAGCATCTCAAAACTTTGTGATCAACACTAGTAACACACTAGTTGAAAACTATCAACACTAGTTCAACACATCAACATTAGTTAAAATTAGGTGAATACTATCAAGACCAGTTAAACATTAGGTGAATACTATCAAGACCAGTTTAACACATCATACCTAATGACAGTCTTTCATGTCACCCAATGACAGACTTCCATGTCACTTAATGGAAGACTTCCTTATGTCAACAAATGACAGGCTCTCATGTCACTTAATGGAAGACTTCCTTATGTTAACAAATGACAGACTTTCATGTCACTTAATGGAAGACTTCCTTATGTCAACAAATGACAGGCTCTCATGTCACTTAATGGAAGACTTCCTTATGTTAACAAATGACAGGCTTTCATGTCATTTAATGGAAGACTTCCTTATGTTACCTAATGCCAGACTTCAATATTACCTAATGATAGCCTTTCATGTCACCCAATGACAGACTTTCATGTCATTTAATGAAAGATTTCCTTATGTTACCTAATGCCAGACTTCAATATTACCTTATGATAGCCTTTCATGTCACCCAATGACAGACTTCCATGTCACTTAATGGAAGATTTCCTTATGTTACCTAATGACAAACTTCGATATTACCTAATTACAGACACCCCTATCACTTAATGGAAGACTTCCTTATGTTAACAAATGACAAGCTTTCATGTCACTTAATGGAAGACTTCCTTATGTTAACAAATGACAAGCTTTCATATAACATAATGGAAGACTTCCTTATCTTAACAAATGACAGATTTTCATATTATCTAATGACAGATGTCCATGTTACCTAATGACAAGATTTCCATATATTACTTAATGGCAGACTTCCATATTTTACTTAATGGCAGACTTCCATAATACCTAATGACATACTTTCATGTTACCTAATGACAGACTTCCATGTTACTTAATGATGGATATCCATATGTTACCTAATGACAGACTCAATGTTACTTAAGGACAGACTTCCATGTTACTTAAAATAAAGAACTTTCATATTTTACTTAAGGACATACTTTTAAATGATTTAACAAATAAGAATATAACACCAAGATAAAGAAATGACAATGCTAAGAGCATCATTGTAAAGCTGTCATTGTACACAAAAACAATGATATATATAAGAACACGTTAATATGTACACAGGGCCGTATATACGTTTCGAGTAAGGAGGGGTTTTTACATAAAAAAAAAAAAGTCATTCGCTCATTTTCTCATGCAATTCTGTATTTTTAATAAGGAACCTGCAGATCTATTTGTAAAAAAAAATCTTTAAGGGTGGGGGTTCTACCCAACTTTTAGTAGATTCCTGGAACTAAAAGTGATATTGTGTTATGCTTAAAGTAGGGGGATTGAACGCCCCAGCTCTCCCCCTCCCATCTCTTATCTACCCATACAAGAACAATCACATAAGACAATCGACTAACCCCCAATAACAATCACATAAGACAATCGACTAACCCCTTCCATTCTTCCCAGACATTCACAAAATGCACAATATATTTGGGCTGCCTCCAGAAATCACCAAGAATGCTACTACTTTATTTGTGGAACGAAGATGGGGGCCATTTGAGGTAATACAGCACCCAGACACACACAAAAAGCAAGAAGACACAAATAAAAGCGAGAAAGTCAAACTCCTACAAGAACTACACGAGTTTGAAAAAGAAATGAAACTGGAATGTGGGATTAAAAAAACCACCGTTTGAGTCCCATGGCTATATAAATCAATAATTGTATGAATGAACGCACAACACAGTTGGGAATATGTAAGGGAATGAGAAAGATGGTGAGCAGGCAGGTCCAGTAGAGGTCGCCAATTGGCGAGCAGAGGAGATCTATTAGAGGTGGTGGGGATCACAAATTGGTGGGCAAGGGAGGTATAGCAGAAGTGGTGGGGGGGTAGGATATTAATTAGCAGAGGTGGTTGGAAAGGGGATCGGTAGCACATTGGTGAGTGGAGAAGATGTGATAGAGGTGGTGGGGGTCTCAAAGTGGTGATCAGTGGTCTAGTAAAAATGGAGGTCGCAAACTGATGAGCAGAGGCGGTCTAGTAGAGGTGGGGAGGGGAGTTGCAAATTGGTGAGCAGATGATCTAGTCGAGGTGGTTGACGGGGGTCACAAACTGGTGAGCACAGGAAGTCTAGTAGAGGTGGTGGTGGTGGTGGTGGAGGGATAGGATATTGGTGAGCAGATTAGATGTGGCAGACATGGTGGAGGTCGCAAATTAGTGAACAGAAGAGGTCTCGTAGAAATGTGGGTCGCAAATTGGTGAGCAGAGGAGATCTAGTAGAAATGAGGGACGCAAACTAGCGAACAGAAGATGTATAGCAGAGGTGCTGGCCGCAAATTAGTGAGCAGAGCAGCAGAGGTCTATTAGAGGTGGAAATCACAAATTGGTGAGCAAACCATTACGTCACCAGACAAGCTCATACGTCTTCAGACAATCCCATATGAGCTCATCTTCTGCAGATACTTACATAATTTATACTGTTACAAAAATACTATTGAATTATATATCGTATCCTGTCGAAGACGGATGTGTCGGGTCATTGGCGCAAATAAAACGGCGACATAACGCATTTCCATTCTCTGGACTACGACTACATCAAGCTGGAAATCTAATAGGACCATGGTCCTGCTACAAGATAAATTCAGCAGGAGTTTGAGAATGTACGCTGAAGAAGAAAAATATATCGTATAGCTTTTCAATTTTTAAGGCATCCTATCGCAGGACAAGTACAATATGAACAACGGGCAAGTTTGACCGAATTATAATTGTCAGACAGGTCAAATATCCAATCAACACCAAGCCGAGATGTACATAAGTTTTTTCTTTCTAATTCTTATAGTATAACCCAATAAATTTCTATCTTGATAGAACATAGTGGCCGGTCTGTGACTCCTTAGTGTCTTTAAATAACTTGACCTGATTCATTGTAGTAACGTATCGACCGTCAGGCCGTCATCGGAATTAAAAAAAAGGAAAACTGCACACGCGGTGATGCAACAATCACACAATCAACATATCGATCTAAAGTGTTGTGTGTTTGGTTGTGCCCTGCTGAATGGATAGTGGTCGATAAGTTTGTTCAGTTGATTGTTTACATCTCGCTGTTTTTTTTTCCTATTGTAGTCACGGCATAGTTAACTTGGTTCACTTTAGATTTCATGTAACAACATTTCACAACGTGTGTTTACAAATTTGTGCAAGCTGTGTACTGCATTTGCCTTGTGTTCATGAGGCCGCGGGTCGATACCGGGCAGGCATGGTTTGTTTACAAACGCACTTTTCAAATTTGGGGATTATTGCTTGAAGCTACGGAGTTACGTGCTGTGAGTGCAATGCTACACTCAGTAGTCCAACACTGCTTTGTTAAGAGTGACGTATATAATGGGACTAGTCTCTTCTTATCACCATCATATTTCTGCCGCACATCTATGACTATCCTGGTTAAGTCAGCCTTGTCTGCTCTTATCACCATCATCTTTCTGTAGCACATCTATGACTATTCTGGTTGTCAGCCTAGTCTGCTCTTATCACCATCATCTTTCTGTAGCACATCTATGACTATTCTGGTTGTCAGCCTAGTCTCTTCGTATCATCTTTCTGTAGCACATCTACGACTATTCTGGTTGTCAGCCTAGTCTCTTCGTATCATCTTTCTGTAGCACATCTACGACTATTCTGGTTAAATCATCCGGATCTCTTCTTATCATCTTTCTGTAGCACATGTAACTTTATCCTGGTTAAGTCAGCCTCTTCTCTGAAATGTGGAAATGGTTGAAAATGTGAAGAGGATTGGCATCACTGTTCTCTAGTTACCCGATATGTACTCGTCTCTCAACGAAGCGACACATCGTCTGCCTAGAGTACCATTCACAGCACGTGATTCATTAGCCACAAGCGATAATCTCTAGGGATCTCAGAATCTAAAGATCCATTTTGTAAATAAAACAACCCAAGTTGGATTAGAAACCGATATCTTCGCCGAAGACGGATGTATCGGGCCATTGGCGCAAATAAAACGGTGACACAACGCATTTCCATTCTCTGGACTGCATCCTGCTGGAGATCTAGTAGTACTGCTACAGGAGAGATCCAGCAGGAGTTTGAGAATGAACACTGAAGAAGAAACCGAGATCTCTTAAGCACAAAGTTAATGGCTTAACCACTACGCCACGATTTCCCCTCTCTCATCACAGTACTGTTCCATTCAGTAACATCGTATTGGAGAGTGATCGTTTAGTGTTTTACTATTCAGAAACCAGAAACGGATGTGTTTTCTAATTCCCAAAACAGAGCTCAGAACAGAACATTTATCAGCAACATATGTTGTAACGGAAACCAAGGATGGTTAGGAAGATGGCTACCAAATCACACAGAAATTAAAGACTCTATCCCCCAAACCTCCTTAGGAGCCTCTTACGACACACATAGCGGATCACAGTGTTGCTATTTTTTCTCTCTCTTTCAGGCTTCGGTAATGTGCGGGGCCGAAAGGTGCACACATGCAGTTTTGTTTTAAAAAAAGACTGCACAGCATACTTCCGATCAAATGTCTCAACCACAAAGAGTTATCTAAGTTCTTTTTAACTAGAACGAACGCAGAAAAAATATTATAATTCAATCTATCTACACTTTCCCCTAATGTACTCTCTGAGTCCTACATATTTCCAATAGCTACACTGAAGTACAAGGCCCGATATTTATTGAAAAGAGTGTTCATATTTCAGAACAAACTCAAAAATTTGCATACAATCTTCAACTAGTTGGAGACCTTCAGGTGCTACTTGCGTACTACTTACAGCCAAGAAGTGACCCGGTTACAACCTTTCGACTAAGAAGACTTGCCACGATACTACATACAACGTTTACAATGTGGTAAAATTTGATCAGGCAGACACATGAGGAAGACAAGCAGATATTCGAACATGTGATCCAAAACTGTCATCCAAATATTTTAAAAATAGAGCTAAGGCGCAGCCCTCTCGAATATGTCTTAAGGAAATACTTCCACCAAATCGTTCGGCGAAGTAACAAGCCTGAGAAACTTTTATAAGAGAAATGGTTGCAGATCCAGAGGTCGATGAGCTCATACCCTTGGACCCATTCAGAGAGATAAACATGGTTGTATGCCAACGGCGAAGAAGACAACCCTTGTGAAAAAATCTCTCCATGTTAGGCTCGATGTATGGGCTCTTAGAGGAGGATGAGAGTATTGTTTTTGGCAACTCTGAATAGGGCCTATACTTTCATTATAGATTAAGGTCTATAGAAAGAAGCAAGAATACACATACAATGATAAATAGGAAGAAAAATATGAAGAATAAAACTGAAATATCATTTGAAAGTTGGATGACCAACAAAAAAATAAAAGTTCAAAGAATATCCTATTCAAGATGTAGCGATCATCCCAGCAATTCTTCTTCTTCAGCGTTCTCTCTCATATAACCACAACGAATATATCGTGTGATTTACGCGGGGAGCGTGAATTACGTTGTGCTGCAGGTTCCACAGTTCATTGTAGTTCATTAACTAGTTGTTGTTTTATGCTAAAGATGCATAAACTGCCGCATCCATCGTTATGCGCGCAACGCATTGAGAGCCCCCCCCCCCATTTCTAGATGACCTTGGGGTGGCGCGCACACAGTGCGTTGCGCGCAGAGTAATTCTTTGTCAGCATAAGTTGCGTCTTTTTAATCTCCGAGTCACAGAAGATTATGAAATTACGCATACTATTAAAAAGTTGGAATGTGGGTGTTAGTAACTTTTCTAATTGTACTAGCTACGTTAAATAGGAAGAAACTAACATACAATGGTTCCCTCTATAAAATTACAGGGCACTGATTGCTAGCACATTCATATCGGCGAATGAGGATAGACTGGGAATCCCATGTGCAAATACACGTAACGTAAAGAAAACGACATGCATGTACAAAATGGTAGAAATGGGAGTGACCAGGGATGAGGTGATAAAGTGTGTGTTTTCTCCTCGGAAAGATCCGAAGATCACATAATTAACATATGATGAGACTGAGTCTGCTTACTCTTGGATTGCTGCTGGAACGGAGAGTGGATCGCTTATGGGAATATCCCCTGCACTAATAATATTGGTTTCCAATCAAGAATACGTAAAGACGAAATAGCTCAGTACCGTGTAGGGCACATATTTTAACCATGTCACGTTTGTTCTCCTTTGTGTAATAGTCCTTACCTCATAACAACGCACATTCGACAAGAGATGGAGACTTCTTAATATTACGGAGCTTTGGAGAAAGCTTTCAAATCTTCTTCTACGTTCATGTTCAGACTTCCAAATTGATGTCTACCTATGACAAAGGATTTGAGCAACCCTAGAATTTGAGCAGTGCAGTAGAAATTTTCACAAAATGAGACGACATGGCCAAGGGTCTCTCAGCTCTTCGTCTATGATGAGCAGATGTGCAACAAGTTTTAGACTGTCATAGTGCTGGGCCACATATTCAAAAGTCTGTTGTACTGATCTTGTATTTGTGATATAGGTGATGGTGCAGTTTATTATGTCTTGTTTGTAAATCGGAAAATTATAACCTGGACACGTATGAACAGCTGATTGTAGGGCATAATTTTTTTTACTTGATCTAGGTGATCATGCGTGAACTTTGATTTGAGAGCGGCTTTAATTTCTGTTTTGGCTACCTCGTAAGTAGATTCTATTTCACTCTGTTGCAATGCACGACCTTCATTTTCGAGTGTTTGCAGTTTCATTTCCATGGATGTTGTAGGTGCTGGTACCCATTGGATTGTACACCTCTCGTAGCTTTCATATTAAATTTAAAAAAGAACAAGATTATAATACTCAGAGTCAAAACAACAACTAGTTAAGTAGATAAGGCACATAAAAATGTAATTGTTTTAGTTAAGTGAATAAAACCTCATTTTCAAGTGAAATTCAACCAGATAAGACATAACTTTAGTTTTTAATCAGGGTTATTAAACAATCTCTTCGCCATCCGAAGATCAGGATGGAAATTAAAAGACAGAAAATATCTACATTTTTTATACAAACACTTTGCTACCAATGTCAAACATGGTCTTTAACAGCATCGCAACAGAGGAAAAATGTTACATTTGAAATGAAGTATCTGAGAAAAACTACAATGGTTACTAAGCTAGATACAATAAGGAATGAAGAAATTAGGAAAAGAGTTGGTTTAATATCATGTATTGAGCTTATCGAAAGACAGCAACTAAAACGGTTCGGTCACCTTATGAGAATGGACTCAAACAAAATACTAATAAGAGCATAGCATACAACAAAAGAATATCTGCACATGAAGCCAAAGGTAGACCAAGAACACGGTGGATAGAGAACGTCAGGATAACCTGGAACAAACGTAGACTTAATGCAACCAAGGTGACACATCTGGCCTTGGAACGTCAGCGGAAGTTGCCACCCTTACGCTTAAAGGAAAGAGTGGATATTATCAACCATCATTCACCCGGGGATAGACAATTAAACAAACTGGACTACCTGAGAAAGTATTTTTCTTTAAACAGTTGGCGCAGTGGATAAGCAGTTCGATTTTGCTCAAGAGGAAATGGGTTCGGATCCCGCTTGCAACGTCTTGTTTATAAAACGGATTTGTAGGAATTGCCTCAGGATAATAGCTTCAAGTTATGGAGTTACTAGCTATAAATGGTACCTATGGTGATAATCCAAGCACAATAGAGACTATCCTCTACTTTTTTAAATCTTCTTGTTATTTAAACAAGCGCATAGAAAGTATGTGTATCTATTGATATCAGAGAGTAGGACAATCATCCTACTGGCCTGGTCGTAATTAACGCTTTGCCTAATGTTCCATTCTGAAATTCTCCACATACCATGGACAAACATGTCAAACTAATAATTTCAGCAGACAGGGAAACATCGGCACGCTCTGCCGGGAGGATAGGAAACAGTAAACATTGTTTAAGTCAGCATGCTGTCATTTGAATGTCATGACAGGATCAGATATGTCATAAATGGGAGATAATTCAAAGTTCGCACGATCTTTGAAAATCACGAAACGAAAAAACAGTAAAAATATTTCTTCAGAAATTGTTTCTGCTATAGAACAAAGGTGGTCTTTTACAATAGTGAGCGTATTACTTTTAAAACACGAAAACCGAAAGTACTATATAATTAGTATACACATCACGTGGCGTTTAAACAACGTCTAATTGGTTGAAACATAAGCATGTCTAATCTAGTAGCACTCGACATTAAATATAGCAGCTAGTCCCCAGGGCTAAGATGCCTTTTAGATTTAAACGTAAGCTCACATCTCCGTAATATATGTGTTTCTGATATCGGCGTCTGTGTATGTAACTATTACTGCACCACAATCTATTGCTTAACTAACTGGGCGTGCCGAGACCCTTTCAGCGTGCTGCTGTACACTATTTTAGATTCTCGATGCGACTTAAATAACAAACTGATTAGTAGTATGTGTTTAGAAATGGGGAGAGTTAAGGCAGCTTACCTAGCTGGAGAGTGGTACCGCTCTGTCCTTAACGAATTAACAACTAAACATTAAGATGTTTTCTTGATTTTTGTAATACAGTTTAGTGTGATATTTGTTCTGTAAACATTAAGATGTTTTCTTGATTTTTGTAATACAGTTTAGTGTGATATCATTTGTTCTGTAAACATTAAGATGTTTTCTTGATTTTTGTAATACAGTTTAGTGTGATATCATTTGTTCTGTAAACATTAAGATGTTTTCTTGATTTTTGTAATACAGTTTAGTGTGATATCATTTGTTCTGTAAACATTAAGATGTTTTCTTGATTTTTGTAATACAGTTTATTGTGATATCATTTGTTCTGTAAACATTAAGATGTTTTCTTGATTTTTGTAATACAGTTTAGTGTGATATCATTTGTTCTGTAAACATTAAGATGTTTTCTTGATTTTTGTAATACAGTTTAGTGTGATATCATTTGTTCTGTAACATCATCTCAAAACTTCACAAATTGTATTCATTTAAAAATACTGTAAATGTAAAAAAGGAAATGTTAAATGTTATTCAACACATTTTATGAACGGTGTGCACATGATATGCGATTTTGTGTGTTTTAATTGTATCCATAATATAGCTATATCCTGAACAACCAGTTTGTAGATTCTTCTTCTTCTTTTTTCACTTGAAACATGTCTATATCTGTAATTCTGTCTCCTGAATAAAACTCACTGTCTTTTGTAGTTCCTACAGTGGTCCATAGAGCTTTGATTCCAGTGTTGTTTCCTGTGGCCAATATGTCTGCCTCAGCGTTTCATGCTCAGAACACTCTTGAAGTATATGTTTGGCATTCTGTGCTGCCTGTCCACATGTACACATGGTCGTGTTGCCAATCTTGAACTTTGTATACATGTGACTTTGCGGAGTCGGTTGTGTCCTGTTCTGCGGCGTAGAATTATAACTTGTTCTGATCTGTTCAAAATGTGATAGTCATCTTGTGTTGGTGTTTGTAGCTTTCTTATTGACGTGATCATCTGTTTTTTTCTGATGGTAGGTGATTGGTACATCTGGTTGGTCTTCGGCAGCACCTTCCTTAGCCAGTTGGTCTGCTTCTTCATTTCCTGGTATTCCACAGTGAGAGGGTATCCACTGCATGGTTACCATATACTGGTAAGACAATTCATTAAGTAGTTTTTGCAAGTCTTTTAGTTTTCCAGACTGGAGAGCTCGAAGCACTGACTTGCATCTGTCAGGAATACCACAGGTTGTAGGCCAGAGTTGGGAGTTCAGCAGTTTTTTAGTTGCCACATTTATTGCCTGGATTTCTGCATCATAATTATTGCAGAATTTCCCTGTTGGTGTTCTTGATTGTATCTCTAGGCTTGTGTGGATATTCTATATAGTTTGTAGATGTTATTGACATGTTTAAAGTTATGACTATGCAAAGTTTAGAGAAAAATGACAATAAATTCACATGTTCATAACCCAACACTTATAAAATATTTCTCAAAGCTAGTGGTTCGAGACCTAACTGATTATGTTATTATGTGCTAAATCTGATTAACAATCTTAAATAGTATATAATGTATGACATTAAAACCTGTCACATATAGATTTTTTTTTCATAGTTTATCCAGTGAAATTTATTGTAAATTTTTTTTACTAGGCTGGACATTTACTGATCAAGAAATTTTTATGTATTTCTTCCAGTTCGACCTGATACCCTTTCTTAACACATCTTCTCATCTTAGTAGATTCTAGTGTCATGTGAAGTATCTTTAGCTTGCCTTTGAACGTTTTTAATGCGTCAAATTATTGTGGAACCATCAGCAACCCCCCTCCCTCCCACCTACTTCTAGTCTGGTCTATTCTCTCTTACTCTCTCGCATGTTGTGTTATATTTTTAGACGAGATGCACATCTGTCATACCTTCTATAATAATATAACAATCAGCGTACTGTCATTATTCGTTATATTAACAATCTGTAGCGTCATTAATGTGTGTATCAATAAGCTCCCCTTTCCTTATATCAATAATCAATACCGCCATTCTTTATTATGTCAAATATGCTATAGCTTGCTTCCTCGGTACATCAATAAATTATACCTTCATTAGTCGGTACATCAATAACTTATACCTTCATTAGTTGGTACATCAATAACTTATACCTTTATTAGTCGGTACATCAATAACGAATACCTTCATTAGTCGGTACATCAATAAGTCATACCTTCTATAATCGGTATATCAATAACTTATACCTTCATTAGTTGGTACATCAATAACTTATACCTTCATTAGTCGTTACATCAATAATTCATACCTTCTATAGTCGGTATATCAATAATTCATATCTTCATTAGGGATACACCTGACCTTAGAACGAAAATTAAACACTTGACGGCAAGTGTGGAAAGGCAGTGTACCAGTCTACCTGTTGAAAGGTAATAGACCAACAAGATAGACAAGACCACAGCACTTTTGAAACCAACAAGACCACAATTATTGGAAACACCAACAAGAAAAAAAATAATTTTGACACCATTAAAACAAATTACATCTTTTCACAAGAATATTATATCTCCACATAATACAAATTTGAATACAATTTATTGAGACAAAAAAAAACATAGTGTAAGCATAATTTTTGTTTGTTAAATGGGGGATTAAAGCCTCTTGGCTGAGGCACGACCCTTTCAACCTAAGACAGAAGTCTATTTTGGTTATATCAGGCCGTATTAGCTTTCATCTAAATGTGACCTAATGGTCTGGGTGTTTGGAAAGCCGTGCGTGCTATTGCTATGAATTATCTATATTGCTAGGTGGAGTTGATGTTTATGTGTGGCCAAGATGCCTTTTATCTAAGTGTGACCTATGGTCTGGTCGAATTGAGAACCGTGCGCGCTGTCATTGCAAAAGAATGTTATGTTGCTACGCGTAAGCATAAAAAATGGGAATGGCTTTTTATACCACTTTCAAGACCCCCCCCCCCCAAAAAAAAAACACAACACATCCCCCCCCCCGATAATATTGAAAAGAATGAAACACCAATAATGAGGAGCATTTTAACAAAATACTAAATAGCAAGAACATTATGTAGGTAACTATCAGCAACTAACTACATAGAACATAGAGGGAAAAAGTCGATTTCAAGACAATAACAAAACAGTTTAACTTCTCTCCGGTCAACAATAGCACATAGAGTAGTAGACATTTCTTTCCATGTTGATCTTCCCGTTGCAAGTTGCTATAGCTATTGTCTATTGCTTTTGTCCAATATTAAGCTATCTCTGTTCATTTTTCTAACTGTGAGACTAATCAAGTGAGATTTATTAAAGTGAGACTTATTAAATTGATATTTATCAGTCAATTTATCACAGTCAGACTTAACAAAGAAAGACTTATCAAAGTGATATTTATCAGTCAACTTATCACAGTCAGACTCAACAAAGTAAGACTTATCAAAGTGATATTTATCAGTCAACTTATCACAGTCAGACTTAACAAAGTAAGACTTATCAAAGTGATATTTATCAGTCAACTTATCACAGTCAGACTTAACAAAGTAAGACTTATCAAAGTGATATTTATCAGTCAACTTATCACAGTCAGACTCAACAAAGTAAGACTTATCAAAGTGATATTTATCAGTCAACTTATCACAGTCAGACTCAACAAAGTAAGACTTATCAAAGTGATATTTATCAGTCAACTTATCACAGTCAGACATAACAAAGAAAGACTTATCAAAGTGATATTTATCAGTCAACTTATCACAGTCAGACTCAACAAAGTAAGACTTATCAAAGTGATATTTATCAGTCAACTTATCACAGTCAGACTCAACAAAGTAAGACTTATCAAAGTGATATTTATCAGTCAACTTATCACAGTCAGACTTAACAAAGTAAGACTTATCAAAGTGATATTTATCAGTCAACTTATCACAGTCAGACTTAACAAAGTAAGACTTATCAAAGTGATATTTATCAGTCAACTTATCACAGTCAGACTTAACAAAGAAAGACTTATCAAAGTGAGACTTCAGAGATTTATCAAAGTGAGATTTATCAGTCAGACTTATCAGATTGAGATTTATCAGTCAGGCTTGTTAAAGTGAAACATCACAGACTTATCAAAGTGAGATTTATTCCAATTAGACTTAATCAAGCAAGAATCCCAGTTAGATTTATCAAAGTGAGATTTATTCCAATTAGACTTAATCAAGCAAGAATCCCAGTTAGATTTATCAAAGTGAGATTTATCACACAAAACAAAAATACAAGGTGACTTCTTTTGACGTGTTGGATGAGTCACAGTGTTACTATAGTGTTTCCCTTTCAAAAACCCGGTCAGTCTACATATCTCATTTACGATTGTTAAAGTTAGATTTGCAAACGCAAACCAGAAAAAAGCAGCGGATTATGCCCCTAACCCGTTGTTATCGCTAAAGTGTGTAAGCTACTTGGCTATAAAAGACGCCATCACACCGTAGCGAGGTGAACGCTATTGTAATCTGGCATATAGTATGCGAACTTTGCGACAGATGTCGGACTACTCTGCCTATACTACCTAGGCGTCTTTGTTAGGAATGGTTAACGACTGGCTGACACAGATAGGGCAGGGTTGGAAAACAAAACGAGAAAAATAATCCCCCCAAAGTATAACTGGTTATTAGCGACATCTTTGTATGACAAGTTCGTCTATGTGTTATTTATTGTCATCTGAAGTTTACAACTTGACCACATGGGCAAACGAACATATTAGACATTGAGATAACTGAGGAAGAATAACATTATTCTAACGACCAACGAATGAATGATTTATTGATATGCCGATTAATGAAGGTAGGCCTATGGCTTATTGATATACCGATAAATTAAGATATGGCTTATTGATATAAGGAGTAAACAAGGTATGATGTCTTGGTATACCGACTAATAAAGGTATAGCTTAATAATATAACTGTTAAAAGGGGTATAAACTTATGCTTATTGATATAACTGCTAATAAAGGTATAATGTATTGCTTATTGATATACCGACTAATCAAGCTATGGCGTAATATCCTGACTAATAAAGGTATGGTTTATTGATATACCGACTGATATAAGGGAGCTTATTGATATACTAATGGAAATATGGCTTATTGACATAACGAGAATGTATGTATGGCTGATTAATATAAGAAGTAAGGAAGGTATGGCTTGTTAATATAGAGTGAATAACGAAAGTGCTCGGTATGTTATGTTATTATAAAAACTATTGAAGGTATGGCAAATGCACATCTCGTCTAAAAATATAACAAAACAAACGAGAGAAAGAGAGATACAGATACTACCAATGACAATGCACATGAGTAAACAATGAGTGCATTTTAAGTTCACCTTATGTAGGCCTATGTATCTATAAATCATTGTGAGCATGAAAATATGCAAGGGAACCATGCAAGCCGTCAACACGCTGATGTAAGATTTATCACCTGTTAAACCCACAGGTGCAAAGAGAACAATATAGCTACAGCCTACCAACGTTGATGGTTCATAATTAGTTTAAAGAGCAGAGGTCACTGCACTCAACAGACCAATGTGTTTTTTACCTGGATCAGAAGAGGACTGGTTGCGTGCATACTGATAGTTCTTAAAGTTCCGTGGTTACGCACAAGTCTAATCTAACTGTATCTGTGTTAATATAAGGAGCAAACTTGTTATGTGGATATGTAGAAGAATAGGGTTAGAACTACATGGAATAAAGAATTTAAGTAGGAAGCCAGAGGATAATTTTTTTAAAAATTCTTGAGACTAACGGGAATTGAACCAGTCCGTTCTACGGCACCAAATCGCCTAGCAACAATTGCACACGCGTTTTTCAGTACTTGACTAAAAATTAGTTTGTATAACTAATACGGATATTATGTTATGTGTTTGTTGTTACTGAGGATATTTCAATACCTGTACGGGATGTTTGTTGTTGTTGTAATAGTCCTTATCTCGATTGGTCCGTTCGGGTGACTTTGTGTGCACGATTTGAATGGCTTGATGAAATCGCATCTTTTTTTGGAGATGCGGTTAGTCAAGTACTGAAAAACGCGTGTGCAATTGTTGCTAGGCGATTTGGTGCCGTAGAACGGACTGGTTCAATTCCCGTTAGTCTCATGGAAAAAAGAAGAAAACCAACACAAAGGTTTTAAAAACACTTCGTATGAAGAAAGAAATATTGAAGCTAAGGACTAAAGAAAAAAAAAATATCATACAAATGAAATATTTTGGGCATATATTAAAAGATATAATACCTTGTCGAAGACCATACTTGAGGGCGAGTCGATGATGGGAGACACGCAACAGGTAGGCAGGTATACAAGAGCGAGAGAAAAAGCTCATGATCGAAAGGTTACAGACTAGCAGAGTGCACTACCAATACAAGAAACATGAAATGTTCGAATTTCGTTGCAGACAACCGCGGTTGCGGATTCATGACTTGGTGATGTTATCTACCTGTATTAAAAGTATGATAATTTCTTTTTGTGTTCGTTCTAAACTGCCCACCAGATCTCTCTTGTAGAAGGACAATGGCCGTACTAGATTTCCAGCAGGATGTAGTCCAGAGAATGTTGCATTCTGTCGCCGTTTTATTTGTGCCAATGCCAATGGTTTCACCACATGCACAGCACGTCCTAATATTTTTGCTTCTCTTTCGCGTCTAGCAACCCAAATCATGACTGCCTAACTCGCGAACATTTAAAAACGTTTGCTTTTAAGTCTAGAGAACAAGCCTGAGTTGCCGTTATATTTGCTCCGATGGACAGACAAACATGATTTCGGCAATGGCACATAATACCAATGTTTACCAATTTTATTAAATGGAGGACGTCCGTAGCTAGTATACCAGCCGTATGTGGTAGCCAGATTAATACATTGCTCGTACTGCACTCTGGTCACCAATCAGATGAGATTCAACAGAGGCCACGCTTAACTTTTTGCCGTTGTCTGTATCGATATCAACTTGACAAAAGCTACCTCGAGCCCTGCATAAAAGTAAGTGGCATAGCACTGACAGTTGTGCATAGATTCACATACCTAAATAGTACTTTATCACAAAATGCCAACGTTGATAATGAAGTGTATACAAGGTTCGACAAGGCACGCTGGACTTTCGGCATAATGTACCGAAATATGTGGCGTAGAAATAGCATTAATCTACAGACCAGGCTGAAACTTTACAGAGTAGTGGTACTTCAAGTACTAGTTAGTTAGTTAGTTAGTCGTCGGATCATCATCACTGCAAACTGGACACATCCATAGTTGCTCCGATCTCTCCTCGAGTGTATCCTCCATCACACTTCTGCTGACAGTACCGGTCCTATGCTGGTTGACCATCATTCTTCTGCGCCCTCCAAAATGTTCACCTCTAGCAACACCGCATTTCAATCCCTGATCTTTAATCCTAGCCATTGAAAAGGAATCATCATCCACATTAGTCTCACTCTCGCGTGTTATATCTCTTAAGGAGTTCAAAACGTCAGCGCGATCCATTGCCCCATCGCCCTTTGCCACAATCGCACACGATGCCAGTTGATCCGCTCTTTCATTGCCTCGAACGCCCACTATGGCGGTGACCAAGGCATTTGAGTGGCTTCGCACACAGAAAGTAACGCAGGTCTGCATCTTGAGTGACTCTATGAGTATGATTAAGCAGGTACAAGTGGGTCTCGTTCACGAACAGTGGATTGAGGCCTTGAGAAATGCGAGCTTGAACGCGGTTACATTTATTTTCGTGCCGGGACTTCAAGTACTGTTATACGCTAGTGAAACATGGACTGTGTATAGAGGTCGTGTGAGGAAATTCTATCACTTTCACACAACTTGTCTCAAAAAAGTTATGAACATCAGATGGCAAGACAAGATTCCATATAGCACTGTTCTTAACAGATCTTGTATCCCCAGCATTGACACTATCCTTATGTAGACACGGATTAGTTACTTCTAGTAGAAGTATTCTGATTAGTTTTATTCGGATTAGTTGCCAAAGATACTTCTCTATGGTGAGTTGGAGAAGGGCACTCGATCTCAATGTGTCCAAAAGAAGCACTACAAGGACTCGTTAAAGACCTCACTGAAAGCCTTTGAAATAGACCACGACACATGGGAAAAACTTGCACAAAATAGATCTACATGACGCTCTACAATAAAATAGAGCTTATCATCTAGGAGGAGAAATACAGCAGTTCAACGGCGGAGAGTAGCTAGAAAGTCACGGACAGACCAAAATCCGTCTCCGAACTGTCCAAGGACATTTACAGCCTGAATAGGGCGTAACAGCCATCTACGAACTATTAGGCATGGGCATAACTAACTGAATTTTCAAAAGTGGATGTAACAAATGTTCATCATCACTTGTGATGGACGAACACAAATCAACCTGTGCAAGTACGCCCACATATATGATATATAATTATCATATATAATAACGCTATCCGGCTCTACGTAAGAGAGGTACAGAGCCATTCTCAGACGACCAATGTACTAGATTCAAACTCTTCGCATGTAACTATGTACCCAGGAAGTTTAGAAAAGCAATGACAAACTAGTATCCGTAAAAATTGCCTATAAAATCATCACAGCCTAAAAATGTTTTCATCTTGAATACGATATGCTATCAACTAGACTTTTTTATATAATAATGTTAGGAAAGCCTGCATGACACCCGATAGTAGTTGATGTTCATAAAAAGGTAATGAGAAAACAATCCAGATGGAGGAAGATAATAATATATACAGTGGTAGGGGTGTGCAGAATGTAAGATAGATCACAACAGCTGTTGCTGTCCTGTGTAAGTGTGGAATGTCTGATGTAGTGATAAATTGAATTGTGACCGTAATGATAATATTGATATATACAAACGAAAAATTGCATTCCACGAATATTACAAACTGAACACTCGTAGCACGACTTGGAAGTCGCGGTTCCGCGAATATTACAAACTGAAAACTCGTAGCACAACTTGGAAGTCGCGGTTCTGCGAATATTACAAACTGAACACTCGTAGCACGACTTGGAAGTAACGGTTCCACGAATATTACAAACTGAACACTCGTAACACAACTTGGAAGTCGCGGTAGATAAAGGTTAGAGCACTTGTTTTCTAGGCATGTGGTTTAGTAGAGCACTTGTTTTCTAGGCATGTGGTTTAGTAGAGCACTTGTTTTCTAGGCATGTGGTTTAGTAGAGCACTTGTTTTTTTAGCTCTTTGATTTAGGAGAGCACTGGTTTCCTAGCCATGTGGATTAGGGAACGATTTTCAGTTGGTATGGAATTTACACATAAATAAAAACCTCAAATGTACTGTTTCAATCACAACCATTCCGTTCATTTGTTACCAGAGTCGTAAAGGAAAGCAAAAAATAGTAATATCGGAGTACTGTCAGCTGGTATGCGTATCATAGGGGGATACCAAGAAAGTTGAACGTGTGGCCAGCTACTCAATTATCTCCGCTGTGATGAGCCCTGCTAAGGAGCATTGTAATGATTTCTATTGCAAGCAGCTCCGAAATACTATCCGTAGCATAAGACTGCAGAGATGTTATTGAGTCTAAATCATCTAGAACTTGCAACAGCTCTGGAAATGTTTATCGCCACAACAAAAAAATGCAACTCTACCCCCCCCCCCCCAAAAAAAAAATCAAAAAAAAAAATCAAAAAAAAAATCAAATACATTAATATATAGCTAAATTAAAAAGCCCCCCCCCCCCCCCCCCCATGTTGCATAGGGACAAGAGTGACAAACTTGTATTTGCTCGGGGTTTCGTTATCCATCATCATCATTCATTATCATCCTCTCATTCATTATCATCCTCATCCGTCCATCAATGTTATCGCTTGTTAACAATCAAATCAAACATATCTGTGTTGATTCAAATATGTGTGTTTATTAGTTTCCTGAAATAATCGTCCCTTCGTGTACTAAATGTTCTCGTACCTGATCTATGTTAATGAAATATGTGTTTTTATTAGTTTCCTGAAGTAAATCGCCCCTCGTTTACGCATTGTTCTCGTACTTGCACACAGTGCATCGGGTTCGTACATACGGTTTTGGTAAAGAGGGGAGAGATGTGGAGTTTATAAACTGCTAATTGATTCGATTTTGTTATTTTTTTTAATGATTTGGATTTTGTAAAACAGCTGTGAGGGATGTTTTACCGATTTCTTTTGTTTCCTAATAAATATCATGCTCAATTTTCATGAGGACTTGAACCCATCAAACCGACCCCTTATATGCAGCCTTGATGAACTCTATTTTAAAAAAAGAAAAAAGAACTTCCAAGGAAATACTATACATTAGTTCAGTTATTTTAACAATATACAAGCCATAATACCTTATATTGCTTAGGGAGCTTCCAACGAGTGCTGTGTGAACTCAGCAGTCTGCTCACTCAATGGATTTTAGTCCACAACTCTCGCAGTCTTTCAACTTCTCATTCCCGGGTATACACACGTCCCGTTGTTTCTAATTAACACTGTATCTCCTTCCTCGTATTTCAAAGGTTCTGAAGTGCGTTTTGTAATGACAGCTACGAAAGAAAAAAAACCTAATATTTCTCTTTGACTCCAAGAAATATAAATGAGCGATATTGAAGTCTCACTACCTTAAACAAAAAAAAACATGCTTCATGGGATAGTGGCCGTTCGCTTTATGCTCGAGAGGTCACGGGTTCGAAAACTGTCTCGTGACAACTTGTTTGTAAAGTCAATATTTCTTTTCGAGGATTCCTGGGAATTATGCCATCAAGATAACGAATTACGTGCTATTAGCGGTACTATCAGAAGGAGTAGTGCCGCTTTGTTATGAGTGACAGTATTTATTGGGAAATCATAGTGTAATGAAGTCAATTCTCTATACATTCGGAGTCCTTTTTCGAAACAGTTCAGCACTACATTTATTTTTTCAAGAATCCTCTTTACTAATATCTTTCTAGTACTTTTTTGTACGTCCACGTGTTGCAAGGGCCGAAAGGAAGCAAATAATTTTTAAAACGCTATTTACCTTTCAAGAATATGCGACTAAGGAGGTTATGGGGTAAAGCTAATTGTTTAATCTCATAAAGGGTCAAAGTGAACCGGAATTCATGCTGAAGTCGGATGTGTCAGACCGAAACGGCGCAGATATCGTAACAAAGGGGTAAATCGTGACATATATTGCTTTGCGTTCTCTGGAACACACCCTGTTACACTGCGGGAGTTTGAAAACCAATATAGACGTTTCTTTTAATAGCTTTTTTTCAATCTCAATCTCTTATTAAAATAGTACTTACGCACAATACAGGTAATGAAGTCTTACTGAACGACGACTAACACACTATCACAATACAGGTAATGAAGTCTTACTGAACGACGACTAACACACTATCACAATACATGTAATGAAGTCTTACTGAACGACGACTAACACACTATCACAATACAGGTAATGAAGTCTTACTGAACGGCGACTAACACACTATCACAATACAGGTAATGAAGTCTTACTGAACGACGACTAACACACTATCACAATACAGGTAATGAAGTCTTACTGAACGACGACTAACACACTATCACAATACAGGTAATGAAGTCTTACTGAACGACGACTAACACACTATCACAATACAGGTAATGAAGTCTTACTGAACGACGACTAACACACTATCACAATACAGGTAATGAAGTCTTACTGAACGGCGACTAACACACTATCACAATACAGGTAATGAAGTCTTACTGAACGACGACTAACACACTATCACAATACAGGTAATGAAGTCTTACTGAACGACGACTAACACACTATCACAATACAGGTAATGAAGTCTTACTGAACGGCGACTAACACACTATCACAATACAGGTAATGAAGTCTTACTGAACGACGACTAACACACTATCACTGTGAAATGCTCACGTGAAGTAAGACACACAACAATACACATGGTATTACCTTTTATTGAATCTTGTATTAAGTAGTTTCTATATTTGCAGCCTTGAGATTCGTCCCTCTAATTATTCCGTATTCAAACGTTCTGTTACTTCTGTGTGATTTTTATTCAATCAAATTCTCCCCTCTCCTTCTCTCCCCCCCCCTCTGTCCAAATTATTTCCCCCTGTCATATTCATTCACATTTTTTGTCTTCGTTTGATTTAATCCTCATCCATAGACCAAGCAACAAACGGAACTTCGACAGTTCACATATTAAATGAGTGTACGCCCTGATATTACTAATCTGGGCTAGCGTTCATGGCTGAAAGCTGTGAACGTCATCAAATAGGATTTAATCTCGTACCCTCATCAAACAATATGTACTATATACATACATACATCAATAAATTCATCTATGTACACACGCACAGATGCATTCATACATACAGATCATACAGATCGTGACACAAACTGATGGAATGTTAACAGTATGGACGACGAAACAGGCCGAATATTTTATCATGGCTCTTCACTTTGACCAGAAACAGGGAAATGCAATTTCACTTAAATTCTCTTTAATTCTCTAGTTTGCGAGTTGAGCTGTTATTTTTCCTATGCTATCTCGTCAATTGATGAAACTAAGGTCGAGTGCCAGTTTTTGAGCTTGAACTTCAGATAGAAGTCAGAAAAATTCTGACCTCGTTTCTTGCTCCTTGGAAACGTTCTATCAACAGATAGTAGATTTCAATCTCGCTTTAGTTACGAACCCCGACGAAATTACGAAGACTTTCAGATTTCCTGCCGTTTGGAAACCAGCACAGGGATGTCCCTTTCTTTTGTTGCAAAGCGTCAGAGAGATTAATTGCCAATACATTAAAATTATGTGGAATCTGAAAAACCTCAGTTTACGAAAACTGAAAAATCGAATCACTTAGTGAGTTACAGACCATCAAATGATTATCTTGATTGTTATTATTATTTTTCTAAGCGTGAAAGAAACAAAACGGAGAGTTAAGAAGTTGTATAAAGCTATAGGAGATTTCTGTAAAAAAAAAAACACACACACACAAAAAAACCAGACTTTTCTAAAGGTTCTGCGGTTAAGGATGTTAAACCAGAAAACGTATTTTCTTCAGGACATTTGGGAAATCTGTAATGACTAGTTGAGTGTGTAATGCGTAGTTGAGTACCTATCTCTGCTGCCGACGAAAGGAGACAATGCAGTGGTGATTGTGTAGGCTAAGAAATGAGGCAAGTATTTATAAATTGAAACTTACTTTTTGTATTCAATGGTTGCGTTCTGAAGAAATCAATTATGTGTGTTTTTGCTGTTTCATAGATACAAAAACCATCTGAGTCTTGTGTATAACTTAAGTCTGAGTAGGAAACCACTAGTCACATGTTTGTACATAGCTTCCTTAAGTATTGCAAGAACATAAAAACGTAAATACAAGATTTGATTGCTGCAGGGTTTCACCAGAGTAACAAAATCTTTCTACCTAAGCACCAAAGCTTCCTGTTATTATATCGATCAACGAAAAGATACATGAGAAATTTGTATAATATTTTTGTTTTAAGTTTATTGTCCGAGAATTTTCGTATTAAAATAAGTGAAAATATAAAATTAGCAAATATAAGAACTATTGCTTATTGGGTCCGGGAGTAAAATACGCACAGGAATACATTCACTATACTCATGTTTTCTCATATGTACCCCGTTCCTCGTAATGAAGCGAAAGTCTCCTGTTGAGTTATCTTGGTATAACCTTTGATAGAAGTCGCTCATTCAACAAACACATCACAAATATGATTCAGAAGGCTAAAAGAGGTATCAGTGTTATCAAAGTTATGGCGACCATCGACATACAGCAACGGGTACTGTTTCTGCTTCTACAAGTGATGATGCTATCTGTTATAGATTATGGCCTCGGCCTACAAACACTGTCACAGACACAAGTCGTTAGATTTGAAAAAGTCAAAATGAGGCAATGAGAGCGGTACTGGGGTGTGCTAGGATATACCCATTTCTGCTATGATATTTCTATTTGATCTCCCCAGCACTAGAGTATGACTTCAGGTAGCACATGTTAGGTCGTACCTTAAAGTAACGCTGGATCTCCCTTACAGCAGGACCATGGTCCTACTAGATTTCCAGCAGGATGTAGTCCAGAGAATGGAAATGAGTTTGTCACCGTTTTATTTGCACCAATGGCCTGACACATCTGTCTTCTGCATTATCCTCTATCTAATACTGCTTCTTTGCTGATCCATCTGTACATTCATATGTCCATATATCCTAGTGGTATGCTTTCTGTATGTAATTCTTAGTTGTCTCATTTAGTACTTGTATAGTAGTTTCTGTTTTTCGAAATAATGCTTGGTATATTGTCCATAATTATGGATTATTATACAGTAATTATCTATAATTATAATTCTTGGAAAGTTTTTCCTGTCCCAGGTTGGATATGTGTAAAAGGTGTTTAGTGGTTTTGAGTTTTGTAGATTTGTATCTGTGAGTGATTTCTGAAGCTGTGTAGCGAATTGTAGGAAGCAGGGCCAGATTTTGACTTGATAGGACTCTAAAGCTATTTGAGATATGGGGCCCTTTAACGAATAAGAATTTATAGATAGTGCAATAAAAAAAATTGGGGGCCCCAAAACAGTGGGGGCCCTAAGCTATAGTTTGTTTAGTTTATAGGTAAATCCGGCACTGGTAGGAATTTTGAGATTCTTTTGTAGATCTGCTTAGTCTTTGGTTCATTTGATGACTCTCCAAACATTTGAACTTTGCATACTGTGTGAGGATTTTTCGATTCTTTGTCTGGATTGTTCTGTCAATGAGGAAGTATTTTATCCAATTATATAGATTTCTACTAATTCCCACCTCATCAAGAGACTCTTTCTGCATACTGTCATAAGCATGTTGTAAGTCAAAGAAGATGGCTACAGTGTGTTTGTTTTCTTTGAATCCATCATGGATTTACTGTATCAACCTAAATAGTTGATCTTCTGTGCAACTGCCGTTTCTGAGGCCAGCCTGTTCATGGCAGAGGTTATTTGAGCTCTCGAGGAACTAGTCAAATCGTACGTTAACCATTCTTTCTGCTAACATAATGTTAGGGATATGGGGCAGTAGCTTTTAGGTTCATCTGAAGGTTTGTTACTTTTTAGGATGGGAAAGATGTGAGCCTTTCTCCAGTGTTTAGGCAATTTTCCATGTCTCCAGGTCATATTTATGTCTAAGGACTACGTCTTTCCCTAATGTGCCCATGTGTGTTAAAATTTCATTATAAATTCTATTTGTTCCTAAATTGAGACTTTCTTGGCATTAGTTTATTCGGCCCTTGTTGAAGTTCCTGCATATTGAAGTCACTTTCAAATATGGATGAACTAATAGTTTGGAGATATTTCTTGCTTCTTCAGTATCTACAGACGCTTCTTTTCAGCCTTGGACAGCTTCCCTACTATGTTCACACCGGCAAAAAAGGTGGTTACTGCCTTTTTCTGATCTTTGGTGATTGTTCTGTTTTTATCTATCACATGTTTATCGTCTGTTCTTCTTTTCCCAGACAAATTGTTCAAACCGCCCAAGCCTTTCTACCATTTTTCCTTAGATCTAAATTAGCGCACATTTTTGCCCATTTATCATGATTGGCTTTTTTCACTATTAGTTTTACTTTAGCACATTTAGAGGATTTTTGCTTTTTGTAAAGGTGCGATCTCAAAGGCTTCTCTTGCTTTTTTTTCCTCTCAAAGATTCCAGCTTGCACTTCTTTATTGTAGAATGGTTTGTAAGATTTTCTACTGCCCATTGAGATGCTGAATTGAGGATTGCTTTTGTTACCTCAGCAGTAAATGTTTCTACGCCATTGCTATTGATATTTCATAGCAGGAAATCAGATGTTTCTTGGAATAGTTTCCAACCTGCCTTGGCAAAATTTCAGCGAGTTGTCTGTTTGAATTATGCTTTGTTGGGTGTAGTTATCGTGGTGAGGTTTGGTATATGGACACTTCCGATGTCATCAAGAATTTCTGGAGAGCAGCGGTCTATTATATGAGATGAACATATAGTCAAATCAGGTCGACTGAGAGATAGATGGCTCCTGTGCAAAAGTGTTAGTACAGAATTTTCATCTTGACAGATTAATATGTTTGTTGTTTCACATAGCTTCTCTATATATCTTCCTGTCTTACTGTGGTTCTACTAACCCCCATGGGTTGAGTGGCCATTAAATTCACCAGCAAGTATTGCAATGAGAAATTGTGTTGTATGAATTTCCGACATGTTGTCTGAGGTGGGCTGTATATGTTGTAGATTGTGTATTTTCCTCCAGTGTGCCAGATGGCCACCTTCTGGATGTTTGTGGGATGGGCTGTTAGGTCAGTGACATGTCCATGGATGTAATTCCTGAAGTAATTATACCACGGCAGTTGATACACTTTACAGGCATATCTGGTATATCCTGACAGATATAGCTCAGTGTCTTTGTGTATAGTCTCCTGTAAGAGGGCCACATGTATCTTGTGAGTGTGTAGTAACTTAGTAAGCTTTAGTTTATTGTTCCTTATACCACAGATGTTCATTTATAGGATGTTAAGATTAGACTTTGTTTTATGACAAACTTGCGCCTGTGTGTTGCCGGGGCCCGAAAGGGGAGCAAAGAATAGCAACACTGTTTACCTTTAATGCATGTCGTAAAAGGCGCCTAAGGAGGTTATGGGATGGAGTTAGATGTCCCATCCCATATACGGCCAGTGACCCAAAGCCATGCTGAAATCGGATGTGGCAGGCCGAAAGACGCAGATATCGTATCAATGCTGTAAACCATGACACAACGCATTCCGTTCTCCGGACTACATCCTGCTAATCTGCAGGAGTTTGAGAACGAACGCAGAAGAAGAATTAGAAGAAGAAGAATGACAATCTTGGTTCTGATGGTTCTGATTCCAAAGTTTTCTGGGTTTAATTTGTTGGAGCTTGTTGTATAGGTGTTGTTACTGTGTTGTGTATTGTGCACAGGTGTTTTTTGTTGTCGTTTTTGATGCGCTCGAGTAGTTAATTTCTCGGCCAGAACTGCCTGGCTACACACTGCATGCCGCGGACCTTGATAACTGAGGCGACGTCCGATCTCGTTTGTCACAAGTCCTGTTCATCCAACCATCGGAAACTGGGTACCAGGAAGATCGAGAAATTTCGTAATCTCTACTAAGTGCTAAAGGCGATACTAGTGATGGAGTTTCTGAACAACCACTGACCAGGCATCTAATCACTTATGGGAGAGCTGTGTTCTATAACGCTGTTCTAAAAATCAATCACTTTACACATGCCTGCTGTGTACTTCTTTCTCCTTTTAAAAATAAATAACGCTATAAGAACAGAAATAATCCTGTGTTGTTATTCCTTCAGATCAAAATGTGTTTCTGAATATATCTTCATCTTGAGTACAGCAGAGACGTGCGCGTGTGTACGGGAGGGTGTTGTACTTTTGTTGACACTGGGGCTGAAAGTGAGGGCTTAGGTTTCTTGGGATCAATGTATGTGGCATGGTTTAACCTGAATATGTGAATATATAGCTACACCTTCAGCCAACATATGGTCATGGTCACGTACAGTGATGTCACAGCTGGCATTTTTTACACTAGATCTGGGGTTTATGACAATCATCTAGAGTTCTGGGATTTCGATGCCAAATGTAAATTAATCTTTGTTTTTCTTTTTCTGTCACAAGATGAATTATGATGAAGTGCATGCCAAATTGTCACACTCAGTCTTTATGATCCAGAGTTTTAAATTATTCTGTGTACATTTTAAGATTTTATCAGAATAACGAGTCTACTTTTTCCAAGAAAAAACTAATATCGAGCGTATAAATTTAATGTGTTATTTATAACAGAGGGGCAGACAAAATAACCAGAAAGAGTTTGCGGTCATTTAATATTATCATAAAGAGACGGCGGTTACTTAATATTATCAGAAAGAGACGGCGGTTACTTAATATTATCAGAAATAGACGGCGGTTACTTAATATTATCAGAAAGAGACGGTCGTTACTTAATATTATCAGAAAGAGACGGCGGTTACTTAATATTATCAGAAAGAGACGGCGGTTACTTAATATTATCAGAAAGAGACGGTCATTACTTCATATTATCAGAAAGAGACGGCGGTTACTTAATATTATCAGAAAGAGACGGTCATTACTTCATATTATCAGAAAGAGACGGCCGTTACTTAATATTATCAGAAAGAGACGGCGGTTACTTAATATTATCAGAAGAGACGGCGGTTACTTAATATTATCAGAAAAGACGGCGGTTACTTAATATTATCAGAAAGAGACGGCGGTTACTTAATATTATCAGAAAGAGACGGCGGTTACTTAATATTATCAGAAAGAGACGGCGGTTACTAATATTATCAGAAAACGACAATCTTTTTTTTGGACACTTTATGATAGATAGGCAGTTAAGAGAAAATAGTCACAACGGGCAAGATTGAAAGTAAGAGTACTGAGCTAGGCAAAGTGAGAAAATATTAGTTTGACATTGTGGCATGGCAAAGGGGTGACAACGATCTTGATAAAATATAATGGAAATAGAGAGTTGTAGAAATTCATGATCGACTGCCTACTCCAGTCGGCACGGCACCTGATGATTTATAGCAGCAACATTATAGACACTCTACCAAATAAAAAGTCGTTATGATATCAGAGCGCTTATAGCAGAAACGTCATGATATCAGAACGCTTATAGCAGAAACGTTATGATATCAGAACGCTTATAGCAGAAACGTCATGATATCAGAACGCTTATAGCAGAAACGTCATGATATCAGAACGCTTATAGCAGAAACGTTATGATATCAGAACGCTTATAGCAGAAACGTCATGATATCAGAACGCTTATAGCAGAAACGTCATGATATCAGAACGCTTATAGCAGAAACGTCATGATATCAGAACGCTTATAGCAGAAACGTCATGATATCAGAACGCTTATAGCAGAAACGTCATGATATCAGAACGCTTATAGCAGAAACGTCATGATATCAGAACGCTTATAGCAGAAACGTCATGATATCAGAAACGATATAATAACAAAACCCGTTAGGGTGTCATATTGAAGCATTTGGTGCAGAAAGATTTCCACTAATATCTATCTGCTTTAAAAACGAATCTCTCAAATTATTTTGCAAGGAATAGTTGAAGGTAGAAGGAGAAGAGAAAATCCTGGATTGATAACGATCAAGGAATGGTCTGGACGTAATTTTTCTACACTCCTCCGAATGACTGAGGACAGATCTATTTGGAGAGCATTTTGCGCTGATGTATCCAGTGTGTCAATCCTACGACCCTGGCGCCTTATAAGTTTTATTATTATTAAATTCTCTTTAAGGGGAACAATTCATCATTATTTAACAGGTAACAATACATAATTATTCCACGGTGGAACAACCCCTTGCCGTCACATTCCTTAAAAGCAGGGGAGGACAAAATATTGCTCGCTTGTTACATGCGGCCGCGAAGCCATTCTTTCCGACACGTCAAGTACATATAAAATACTATATGCACTGCTCTCCCCCCCCCCCTCCGTGCCAACGCTACCATTTGAAGCTGAAAAGGACTTCAAGAATAGAAGACTAAAGAGACTTTTTTGGCCCATGCTGTATGAGAAAACTTAATCTGGCCAACCGACCTAAACTGGTTTCCCACTTATGTTCTACAGCATCTTTTATTTCGCTATGTGCTACCACGGCTAATAAGTAGGTCAAAGAATAGAAACACTCACTCCTGTCATGCATAACTAAGGGGGGTCGGGGGGGGGGGTTTGAAGTTTTATATACCAGAACATGATTTTCACAGTAGTGAAGTCTGAACAAGTGTGGTTGCGATGATGGGATGGAATCAATCCTTTTTATCTGTAGCATGCATTGGGGTTGCCAGATAGTATCTGCAAATTAAATTCCTAGGTAGATTATTGATTAAGAACCATCACCACATCACTGGTGACATTCCCATATATGTTCAGCTCGCCGGTCCAACAGTCATCTCAGGGTGTATATGTTAGTGTATCAGTTAGTTTCTGCGTTCTTTCGATCTTTCCAGAAAGGAAGCACTTTCTTTCCTCTCCCTTGGTTACTCTCATTCCTATGAAGACAGAAGACTGCCCAGTTCCTGACATTGTACAAATATACAGTAGAAAGTAACAACATTGAGTAGACACCAGAGAATTGCATAAGCTATGGAAAAATTCTCCTTCGAAATGAATGCACGAGAAACACCAAACTAGAGCAGAAAGTAAAACTCAATCACCTAATACAGAGAATAGAAGTGACACCTGGTATAGGAAATAGAAATGACAACACATGTACTCTCTCACGGTTACATCATTAAAGTTGACGCTGTCATCATCATGTCTCTGTATTTCTCTGTCTTAACAAAACTATCATGACGGTCTTAAGATAAAGAGTATGCATGGGAAATAAAGAGTAGCATAAGAAATAAAGAGTGGAGAAAGAAAACAGGGGGTCACATGATCGTGACTTTCACATTTCACTCGCACTGAAAGAACACGATATGGCATAATTATTTATAGTTGCCTGCAGGAAAGAAAAACGAGTGGCATAATTTACAAAAAGTCATGCATTCAGAAGAAGAAAAAACCCAACCACACACAAAGTATGGGCCCCAGCTAATCGTTTCTAAATGTAACAAATTGTCAAGACTCAACAAAACAGGCATCTGCAAGTCCCCCCCCCCCCCCTCACCCAATTCCTTCCATTTCCGTCGGTGGCAGATAACAGCTCTTTGTAAAGAAGATATCAAGAGGAAACGGGAGTTGATGAATGGCAGGTTTACAATTAACTGGTCTCTTGGAATATGGACAAAAACGACCTAATTCTTTAACTAGTGGGAGGCAACCTCTTTATTTATCACTTTCACAGATCAGCTTCTACTCCGAAGGTGAAACGTATGTATTATTAACACCTAAATAAAATTATACGAAGTAGGGTAACATATACAGGGTAGTGCTGTTCGTTCGTCGAAGATGACCATTCAGCTCAACTAGGATGATGATGATGATGATGAAGGTGTATGCGGTGTGCCCGACTGTGACTAATAAGTCGTATGCGTGCTATGAATTGTCGATCACACTCTGAGCATGTGTGGGAGGAGTCTGCGAGACATTGAGCTGCTCTTGCCTTTCCTTAAGCGCGTTTTTTGTTGCGCAGCTTGATGTCTGAGGTTCTCTGCAGCTGCTGCACCACTCTTGATTCTGCGACGCCTGTCCTATGTCGTGCAAGATTCTCCCATAAAATTGTGTCTTTTCTGACGTGAGTTAGTGGTATCTTAAATGTGTTTTTAAAAAGCTTCTTCTGTGCGTCAGTCTTGTGGGATCTAGTCTGGAGTTCTCCATATAACAACGTTTTTGGTAGACGAGAATCTTTCATGCGGACCATGTGTCCTGCCCAGCATGTATTGCAGATGTATGTAAGGAGATTGTTCAGCAGAGGTTAGCAATGGTCCTATAAATAGCACCACATATGAAAAATATATGGCAAATGGTAAAGAGAAAAACAATGCTGCATCTATTAAGAATAATGTATTTTTGCAGTGGAAACATATGGTTGTGAGACGTGGGTAATGGCATCCGCAATGGAAAATAAAATACCAAGATGAAATTAAATATAGAAATATCACAAGAATATCATGAACAGATAGATAATCAACAGAAAGCATAAAAATGTGATCGGAATACTTTGTTCACCTATTTTTTTAAAAATATATCCATTAAACTAGAAGACACCAGTCTCTTGATACCTACAGGCAAAATAGCAAGGGGTAGACCAAAAGAAACACTCAGAAGAACAATACTTAGAGAAAGTAAACAACCAATATTCATACTATTCAAGAACTGCACAAAGTAGCTTTGAACAGACAGAATTGGAGAGATCTGAACTCTGCCATATGCGATAACTTCAGCGCAAAAGGAAAATGAATGAATGAATGAAACTAGAAGAGGTGGGACTTCAGAACCGCCGGAGATACAACTCTCTCTAAATTGTAAATCGTCGCTGTAATTTAGAAAACTATCTTATTATCCTGCTGCCTAACAGTTTATTATAAATGTAAAACTATAAAAACTACAAATGTATCACTCTTATTTTATTACTTTTTAAAATCCCATCCACGATTGCGTTATTTTTTGGATGTAGGGTCTCCTCTGCAAGCACCCATCCCCTCCTAAAATTTATTGTGCAATGAAAAAAAAACGTGCATAGTAAAGCCTAATACTGTCCCACTCGTCTTTGTATGCGTGCCCTCCAAAGCATCATCAGCAGATGCTGGTTGGTTAAATCTAAAACGTGTCTGCTCACGACAAGAACAGACGAGCCTAGTGTTCTTTCCAATACCTGACTGAAAGCGAAAACAAGGGACAAGAAATCCGGAGCGAGAAGCAAGCGCATAAAGTGCCGACATTGTAGTGAGATACGAAAGAGGAAAAAATAACGAATAATGCTTTATTAATGAAAACATTGGTGTGTCAAATCGAGGGACAAAGCTACCCAGTGTGTCTTGTGCACATTAAAGAGTGAAAGGCAAGCAAACTAAACTACACAAATTATGGAATATAATGCTCCTTTTAATGACGTTATAAAAATATTTTTTAATGGCTGAAGTTATTAATATGGGAATAATGATTACACCAAGCTATTTATTTATGAAAGGACAATCTGAATTTGATATTACTTGTCATGATAATTAACTGATATAACTTAGGGGAATTCGTGTCCATATAACAACTGGCGTGTTTCTTCATGATGCTTGAATCCTCTATCGTTATGTGAATATTCCTTCAGTGCAGAATACGGTGCATAGGGCAGAAACAAGAGCTCTCCAGTTGGAGCGATGTGACGCTACTGTGTGTAATTCTTGCATGCTGTTGAGACCGAGTCATACCCTCTTCGGTGGTTGTTCTGGGAAGAATTTTATTTGGGCCGCCTCTTTTCCTTTTGTCATCTGTTACCCATTTTAATGCTTTGTAGTGGCAGTCTGTTTTAATTAATTCTAAATACATGTACGATATAAGTCCATCGTTTTCTTCTTATTGTTGTAGAAACATATTGCTGTTTGGTGTCTTCTCTTACTTGCATGTTTGAATCCTCTGCTAAATAATATAATTTTACAAATCACTAAAAAAAAACAAACACTGGAAACACGAAGTTTTTCTTTCGTGAAACATAAAGAATTAAACAGCATGAGGATGGCCCAAGAAATTCTTAACTGCTAGATCTTACAGAATGAGAATGGAATTCAGCAGAAAGTGAGCAGGAAAAAAAGTGTGGTTGAGAAAGTGACCCAAGCTACCGGCTACTAAGAAACACAATGTGTCCTGTTATGTACTCAAAATCGTTAATTAAGTCTAGGTCGATGCATAGCACCAATAAGTAGAATGTTCATCGCCGTGTTCCTAGTAGATTTCAAGACAGTATTTTTACAGTCATAACAGTCTGATCACTCTAAAGCATAGACTCCCAAAGTGGGCGGTGCCGCCTCCCTCCCAGAGAGCACTGACACCGTGTAGGGGCGATAGTGGGTTTCGAAGACATTGGGGTGGGGCGCGTTCTATCGGTATAGGGGGGCAGTGACTCCTCGGCAAAATATCTCCTCATACATATGTAACCCTTCCACAATTTGAAAAGAACTATGTATTCATCTTCGGAGTTATGTCATCACTGCTATTTGGTGTTTCTGGGGTGTTGACAGTTCGTGTATGAGCGACAAGCATCATAAGTATCTAAAACTAATTCAGGCCTCTTTGACCTTTTTATTTTGTAATTTATCTGATTGCAGTGACAAGTATAATTGCTACTGCAATATTCTGTTTATCAACGAAGTTGCATTTCAATTTCAACGGAATCCAATTGTAACAACTTGGTCCTGGCCCACAAGATATGTAGGCCTATGTAAAAACAGAGATTCGCTATATACAGTATAAATAATAAAGAACAAAATAGAATTTGGTAATTTTGAAAAGTTGTTATATAGGGAAATTTGTTATAAAAAGATGCAGTATAGTGGGACTCACTCATAAATAAGAACAGACGGTTTTACACCGTGCACAGAGGGAGTTGAACTTGCTATTATTTCGAAGAAATATATATATTTAAAAAAAAACAAATGTTAGAATAAATACAATCAGGTTTTAAAGTCAAAATACGTTTAATTTTGTGAAAATAGAAGTGTAAGTAATCTCTCATGTAGCAGTAATGTATTCGGTTAACATAAAAATATATATTAGGGATATATACAAATATCTTTAAATAGCCTATATATCGGCTGTTGGTCGGAAAAAGTTAACGTCAATTTTTTATATACAAATACAAATATTACGATGGTATCGCAAACAAGTAAATGCATGCAAGTCGATTGTGACTGGATTTCAAATCTATAAATGCCAGTTGCTAAGGAAAAATAATCATTATTTTTTGTGTGCTTTTCTAACAATCATCAGTAGAAAGTGTAATACATAAATGCAGTCTTACAAAACTGTACATTAAATATTTTATTTTGTGAATATTGTTGCAAATTCTATTATTTCATTATGTCTGAATCTAAGAAGAAATGTCCACAGTACAGTTTTGTGTATTTGAAATATAGATTAATTAAATGTCATATGAACCAATTACCTAAGTCATGATTTGTCAAAAAAAGTATTTCAAATGAAGCAATGAAGCGTGCCAGCTTATAAGAGCATTTTACTAAAATGCATTCTGACAAAAAATATAAACATGTGTTCTGTTTTCATGTACTAGAACAAAAACATTTTAAGCGTCCAACTATATCAAACGTTTTACGTCTACCACTAAACAAGTTCGTGACGGATTACAAGCTTCTTATATTTCATTATTTATCGAAAAAGATGGGAAACCACACACTTTTGGTGAGGAATTAATCTTGCCAGCAGTAAAGAAAGTCACAAACACTGTGTTTCATAAGCCAGCGTCAGATATCATGCACTAAATTCCTTTGAGTAAAAATTAAGTGCAAAGAAGAATCGATGGAAATGGCTGAAGACGTGGAAAAATCATTGTGCGATTATTTGCAGACATTCCAATTATCTATTGAACTTGATGAATCAAATCTCCCAAATAATGAACCACTACTCTTACCAGACTTAAGACTCATAATGAATGAAAAAGTTTGCCAAGAATTAGTATTTGCTAAAATTCGCTAAAAGTGGACACACAAAGGACACATACATTTAATAACATGAATATATTTTTTTAAAGGAAGACATTCCTATTCGTAATATTTTGACTGCTGCTACTGTTGCTGCATCAACAATTACAGGGCGCAACAGTTTCATAGAAATTTTGAAACACGCAGTACCAAATGTACTCGCTATACATTGTGTACTTCATCATCAACATTTGAATGCAAAGAATTTAAGTGAGCGCCTACATATGTCGCTCCATTACATTATTAGAACAGTAACAAGATTAGAAGCAACTCGTTGAGTTACAGACTTTTTAGTCAACCTTGTAGTGAAAACGATGAGGATTTCAATCGTTTGCTGCTTCACACAGAAGTTCATCGGCATTCAAAGGGTATGTGTCTGAATCAGTTTTACAAATTGTCTGATTTAGTACTAGAATTCCTAGAAAGCAGAGGACAGATTGACGACAAATCTGATTACATCCAAAAATGACATCGCTTATTTGACAGACCTATATAAAATATTTAATGAAGTCAATCTACAATTACAAGGTGATGAATTTAACTAAAACAAAAAAGTTAATTGCGGTTTTTGTGGAGAAACTTCTGCTAAAGCGAATTCTAAGCTGAGGCGAATATAGTCACTTTTCAAATTTATCAGCAGTCTCTGAAACAGAAAAATTTACTTACATACTGCCAACACTTGGATGTTCTCTATGCTGATTTCAATTAGTGATTCGAGGATATTCTAAATATGAGTATACCAAATTGAGTTATAGATTCTTTCTCATATGTATAAACTGCAGGATCGTCAAATTTAGAAGAGGAACTCATAATAAAACTCGCATAAAAAAGTATTTTCATGTTTAAAACCATTTTATGAAACTGTTCATAAAGTTATTCAAGCACACACTTAACAATCTTTGCACATGGGCTATGTTCCGTCAAAATCGGTATAGCAGTGCTCAAAGTGAAGCACATATTGGCCAACGCTTTTTGCAGCATAAGCAGTAATATATCATTAGTTGTTATTTACATCGAAAATACAAAAAAGGTGCCGAAAACTGTTATAATGGGGGGGGGGGCGTGATACAACATTTATGTCTTGCTAAGGGGGCGTGGCCCGAAAAAGTTTGGAAGCCTATGCTCTACCGCCACTGTCTTAATAGGATTTCTCAATCATATTAAAGTATTATATGTTCTCTACAATAAAGACTTCTTGTTCTAATATAGGATCATATTTATTTTTACTGATGTCAAAGGATTTACTTCATTGTACTAGAGTTCTCACATATGTACTCAACCACTATCATAAGAGCAGCTTGAAACCTGCCGACAGAATAACTTGGAGCACGTACCTCAGCAGCTCCACCGATAATCCTAACTTCCTTCTTGGCTCACTTGAAATTTGCCTTGTATACATTTCGCTGTTTTTTTTGTAGCCCATACAGCGGTCCGTATGCCATTTTTTTCAATGTTGTATTCCTGGGTTGTTGGGTGTACGTAGTCCGGAAAATCGTTAAGTATGTGAGTTTTATGCAGCCTGAGACGCCTCTCCACAAAAACAGTTACTGCTTTGCCAATTTTGTATACATGAGACTGCAGAGTCAACTGTGGTCTATTCTAGGGCATAGAATGACAACTTCTGTCCATGGTTTGATAATAATTTGGTAGTCCTCTTGTGTTGATGGCTTTGGGATCGATATGATCCTCATTTTCGTTTGACTAGTATATTAATAATCATCGTTTAAGTGCTATCTCCGAACAAAAGGTTGGTTGCAAAGAATATCCTATTTCTTGCATTGGAGGGGCACTCTAATAGACTATCTTGTCCATCACATGATGTTTCCCTCACATGTTTATCTCTGTCTACCTCTTGCTCATTCAATTCTGCATGACTAGTACATTTAGTAAAGTTTCCCATATTCACGTCAGAAGCGGATCAGGAAATACATTGTTCATTAACGACTGTCATATCAATGGATGATGTGGTTATCTGCCGCCTATACTTACCTACTAGATTTGACACCCATTTTCATAGGCAGGGTCGACTTAGGTGTCGGTGATTTAAACATATTTCCAGTTGAACTGGGAATTGAACCTTGGATCACCCGACAAGGAATCCAGTGTACTAATCACTGAGCTACCATGTCCCATTCCCCGTATAGTATATTACATGACTGTAAAACATGAATCAACAAAGCAGACATAACAGAAACATGATTAAAATAGCCATGCGATGTGAAGTGACTTCCTTACCAGATATTGGAGATGTGTAGACATTGGCCCTTGCTACTCCCGTGATTGCTCCTTTAAACAAAAAGGAGAATATTATCACTGTGTACCAGATGTGTAGCTCACTGTGTGTACATATGCAATATTTGTGTAACTCATTGTATCCACTTTTTCACTATTTATAACATATCTGTCGCTACACCCAATGACGATCATTGGGTAGGTGTGGCACTAGGTGCTGTAGCTCATGGTGTCATGGTAATTGAAGACCTTTTTTGGTTTAAAAATTAACAGTCGCTAAGATCACCACAACATTTTAGCTATAAGAAATATGTGTGGCAGTAATTTTCTAATTTTTTTTTAATTAAAAAGGGAAAAAGGGGAAGTATTGTTTTTTTCCAGTTATATTTCTCCCTACACAACCATGTGTTTGAGACAATGAACCTTATTGTTAGACATGGTAAGTGCTGACCAGAGCTACACGATCATAGGTCAAGTGACTATTTCTATCATTTTGTACGTTGGTGTCACTCTTCTGATTGTGTTAAACAGTGCGATCCGGCGCATCTTGTGATGTCATTCGCTACAAGTATAACTAGCAGATCATTATTTTTTAAAACAGATGCCGTTTCCGCATCGAAGGTTGGCTGCAATGGACCTACAATATACTGTGTCTAATGACTCGGTAGTGCACTCTGCAAGAGAGTATCCCGTCCATTTTGTTTTCCTCCTACTTCTATTTATGCTTACCTCTTCATCTCCTTCCCTCAACTCGACCTTCAAGTAAGGTATTCAACAGGGTGTTATGTCTTTTAATATGTAAAAAAAAAACCTGCATTTTTAACTGTATTCCTTTAATAGTTACCTTTTCATACGAATTGTTATCAGAACCACTTTGTTTGCTTTCTTCTCTTTTCATGAAGTTCTCCCTATTCTTCATGATCTCAAAAGGCTCAATTATGTCTTCCAACTGTTTGTTGATGATCCATGTTTCTGAGCCATACATTAATGTAGAATAGATGTAGCGTTTTATAATTCTCACGTTTAGTTTGTAATATGCTTAGATGTCATTATTTTGCTCATGTCATTTAAAGTAGTTCTAGCGATTCCAATTATCCTATTAATGTCTACTTCACATCTACCAGCATTTGCGATTATGTGTCCGAAATACAGCTGCTGGCCGACTTGTTGCAGTATAGCCCATGTATTTTTATGTTTAGTGTTCTTCTTTGGTCTTTCTGATAAAAAAAAATGTCTTAATGAATGTTAACAGATAGTCCATGATCTCTGCTTGATTTGTCTACTTGATCTATCAGTTTTCGTGGCCCGTGTTCACTATCTGTCAAGAAGACTGTGTCATCTGCATTATTCTGCACATATGTTGCACATATTTAGGTTTTTTATTATTTTCCCAATGTTCGTAAGCACTGACATTCCTTCTATATGTTTGAAAAATATACGTGTAAATGTTATATATGCTGTGTGAGTTATCTGTTGTTTTTTTTGGTGTGTCATTAGGTGTTAACATTTTGTGATTAAACAAGTGAATTCGTGTAAGTTCACGCAATTTTAACAGAGTATCTAAATTTTAAAAAATCATTATCTAAATATATTGTTAAACACAATGACATCTGCGTTCGTTTTCACACTCCTGCTTGTTAGCAGAATGTATTCAAGAGAATGGAATGCGTGGTATCAAGGATCACAACTTGAAGGCGATCTTTAGGTAAGAACAATATGACGATATCACGGATATATATAATTACTATAACTAGTAAGTATTATATATATATATATATATATATATATATATATATATATTCATCATTATTATCGTCATCAAAGCCATAAACATTAGGGTAGTAGATGTGCCATTTTAGAAATATTAATACAACAACAATTCTCCTATACTTCTCTGCTCCTAATTCCTTGTTTAAGTATAGATAATCTTAATCCTGTCCAGCCTTTAATATTATCAATTCATACTTTCTTTTTACCCCCTCTTCTCGTATCCTCAAATATACCCTGCGAGTATGTATTAGAAATGGAACCATGCCTTATCGCCTGCCCATATCACAGAATTTTGCGAATGTTCATGACCGTGACTATGTTATGCTAATAATCTAGATCGCTAATAATCTAGATACATAACTTGGTGTGTACATTTTAAGACTATATGTTCAAATTCTAGATCTAAATGCATAGAAATAATATATGTTACAAATCTAATTATATATCTTGGTTTTTGCATTTCAAGACTATATGTTTATATTCTAAATCTATGCATTTAAATAATATATGTTTACAATTTAATTACAGCATGTATCTTGGTGTTTGCATTTCAAGACTATATATTTACATTCTAGATCTATATGTATATATCAGAACAATA